>OZ025264.1:31451678-31518656 GCA_964019135.1 Arenicola marina | reverse complement strand
TCCCTCAAACCCACCCAACCCCGCCACCATCTCTCTGAAACCCACCCAACCCCGCCACCATCTCCCTCAAACCCACCCAACCCCGCCACCATCTCCCTCAAACCCACCCAACCCCGCCACCATCTCCCTCAAACCCACCCAACCCCGCCACCATCTCTCTGAAACCCACCCAACCCCGCCACCATCTCCCTCAAACCCACCCAACCCCGCAACCTCCCCCTCAAACCCAGCCAACCCCGCCACCATCTCCCTCAAACCCACCCAACCCCGCCACCATCTCCCTCAAACCCACCCAACCCCGCCACCGTATCCCTCAAACCCACCCAACTCCGCCACCATATCCCTCAAACCCAACCAACCCCGCCACCGTCTCCCTCAAACCCACCCAACCCCGCCACCGTCTCCCTCAAACCCACACAACCCCGCCACCATCTCCCTCAAACCCACCCAACCCCGCCACCGTCTCCCTCAAACCCACACAACCCCGCCACCATCTCTCTCAAACCCACCCAACCCCGCCACCATCTCCCTCAAACCCACCCAACCCCGCCACCATCTCCCTCAAACCCACCCAACCCCGCCACCATCTCCCTCAAACCCACCCAACCCCGCCACCATCTCCCTCAAACCCACCCAACCCCGCCACCATCTCCCTCAAACCCACCCAACCCCGCCACCATCTCCCTCAAACCCACCCAACCCCGCCACCATCTCCCTCAAACCCACCCAACCCCGCCACCACCCCGCCACCCACGCGAACCCTCCTCACTCCCTTGAATTGCCACCGCCGTTCGATCGCCCCACAACTAAAAAAAAAAACCTTAACCGTTATTACTACACAACGTCTCCCACCACCACCACCATAACCGTTATTACTACACAACGTCTCCCAGCACCACCACCATAACCGTTATTACTACACAACGTCTCCCACCCCCACCACCATAACCGTTATTACTACACAACGTCTCCCACCACCACCACCATAACCGTTATTACTACACAACGTCTCCCACCACCACCACCATAACCGTTATTACTACACAACGTCTCCCACCACCATAACCGTTATTACTACACAACGTCTCCCAGCACCACCACCATAACCGTTATTACTACACAACGTCTCCCACCACCACCACCATAACCGTTATTACTACACAACGTCTCCCACCACCACCACCATAACCGTTATTACTACACAACGTCTCCCACCACCACCACCATAACCGTTATTACTACGCAACGTCTCCCACCACCACCACCATAACCGTTATTACTACACAACGTCTCCCACCACCACCACGATATAACCGTTATTACTACACAACGTCTCCCACCACCACCACGATATAACCGTTATTACTACACAACGTCTCCCACCACCACCACCATAACCGTTATTACTACACAACGTTTCCCACCACCACCACCATAACCGTTATTACTACACAACACTCTCCCACCACCACCACCATAACCGTTATTACTACACAACGTCTCCCACCACCACCACGATATAACCGTTATTACTACACAACGTCTCCCGCCACCACCACCATAACCGTTATTACTACACAACGTCTCCCACACCACCACCATAACCGTTATTACTACACAACGTCTCCCACCACCACCACGATATAACCGTTATTACTACACAACGTCTCCCACCACCACCACCATAACCGTTATTACTACACAACGTCTCCCACCACCACCACCATAACCGTTATTACTACACAACGTCTCCCACCACCACCACGATATAACCGTTATTACTACACAACGTCTCCCGCCACCACCACCATAACCGTTATTACTACACAACGTCTCCCAGCACCACCACCATAACCGTTATTACTACACAACGTCTCCCACCACCACCGCCATAACCGTTATTACTACACAACGTCTCCCACCACCACCACCATAACCGTTATTACTACACAACGTCTCCCACCACCACCACCATAACCGTTATTACTACACAACGTCTCCCACCACCACCACCATAACCGTTATTACTACACAACGTCTCCCACCACCACCACCATAACCGTTATTACTACACAACGTCTCCCACCACCATAACCGTTATTACTACACAACGTCTCCCAGCACCACCACCATAACCGTTATTACTACACAACGTCTCCCACCACCACCACCATAACCGTTATTACTACACAACGTCTCCCACCACCACCACCATAACCGTTATTACTACACAACGTCTCCCACCACCACCACCATAACCGTTATTACTACGCAACGTCTCCCACCACCACCACCATAACCGTTATTACTACACAACGTCTCCCACCACCACCACGATATAACCGTTATTACTACACAACGTCTCCCACCACCACCACGATATAACCGTTATTACTACACAACGTCTCCCACCACCACCACCATAACCGTTATTACTACACAACGTTTCCCACCACCACCACCATAACCGTTATTACTACACAACACTCTCCCACCACCACCACCATAACCGTTATTACTACACAACGTCTCCCACCACCACCACGATATAACCGTTATTACTACACAACGTCTCCCGCCACCACCACCATAACCGTTATTACTACACAACGTCTCCCACCACCACCACCATAACCGTTATTACTACACAACGTCTCCCACCACCACCACGATATAACCGTTATTACTACACAACGTCTCCCACCACCACCACCATAACCGTTATTACTACACAACGTCTCCCACCACCACCACCATAACCGTTATTACTACACAACGTCTCCCACCACCACCACGATATAACCGTTATTACTACACAACGTCTCCCGCCACCACCACCATAACCGTTATTACTACACAACGTCTCCCAGCACCACCACCATAACCGTTATTACTACACAACGTCTCCCACCACCACCGCCATAACCGTTATTACTACACAACGTCTCCCACCACCACCACCATAACCGTTATTACTACACAACGTCTCCCACCACCACCACCATAACCGTTATTACTACACAACGTCTCCCACCACCACCACCATAACCGTTATTACTACACAACGTCTCCCACCACCACCACGATATAACCGTTATTACTACACAACGGCTCCCACCACCACCACGATATAACCGTTATTACTACACAACGTCTCCCACCACCACCACCATAACCGTTATTACTACACAACGTCTCCCACCACCACCACCATAACCGTTATTACTACACAACGTCTCCCACCACCACCGCCATAACCGTTATTACTACACAACGTCTCCCACCACCACCACCATAACCGTTATTACTACACAACGTCTCCCACCACCATAACCGTTATTACTACACAACGTCTCCCACCACCACCACCATAACCGTTATTACTACACAACGTCTCCCACCACCACCACGATATAACCGTTATTACTACACAACGTCTCCCACCACCACCACCATAACCGTTATTACTACACAACGTCTCCCACCACCACCACCATAACCGTTATTACTACACAACGTTCCCCACCACCACCACCTTAACCGTTATTACTACACAACGTCTCCCACCACCACCACCATAACCGTTATTACTACACAACGTCTCCCACCACCACCACCATAACCGTTATTACTACACAACGTCTCCCACCACCACCACCATAGCCGTTATTACTACACAACGTCTCCCACCACCACCACCATAACCGTTATTACTACACAACCTCTCCCATCACAACCACCATAACCGTTATTACTACACAACGTCTCCCACCACCACCACCATAACCGTTATTACTACACAACGTCTCCCGCCACCACCACCATAACCGTTATTACTACACAACGTCTCCCACCACCACCACCATAACCGTTATTGCTACACAACGTCTCCCACCACCACCACCATAACCGTTATTACTACACGTCTCCCACCACCACCACCATAACCGTTATTACTACACAACGTCTCCCACCACCACCACCATCATCGTTATTACTACACAACGTCTCCCACCACCACCACCATAACCGTTATTACTACACAACCTCTCCCATCACAACCACCATAACCGTTATTACTACACAACGTCTCCCACCACCACCACCATAACCGTTATTACTACACGTCTCCCACCACCACCACCATAACCGTTATTACTACACAACGTCTCCCACCACCATAACCGTTATTACTACACAACGTCTCCCACCACCACCACCATAGCCGTTATTACTACACAACGTCTCCCACCACCACCACGATATAACCGTTATTACTACACAACGTCTCCCACCACCACCACCATAACCGTTATTACTACACAACGTCTCCCACCACCACCACGATATAACCGTTATTACTACACAACGTCTCCCACCACCACCACCACCATAACCGTTATTACTACACAACGTCTCCCACCACCACCACGATATAACCGTTATTACTACACAACGTCTCCCACCACCAAAACCATAACCGTTATTACTACACAACGTCTCCCACCACCACCACCATAACCGTTATTACTACACAACGTTCCCCACCACCACCACCTTAACCGTTATTACTACACAACGTCTCCCACCACCACCACCATAACCGGTATTACTACACAACGTCTCCCACCACCACCACCATAATCGTTATTACTACACAACGTCTCCCACCACCACCACCATAACCGTTATTACTACACAACGTCTCCCACCACCACCACCATAACCGTTATTACTACACAACGTCTCCCACCACCACCACCATAGCCGTTATTACTACACAACGTCTCCCACCACCACCACCATAACCGTTATTACTACACAACCTCTCCCATCACAACCACCATAACCGTTATTACTACGCAACGTCTCCCACCACCACCACCATAACCGTTATTACTACACAACGTCTCCCGCCACCACCACCATAACCGTTATTACTACACAACGTCTCCCACCACCACCACCATAACCGTTATTACTACACAACGTCTCCCACCACCACCACCATAACCGTTATTACTACACAACGTCTCCCACCACCACCACCATAACCGTTATTACTACACGACGTCTCCCACCACCACCACCATCATCGTTATTACTACACAACGTCTCCCACCACCACCACCATAACCGTTATTACTACACAACCTCTCCCATCACAACCACCATAACCGTTATTACTACACAACGTCTCCCACCACCACCACCATAACCGTTATTACTACACAACGTCTCCCACCACCACCACCATAACCGTTATTACTACACAACGTCTCCCACCACAACCACCATAACCGTTATTACTACACAACGTCTCCCACCGCCTTCACCATAACCGTTATTACTACACGTCTCCCACCACCACCACCATAACCGTTATTACTACACAACGTCTCCCACCACCACCACCATAACCGTTATTACTACACAACGTCTCCCACCACCACCACCATAACCGTTATTACTACACAACGTCTCCCACCACCACCACCATAACCGTTATTACTACACAACGTCTCCCACCACCACCTCCACTGTTGTTAATATCACCACAATCACCACTCTCATGCACCCCCTCCCCCTTTCCCCCTCCCATCTCAACACACCCCCCCCCCCCCCATTTCAACACTCGCCCCCCCCCCATTGTTATTAAGCTGTGTGGGTGTGCCGGCTGGGTGGCTGGGGATGGAGAGAGAGAGAGAGATCGGAGAGAAAGAGATCTGAGATAGAGAGGGGAGACCCCCGAGTTGGCGACGTAGATGAAAGAGACGTCCAGGGTGCCTCGACCGCCATCTTTGTGACGTCAGCAAGAGCGTTCGGCGTCGTCACAAGGTCATAACCGGACGCTGCTTGCTCCACGTGTTGGTTGGGTGGGCGGGTGGGTGGGGGGACGGGAAGGGGGTGGATAGGGCGAGGAGGTGGGTGGGGGGAAGGGATGGGACGAGGAGAGTGAGGCAGCGTAGAAGGGCAAAAAGGGGCGAGATGTCCTGGTGGGAGGTTGGTGTGGGGTGTGGTTGGCGGATTATGGAACAGTCAGCCAGGCCGTGAGCCTATACATGGACGCGTGTGGCCACGTGTACCTTGGTCCAGTTCCCCCCCCCCCACACACACACACACCCCACCCTAACCCCTATCCATCCCACCTATCCCTTCCCCTGCGCGCGCAGCCCCCGGAGCGCAGCCTCAGTGCAACCACCTCGGCCCCGGAGAGGGGGGGGGGGGGCGGCCTCCTCCGCCTCAGCCTCCGCCGCTGCTACCTTCTGTGGGGGGCCAGGCCGGGCTGGGGTGGGAGGGGTGGGGTAGCGTTGCGGGGTGGCCAGGGCGGGGTGAGCGGTCCGGGCCGGGGCACCCTCGCTCACACCGCGGCCTACAGTGCCGACTGCACCCTCACGGGATCAATACCCGGGGCCTGGCCATGCCGGAGAGGAGAGGGGGTTGGGTTGAGGGGGGGGGGGTGATACTTACGCCGGCTCGATGGGATCGGCAAGGAAAGACTGCGAGGGCAAGGGTGGGCGGGGCGTGGCTGGCTGGCTGGCTGGGTTGGATATGTGGGGTGGATGGGTTGGGTGGGGTGGATAGGTTGGTTGGGTGGGTGGGTTGGGGTGGATGGGTGGGGTGGGGTGGATAGGTTGGGTGGGGTGGATAGGTGGGATGGGTGGGTGGGTTGGGGTGGATGGGTGGGGTGGGGTGGATAGGTTGGGTGGGGTGGATAGGTGGGATGGGTGGGTGGGTTGGGGTGGATGGGTGGGGTGGGCTGGATAGTTAGGTGGAGTGAATAGGTTGGGTGGGTGGGGTGGGTTGGGGTGGATGGGTGGGGTGGGGTGGGCTGGATAGGTTGGGTGGGGTGGGCTGGATAGTTAGGTGGAGTGAATAGGTTGGGCGGGTGGGTGGGGTGGGTTGGGGTGGATGGGTGGGGTGGGGTGGGCTGGATAGGTTGGGTGGGGCAGGGTGGTTTGGGATATGCACGACGTGTTTTGTTGCGTGCTGCGGTTTTATAGCGAGTCGCTTGGTTTTTTTATCGTGATTATTTCGCCATTTGGATTCCTGGTACGATAACCTGTAACCTCGTTGCATACTTGCAATAGTTAAATTGAATGTTAAGCATCCGAGAGGGTGACAGCTTTGATTTAGCCGCTAAGTATATTAATTATCATTGAGTGCGCGGTCAATGCAGTATTATGATTAATGAATGCTTGTATTTTCCGTCCACGTTTTTTTGGCGAGCTGTAGGTTCCATGGTAACATCCTTCAGTGCTTTGGAGACTACATGAAAGGGGCGGTGTATTAGGAGTCAGAAGAGGGGATAGAGCCAGGCACTCTTCGCTGTTTTTCCTTCAGGACACCCTCCCAGCCTCTTCCCCACTCCCTCTCACCATCCTCTTCCCCCCCCCCCACACACACACACTATCTCTCCCCCGCCCACCCCCACCCCCACCCCCACCCCGGCCCCTATCACCTCCCAGCCTCTGTTGTTTAATACGGGTCGTTTCTTACGGGGGGAGGGGGGGGGGCGCTAAAAGGGAAGGGACTGCTGCACTCCCGGCCAGGCCACCTCCTCGTGGCAGCGGCACCAGGCCGTGGGTACTACTTCCTATATAATATGCCCACCAGTCAGGGCACTGACCCCTCCACCTCGGAGTGAGAGAGGCTTAAACTGTCCGTCTGTCTGTCTATCTGTCTGCATCATAACGGATAACGCCTAAAGCCACCCTTCTCCGGCGCGGCAACAAGTTGCTTGATACCGCGTGGATTCGAACCTACGACCTCTCCATCTATCGCAGGCTTTACTCCAGACCTGCTAGCTGGGCTGGCAGAGCACTGTGACAGCTTGGCAGCCGCGGGCGGCCCTCCTGCCAATGTAATGGATAGAGGGCGGCTGGATAGGGAGGTAGGAGGAGGGTAGGGGAGACAGCGGCAAGGGCGTGATCGCTCTCTGGTGAAGTATAGGCGAGAGGCTGCGTAAGATTTTCGCCGTACGCCTCGTGTCTTGTGCAATCTCGTTCACCAGGTGGCGCTTCGGTTTTCTTCACCGAAATCGAAAGCAGGCGACGACCGCTGAGGGGTGAGACCAAGCGAATTACGTACGGGGAACCAGCCTCGTGACAACGTTCGTATGCGATGACCAACGGGGAGACTGCATCTGCAACGGGGAACCAGCCTTATCCCTACGCTTATAATATGAGATGGACACGGGGAGACTTCGTCTGCTACGGAGAACCAGCCTTGTTACAACGCTTATATGAGATGGACACGGGAGAGACTTCGTCTGCAACGGGGAACCAGCCTTGCCACAACGCTTATATGAGATGGACACGGAGAGACTTCGTCTGCAACGGGGAACCAGCCTTGCCACAACGCTTATATGAGATGGACACGGGAGAGACTTCGTCTGCTACGGAGAACCAGCCTTGCCACAACGCTTATATGAGATGGACACGGGAGAGACTTCGTCTGCAACGGGGAACCAGCCTTGCCACAACGCTTATATGAGATGGACACGGGAGAGACTTCGTCTGCAACGGGGAACCAGCCTTGCCACAAGGCTTATATGAGATGATAATATATAACACGATAACACACATACGAGGACCATACCAGTTATATTCAGCGGTAAAACTCATCCCTCTTTTCTGTTTTAAATCGGGGTCTTGCCACCGTAAACACAGAGGATTATAGTGGCGCCACCTAGTGAATGAATACCCTTGTTGAATATAAAATGTTCTCAATTCAGCCGGGTTGAAGTGAGCTGGTGGTCTTCAAGTGTGCAAATCAGTGCTAAATTGGGCCAAGAAGCTTCACTGGATGAAACTTGCGCCCCAGATGCACGTGCCAAGCAGGGTTCGATCCCACGACCTGTTGATCTGCGGTTCGCTGAGCCCGCCTAAACCGACTGAGCTGGGGAGGAAAGTGTTTGAAACACGCCCCCTGTGTTGTTCAGTGCTACGGTTAATTACGGTTAAACGAGTCGCCGCCGCTGATTGGTCAATCTCGGTCACGTGACCAACCACGTGGCCTAGTGTGGCCACGTGACTAACGACGAGGCCTCTGCCTTCACCGCTGCGCCCCCTGGTGTCCCCCAGGCGCTGTTGCCTCAGGTCTTCCCCTCGATCATTCATTCTCCGTCATTCTGCTTTTCCTCCAATTCTGAGAAACCCTATATATAACCAACCAACTAAACAATTTGCCTGGCAAGAACAACCAGCCGGTCTTACTCGAGGCTACAGACGTTGTGAACGATTTCTGCTTTTTTTTTTAATGCATTGTACCCGGTGTTGAAAAAAAAAACCAACCTAGATTCGTTTGACCGAAATCCTTTGTGAGTATCCTGAAAAGGATAAAGTTTAATTCGGGTGTGTTACAATGTGGTCGTTCAGGAGAAACACCATTGTATCCCTATTATCGCCCCCCCCCCCTTCTGCCCCCCTGCAATACCTCGAAGCCCGCACCCACATAGTTAGCAAGGAATGTGTGGCCTATCAGTTCAGTTCAGTTTAGTATTTATTTATTCAACCAAGTGAGTCATATACACGTAAAAAACAAAACAGAACATCTTGCTCTCTGACATACACTTGGTTAGGAGACTCCAGTTAAGGCCAGCTGGCCGCTGTCACTAGAGCTACCTGTATTGGTTGAGCTTGTGATAAACGGATTATATTAGGATGATATTGGACGCTATGATAGTGAGTGAACAGTAACACAACTTTTAACCCGAAACAAAGCAACAGCAAATAAACGAAAAGAAAAAAAAAAAAATTAAGTTAATAAATATCTACCGTCACACATCATTCTAGAGCCTAGAGATCCATTATCGCGCTGCCGTAAAGCCATTGAACCCCCCAATCTGAGAAAAATCTGGCGAACGGTGGCTCCACGGTGCGGGTGACGTAAGAGTTATTATTTGGATATTATCCTCGGGGTGGAATACCGTGCAGGATGCGAGATGTTTATTTAAACCTCAGCGCGCTACCCACTGTGTTACGGCGGCTGCGCCCCTTCCTGTAACCAGCGAGCGTGGCAACGTGGGTTCGGCGACCTTCAGCCCCTTCCTGTAACCAGAGGGCGTGGCGACGTGGGTTCGGCGACCTTCAGCCCCTTCCTGTAACCAGAGGGCGTGGCGACGTGGGTTCGGCGACCTTCAGCCCCTTCCTGTAACCAGCAAGCGTGGCGACGTGGGTTCGGCGACCTTCAGCCCCTTCCTGTAACCAGCGGGCGTGGCATCGTGGGTTCGGCGACCTTCAGCCCCTTCCTGTAACCAGCGGGCGTGGCATCGTGGGTTCGGCGACCTTCAGCCCCTTCCTGTAACCAGCGAGCGTGGCGACGTGGTTTCGGCAACCTTCAGCCCCTTCCTGTAACCAGCGAGCGTGGCGACGTGGTTTCGGCAACCGTCGCGGCGGCAACTGTTTCCTCGTCAGATGGGTCGTGCTTTTCCAGGTCACCTTTCTGCACCGCGGGTATGGGGGGGGGGGGGTTAACCGGGTCAAGGTGCGTCCCGGAATGTGAAATTAATGAGCTGAAACGCGAAGCCAAGACCCGCGCGATTTGAAGCTCGCTCAGTACGCTAACGATTGGGGTACCGGGAGGGGGTTGTTCGTCCTACATCAGCGATCGCCCCCCCCCCCGCCCACTCAACACCACCCACCAATGCCCTGATGAGGCAAAGCGGTCGGTCCCGCGTCCCCCGGCCAAAGCTCCTCCCTGTGTAAGTCTGCGGCCCCCCCACTCGCCCCCTCCTCCAACCTCCAGCGACACCGCGATGCTACTGTTGCTACGTTGTTAACCGGCCGCCTTTTCTGGAGTCCCATGCGTAACAACAGCAAAGAGCGCTCCCCGCCCCCCTATTCTCTTCCCTTCCTCTGTCCTTCCTTCCCTTCTTTCTACCCCCCCCCCCTCTTCTCTTCCGCTGTATCCCCTCCCCTCCCCTCCCCCGACCATAAAACCCCCTCGGCTCTCGGCTCTCATAACGGCTATTTCGGGCCTGGCCTTATACTGTTGTTATATTGCCGTGGCGGTGCAGGGGCAGGGGCTGGGTCTGGGGGTGGGGGTGGTGGCGACGGTGGCGCCCCTCAGCGCCTGCGGTCAGCGGGTGCGCCCTTTATGGTCGGCTGTCACGCGCGCGGCCGCTGGGAGCCGAACACCAGGTCCCGTTGATAACGAATGCGTTATGATAATGTCCGCGTCAAATAAACACCCCCCTCCTCCTCCTTTCCTCTCCTCCCCCCCCCCCTGCTCCCCCTCCCTCCCCCCCTTCTTCCTCATCCCGTCTCCTCTCCCCCCCTCTTCCCCTCTCCCTCTTCCTTCCTCCTCCCGCGCCCCTCCCCTGTGTAAAGTCAATAATGACGATAAAAAAAACATGTTTCGCGGAATAATTCCGTGGCATCGGTGTTTACTGTTGAGGTTGAATCTCGTGTATCAGTGCAAACATATGTCACATGGGTATGTGTGTGGGGGGGGGGGGGGTGGAGAGGGAGGGGTGTGTGGATGTGGGGGATTAGAGGAAGGGAAAAAGAACAAGTAAAAGGAGGAACTGTGACAATGGTGAAGGTCCAATTTTGTTACCTCCGAAGGCGTGACACATAAATAAACAACCTCCCTCCCCCCCCCCCCCCCCCACAATTCCCCGCCAGGTATAATCACCATCGCGGTGGGTTTCGGGGTAAACAACCCCGTATGTCAATATTGAAGCAAACAAGATACTTAACGAAACCAGGTGAGAATAAACTGCGTCTTTAAGTAAAGGACCACATGCACGCCACCATAATTGACGTAGCTCCAGGGTACATTATGACGTCACGAATAAATTATCCGACCACGTGCAGCAGTGGTTGCTTGACCACCAGGTGGTGCACCGGATGGGGTGAGGGTGGGGGGGGGGGGGAGGGGATGGAGGTGGGACCTTGACCTCGACCTTGACATTGACCTTGTTATCGTGTCCAGCGAGGCCTCCTCCTTGATAACGCTGACCTCGTTCGGAGAAAACCCTTGATGTGCGGACGGCCCAACCATCTGTTGACCAGCCCAGGCCTTGGCAAATGAAATTACCCAGGCCTATTCCAGAAATCATTTGCCGGGCAGGCGGGAAATGGGGAGGGGTGCGGGAGGGTAGATGGGGTTGAAGGGGATCGGATGGGGTAGAGAGCGGGCGGGGGGGGGGGGCGGGTTTTAATGGGGTTGGGACCTTTAATGCATTCTAATTATTCATGGAGTCGGGCAAATTTAATTGTGGTTGGTGTGGTTTGACTTGAAGAAAGGCCTGCCAGCTTGGGGTGCTACTATAAACAGCGAGAACACGAGGTGGCAGGGTGTAATATTGAATAGCAAGTACAACGCGTAGATGGTCCTGGTGCCTGATCGCACTTTGCTCGGTGTGACTTGGCATTGGTGCCGCTTGGTGGTGTCAAGGCAGACTCGGCTTATCACACGAACTGCCTCCCCGTGCCGGTTGTGTTGCCTAGTTACAGCCAACACCGGAGTGTAGATGATGATGTGGCAAGTGCGGCCGGGAGAAGGTCATTGCAGTGAACCAAGGTCAAATACTGAGTCGACGGCTGTGGGGAAAAATTCACCTCCCTACCCCCCCCCCCCCCGCCGCCACACTCCCACACCTGTTTGGTTTGCTTCCTATTATCCGCACCTGGAAGCTGTCATTAATTACCAATAATGAGCCTAAGGGCGGATAAGCTGAATGACTCTTTAATGCCTTTCCTATGACCGCCTTCCGCTCTAACATTCACATCCCATCCCCACCCCCACCCCCACCCCACTGCCCTTGCGTAGGTTAGCCGTGGAAGTTCACGCCCTGAACTCATGGAATGTTGTGGCAGTGGCCATGGACTCCAAGAAGGTGGTGGGGGGAGGGGGGGGGGGGGGCGCTAGGGAGGTGCGAGGGGGGGGGGGGCGGCGTTGGGGTTAAAGGGTTCGATTATGGAAACACAGGCGGCTAGGCTCGAGCGGGTAGGAGGAAAAGAGGAGAGTGTGCAGGTCAAGTCATACCGCCATTGACAACCCGGCGATGTAATAGCCATGAAAGAAACCTCTTTTTGTATTACATGTATATGTACAAACTCCTCCACCACGCTAACCAAACTATAGCATGCCGTGAAGGGACCACACACCGGGGGGTAAGTAAGGGTACCGTGTCAGGGTTCGTCCAGTGCAGCGTAGGCCTACCGCGGGAATGGGATGGGTCAGCGGGGAAAGCCAGCCGCTCTGATCCCTGCCTTCGACTCGCTCCGCTGTAAGAGCTTGCGTAGCGCCACCTAGCGAATGGGAGCTTGAGGGGCAAGCGATCCTCAGGCCGGGTGTGAACTAAAACACGACCCACCCGTGCTTGCTGTAAGCGGAATGCAGCCAGCTCGCAGTGTGTACTATAGGCTTTGAGGGACAAGGTCAATGGGGGGCAGGCCGTCGATGAGATAACGTGCCTTATATCTATATGATCACGCTCCTGTTTGGATGTGTACTCACACTCGGGGACGATCGATCGACAGCGTGTCTAAGCTAGGTAACTGAGGCGGTGTGGTCTTATTGCAAGACGTATGGCAAGCCAAAGTGGAATTTAATACAGTATTTGAATACATATGTGTTCAAATATTCTACTAAATTCCACTTTGGCTTGCCTTAAAGTCGCGCTGTCGCTCAGGCGTGGGTGGGTGCGTAGGTCGGCAGTGAGACGCCTCGCTCTGGGTCACGGTGTCGATGGGTGCAAGTGGTGCAGCAAACACCGGGGAAACAGATTGCCTTGGACATGAACCTTGTGCATGGTGTGATTTGAGCGCCAACAAACGGTGATCGCAAGCAAACAAAACTGAGTCGGTTATGTGGTGGCTTTACAATCGCTAGCTGTAGTGGCCGTGGTCTCAATCAACAACTCTAGCTTTGATATAAGCATGAAGATCACGGTACCATTTGGGTATTTTTATGCATATGCATGTATAGATTTTTTTTCAAAAGGGTGGGGGGGGCGGTGGGAGGGTAGGAGTGATTCGTTTCATATATTTAATTTTCATTTTATATCTGTTTGAATGTAATTTTATTACTTAAATGTATCCGTTGGTTGCAGTTGTCCAGCGAATCCCGCCTAGTCAAAGATGCCAGCATTCGTACCAAAGTGAAGAAACGCGACTTGCCCGAGTCGGCTGATGACCTGGTTCGACTGGCCGTCAGCGAACTGCTAGCAGCTACCTCAGTGACAGAGCTCAGGGAGGCCACCTCCGTACACGTCCACCTCGGACCAGGTCAGTCCTCGTCCACGGCGGCTCCTACTTCATATTATGGTCTGGATGTTGTGTAGACTGCCTGCCGATAGCTTGATCTTCAAGAGTCGTTATTTTTATTTTATTGTAACAAAAAAATGTATTGCTATTTTTTTTAATATATTTTTTATATATATATTTTAATATTTTATTTTATTTTCCACGCAAAAGATCGGCGTCAACATTACAACACAGTGCGAAAGAAAGTAAAATGCACGTTAACAGTGATTTTTGCGGAGAATGTCGTCAATAACAGCCTTTGATGTAACAGATAATTTGTCTCATTTACGCTGTATACTCTGCGTTATGAGGCGTTATTGAATAGAGGGAAGATGTGATGTTAACAAATTGAGAGAAATAGGGTTGTTCATTATGATTTGAGTTTTTCTGTTTAATCGACTTTTTTTAAATGACGTCTTTCTTCCTTCCTCCCCGCAGACCCCGCTGCCCCCTCCCAGTGTCGCCCCACAAACCGCTTCCACTCTCCCGTCGCCAGGGGTCACTACCTCCAAAAACAGACGACCCGCGGCTGTGCTGCCCCCTGGAATGAGATTCGGGTCCGGTTTGGGGCTGGGGTTGGAGGCCGGCGGATGGAGGAGGATGGGGAGAGGTGAGTCGCGTGTACACCCTGTGGTTATTTTATTAATTTTTTTGGAGGGGGTGGGGGGGAGTAATAGTAATTTGTAATAGGATACCATCTATACCAGCTTACTAGTTTTACTCTCTGGTGGTCATCCTGGGTTAATGATACGCTATAGGACTCCACGACCCCCTATGACGTCACGCTACCCTATGACGTTACGACATCTATGACGTCACGACACCCTATGACGTTACGACACCCTATGACGTCACGTCACCTTGTGACGTTACGACACCCTATGACGTCACGACACCCTGACGTCACGACACCCTATGACGTCACGACACCCTGTGACGTTACGACACCCTATAACGTCACGACACCCTATGACGTCACGACACCCTGTGACGTTACGACACCCTATGAGGTCACGACACCCTATGACGTCACGACACACTGTGACGTCGCGACTTTAATGGGAACCGCGCTCCTTCATTCAACTACGCCACAACTGAATCACGTGTTCATATTTCAGAGATGTCCACATCATCGAGCTGCACTCAGGGCCGACAGGGGGCGCCAGTGGCGGGCCCGGGGAGGTGGTGGTGGACATCCTGGCCCGACAACGCTCGACCAGTAACAGGTACCTGATGGTGGTGCTCCGGAGCCACGTCCCGGTCCAGTGGACACTCGCCACCCACCGAGTCCGCGGGACCATCGACATCATTGTAAGTGTTAACACTGTGGTTGTCATGGTTAGATGTAAAATCTTGTTCTGATTCGAACGATACCCTGCAATCATAAGATAAATGGGATGCTCTTTCTTATTTGGAGTTAAAATCGTGTTGCCACTCGAATGATATCCTGCAATAATATGGTAATAAATAGGGTTAAAATCTTATCATATTGAAATAAAATAATATTTTTGTAAGTATGAAGATTGTAGGGGTGTTTAAATGTTAAGGGTCTTTGGATTTGAAGGATATCATGCAATGATAGCTTGATGTAGTAGGATTATGGTATCGTTGTGGCCTGAATTATAACATACATGCAAATATCGCGATGGCGTCATGCAATATTGTTTACTGTACATCTTTATGACGTCACGCCATCTGTGCGCGTCCCCGATGACGTCACTCACCGTCTTCCCGCGCTTTTTTTCCATTCTCGGCAGACGTCGGACGTGGTCAATACGAGCACAATCTCCATGAAGACGGTGCAGGTGACGGCCGAGTTGTTTCAGGGCCACACGGGGGCAGCACTGGTCGATTGGGTGTCCGAGCGCTACGGACGGCCTGTCTCCTTCACCGAGGTCCGTGCCGCCAGCAGCTTCCAGCTCTACGTCGACGGCGGAGGTGAGACATGAGGTCTATCACAGACCTAGGGGGTCTATTTACTATTAACAGGCTACCAACTCGTAACCTGTCGGGGAGCCAGGGGCGGATCCAGCGGGGAGGGGATAAGGGGGTTAGGGGGGGTTGAACCCCCCCGCTTGGGAACTTGACCATACACTGTAAAAGTCGGGTTCTCCTAGCAACCACCCCCCCCCCTCCCCGCCTGTCGCAAGATTCCAGAGAGCAAGCAACCCCCCCCCCCCCCCCTTTCCAAATTCCTAGATCCGCCCCCGGGGAGCCGCCCTGACTCAGTTTATAGGCGGGCTGAGTGGCGCTTTAACAGGTCGTGGGTTCGCGCCCTTGTAACTGCATCCAGGGCGAGTTTTGCATCTAAGTCCATTCCATTGTCCCTGGATGGTGGCTCAGTTTAATTTAGCATGTACACAAAAGTGGCCTAAAATACCACAATCATATATAGCTGTCGCACCTGACGTCAGATATAAAATGGCAATGATGTAGATATACATGTATTCAAAAGAATGTAAGATAGCATAGCACCCTCTAGCAGGATAACAATGAGGTGGCCATGACCAACGCGACATAATATATAACTTCCACTGACACGTGGTCTGTACCGAGACACCCCATTAATGACCCCCCGTGACCCCACTTTCGTCCCCCAGAGAGTCTGCCGCAGACCCGCCCGGACCACCAGAACCACGTGCACCGCCCGGACGGCGCCGAGGACACCCCCGCGGGACGCCTGGACGCTGCCTTCGCCAACCCCGACCAGACGCGCGATCTCATTGGTCGAGCCAGTCGCGTCACTTGCTCGCTGAACTACTTCCAAGTGACCATCGCGAAGGGCCTACTGCAGGTATGCGCGTCGCCCGCGACAGTGGCGCCCTCGGGTGGGGCACCGAAGAGTTGTATGAAACAAGACTTTAATGGCGTCATTTAGAGAGACCTTGAAGTTTCTCCTGTAGAGGGCTGACTATAAACGTTAGAATTCTACATATAATGAACACAAAATCAGTTACACAATCCTCTGATTTGATCGAATAGAAATAAATTGCCTTTTATATGAGTCGTATGTTGATCAAAATATAAAATGCATGCCCCAAATATAGCATGATAAATGCATTGTTTTGTTATAATGGAGGTCAGAAGAAAAAAACTCTTTACAATATGTAATCTTGGCTTCAAGTCTTTGATTGGTTAGGCTGCTTGTATGAAAAATGAGGTAAAAAACCAAAACCGTTCGAGCTCTTGTATAACCTCATGATGTATGTTTCGGATTTATGCTAGGTACCTTCGTATATTATCAGCCTCGCCCTTACAAGGATACCCCCGATGTGACCTATAATCAACATATATGTATGCGATCGATATAAAATGATAACTGCAATTTGATCCTAACCTACCAATCTGACCTCCTGACCTTGCTAATCTGACCTTACCAATCTGACCTTGCCAAGCTGACTTTGCCAATCTGATCTTACCAATTTGACCTTGCCAATATGACCTTGCCAACATGACCGTACCAATATGACCTTGCCAACATGACCTTGACCTTGCAGGACCTAGCGGTGGGGCCGGAGCACCTGAGCTTGATGGATGTGCAGTGCGCTGCCCATGACAACGGGACCCACTTCGTACTGCAGTCCACCGGAAGTGGGTGCGGAACTATTGCCAGCCCTGGCGCCGGTGGGGGCATCGTCTACAAGAACTCGGTCAGTGGTCACGTGATCATCAGCTGACGTGTCGCACATTTTGATTTTCAATAAGGACAGTTTGTTTTTTCTGTGTTTTTTTGGGCATTTTGTTCTAGCTCTGATATGAACTACGATTAAGAATAACAATTTCCGGTAGTAATCTGTACGTTTATGCTTTGGTTTGGCTGATGTTGAGATGTAAATGTTAAATATGTCCCAATCCAGCAAACACTTCCGGTATAATCTTTATGTGGATGATTTTATTCAGTTGTTGAGAGATACGCTCGTGGGTTCTTGGCCCCTTCGCTCCAACGAATAGATTACCATCGACTGTTCCATGGTTTTACCGATATCTACTTGCTGCTTCAAAATTTTGGCAACTGTTTTATCCAGACGCTGACGTGTATATATACTTCCAGGGTATTTGTACTGCCTCTGGCGCTTTTCAGATTGAACTTAACCGGTATGGCACCATATAGCCTTTGCAGCCTGAAAGTGCCGTTAAGCCCTGATCAACTCAAATCAAAGTACAAAGGGTACAATAGCTGGAATGACTTGTGTTGAGCTGGAGACTCGTGGTGTTGTTTCAGGTTCTGTTGCGGCGGGAGCACCGCAGTAACATCATCCTCAGTGAAGCAATGCGCCTCGACCCCGCCGCCCAAGCCGGGAGGGGGGACGGACAGGGCAAGGGTGACGAGGAGGCTGAGGGTCACGTGGGGAGAGGCGCGGGGCAAGGCGGGGGCGGGGGTGGGGTGCTGGACCCCTGGTCGGGGTCGGGGGCGCACGGGCGTTACCAAGGCGACGACACGTTCACCGATGACGAGGATTACGTCCGGGGTTCTGACGTCATCGCCAGAGACGTCAGCTGTCAATCATCTTCCCGGCAGGTGGGTGACTCCCCTTGATAGACGCCCACCTTGTGGTCAGCGTTGTTTATTCACAGCTGTGTGGAGGAATGGCTCACTAACATAGCTGTGTTCCATGTGTATCAATGCGTGATGTAACTGGACGTGGGCGCAGCGTGAACGGCAATGTTACTGTGTGGCATTTTATTTCAGTTTTTCGCTGCCATTATATCCCCTACGGTGACAAAGCTCGTCTGTGTCTTCCGTTTCGATAAAGGGTCATTTTAATTTACGTTTTGGGCGGCTTTTTGGTTTCACTGGTGGCTATTAAGGCTACTTATTACATTTCAAATTTTACGAATTGAAGCCTTCATTGACGTATTTTAAGTCAAGTTGTGTGAAAACTACATGTGTGAAAACTACTTGTGTAAAAACTACTTGTGTGAAAACTACTTGTGTGAAAACTTAAAATATCCTTCTAATATATAAAAAAACTAACACCAGTGGTGCGAGGAAATTTCATATATGCAGTGCAAGAGCATTTCAGATAGTGGTTTTCGTAACCCATGTCTGTGTACCACACATTATATACGCTGCCTTGTGCGCAAACGCTAACAGGTCCAGCAAAAACCATATTGTACACTTGAAATCTCCTTGCATGTCATAGACATGTGGACAAAAAATTGTACGAAAAGGCATATTTAAAACGGTGTTGACGTTGCCTGACTGTGACCTTGACCTTGACCTTGCCGACAGACGGAGACGTTCCTGGCCCCCGTGGACATCAAGTATCACCTCCACATGTACAAGGACTCCGCCTTCACGGACGAACTGCGGCCCTACAATGGGGCGCCCGCCGCCCTGCCCCAGGGCAAGGTCATCTACGTGCAGGCTGACGTCACATCCGGTAAGCCACGCCCCCGTCTGAACCCCCACCACACCCCACACCCTCTCCGCACCCCACACTCTCTCCACACCCCGCACCCCGCACTACCCACCCTCCACTCCTACCCCCCACTCCTACCCCCATACTTACCCCACACTACCCACCCCCCACTCCTACCCCATACGTACCCCGCGCTGCCCACCCCCCACTCCTACCCACATACGTACCCCGCACTGCCCACCCCCTACTCCCACCCCCATACGTACCCCGCACTGCCCACCCCCCACTCCTACCCCCATACGTACCCTGCACTGCCCACCCCCCACTCCCACCCCCATACGTACCCCGCACTACCCACCCTCCACTCCTACCCCATACGTACCCCGCACTGCCCACCCCCCACTCCTACCCCCATACGTACCCCGCTCTACCCACCCCCCACCCGCACCCCCCACTCCTACCCCCATACGTACCCCACACTGCCCACCCCGCACTCCCACCCCCCACTCCCACCCCCATACGTGCCCCGCACTGCCCACCCCCACACCCACCCCCATACGTACCCCGCACTGCCCACCCCCCACACCCACCCCCACACGTACCCCGCTCTACCATGCCCCTCTCTCTTGCAGACCCTCGGCTGCGGACGGTGATCAAGAGCTGCCAACTGAGCGCCCAGAACACGGACGCGGGACCTCGCCCCATCATCTACAAATGGTGAGAGCCTAACGGCACGTGGATCGATGGTTCCAGCCCCGCTGTGGCCATGTCTGTGTGGTCGCAGGATAAAGATCCCATGTCTTTCTTCGCAAAGAGTAGGGGGTTACCCCCTGGGACAGGGACACAAATGTTCAGTCAGCTTTCCTACGTCCCCCCAGGCAGGGAGGGGGGGGGGGGCTCCTTGGTGTAGTGGTTAGCGCTGTAGACCACAGATTACTCGGTCCTGGGTTCGAATACGCTCTGGCGTAGTGGTTAGCCCTATTTGTTGATATCCGTATGAAAGGCGTAGGGTGTGTATTTAACCACAATAGTATAGTATAATTATCCTATATTTACCTATGTTAGTATAATAATATATTACTTACAACATAACCATAAATTACCTCCATTGTCAGCAGAAATTAGCATGCAAAAGAGCACAGAATTCTCTTGAAATGAATCGTCATAGCTGGTTCCTGCTTCCCGTTTATAACGCGCTTACATGCGTGCACAAAGATGGCTTAAAACGCTACCGCCACCTTGCAAACTGTTACCTGTATGTTGCGCATGACCGCCGCCAGGTGTCCGAACAACCTGAACGTGCGGTGGATCCACGAGACGGACGCCGACGGTGGCGCCCTCAGTCGGCGGAGATTCAGCTTCCGGCTGGACGACACGGGAATGAACTACCTGCAGTGTGAGCTGAGCGTGTGCAGCAGGGAACGAGGCTACGGCGTGCCGGAGATACACGAGGTAAGGGTGGGGAGTGGGGGAGGGTGGGGGGGGGTGTGAAAAAAGTGAAAATGTGTCTACGGTGTAAAAAGGTTGCTCTGCATTGTACGTAAGTGTCTACGGTGTAAACAAGCGTCTCTGCAGTTTAAATAAGCGTCTCTTAAATAATTGTATATACAGTGTAAATGAGTGTCTATACAGTGTAAATAAGTGCCTACAATCTAAATAAATGTCTCTACGGTGCATGTAAGGGTATAGTGTAAATAAGTGTCTTTGCAGTGTGAATAAGTGTCTACAGTGTAAATAAGTGTCTACAGTGTAAATAATGCCATGTATGTGTCTCCCATTGAGGCGATATGACCAGACTTGGTTGAAGGGTCCTGTATATATATACAACCAATCTTCCTCCTCGCAGTGTAAGACGGAAGCCGAGTACTGCCTACGGGGACAGGTAGACCAGGCGCCCGACGCCGGGTTTGACATGGACGTCCAGTCGGTGAAGGCCGGTCCCGTCATCTCCATAGAACCCACAGGGCCCGGCGGCAGCCTAGGTTAGTCGGCAATCTCGTCCGTACTTTAGTGCGCAGCGTGTCTTGTGGTCAGGGGCCGTATTCATAATCGCCACTTAGGCTACGTGGAACTTTGTCGAGCGATGATCAGGTCCAACATAAACCAATATTCAACCGGTAGGTTTCTGAATACGGAAAGTGCAAAAGAATCTGATAAAAACAAGTTTTGTATTATGAACCCGACTACTGCGGACCCAAGAGGCAAAGACAAAAAGGCAATTTTGGTGCGTAAGCTACGTGTAGTTTATAAATACCGCCCCAGGGGTCGTGTTCATCAATCTCACTTGCATTATCGTCTTAGCCTCGCCAGCTCGTTGTGGTGGTGCTCATGATCCAGAAATGATATCCAATACAATTTTAGCACTTTTTTAGTTAACTTACGAGGGGATGATGAATACGGCCCCTGGCCCCTGCTGCCGAGTCCAGCTGACGGTGTTGTTAACTGTGTATTGGAGGGTGGCGGGTCCAAGATGGTTATCAAGATACCTCCAGCTTACATCACTATGCAGGTTTTTAGTTCGAGATGGTAATTAATAACGGAAGTAACGATACTACGCTTTACGATGACGTTCAGATGGCGGCGGCCGCGGTGACGGGGGCGACCGCGGCGACGGGGAACGCGGCGACGGGGAACGCGGCGACAGCGGCCGCACGGAGAGTTACCGGAAGTGCGAGCAGGTGGTGCGCGTGGAGGGGCTCGACTCTGGCACCGTGGTCGGCATCGCCTTCGCCGCCTTCGCTATCGGCGTCATGCTGACCGCTGCTCTCTGGTACATCCACACCCACACCGGTACAGGTGAGTCATTGTCTGGTACATCCACACCCACACCGGTACAGGTGAGTCACTGTCTGGTACATCCACACCCACACCGGTACAGGTGTGTCGGTGTCTATCTGGTACATCCAAACCCACACCGGTACAGGTGTGTCACTGTCTGGTACATCCACACCCACACCGGTACAGGTGAGTCACTGTCTGGTACATCCACACCCACACCGGTACAGGTGTGTCGGTGTCTATCTGGTACATCCAAACCCACACCGGTACAGGTGAGTCACTGTCTGGTACACCCACACCCACACCGGTACAGGTGAGTCACTGTCTTGTACATCCACACCCACACCGGTACAGGTGAGTCACTGTCTGGTACACCCACACCGGTACAGGTGTGTCAGTGTCTATCTGGTACATTCACACCCACACTGGTACAGGTGAGTCATAGGCACCCCTTGGATACAGATAAATCTCTGACATTTGGTTTGTCTTACATATCCTATCTTTTACGTGGATGATTCATGTGTAATTTTATTTATATATACGTTCTTTATTTATAAGATAATATTGTGATGTATTTGTGTTTAATCACGTTTTTTAATATATGTTACTGATCAGTCTACGCAATGGATGCCGCACACGCAGCGACCGGAGTAGGTGATTTTTTTAACCCTGGGCCATTTCTACTCCTCAAGGTCGTTTGGGACGCCGGAGTCACCGGCCAAGGTCAGCGGAGACGAGCGGCGAGTCGACCCCCAGCTCTACGGCTCCCATCACCATCCATCAAATCCATCACCATTGATAGACCTTTGGCGCCTCATCGCCACCACCATCACCATCCCGCCAGCCAGCCAGCCAGCCAGCCAGCCAGCGAGCCACCCAGCCAGCCAGCCAGCCAGCGAGCCACCCAGCCAGTGAGCCAGCCAGCCTCCCGGCCCCATCAGCAGTCCACTGGCCTCTCGCGGCACCTGCCGGACACTCGACACACTACCTCTCATTCCATTCCCGTGAATGGCCAGTCTCCCCGCGCCCCTCGGCCGCCGCCCGCCCACCCGCCCGCGAACTGCCATGGTCGTCGCCATGACGACGCCGTGCAACCTGGTCGCCGGCTCGTCGTCCAGGCAACGGGTCACGTGTCCATCAATGCGTCGTCCGACGTGACCTGTCGGAACTACCTAACAGTGTCGCTGCACTGTAGGGCTGTACCGGAAGTGCCCAGTGCATTCTGGGCGTTGTTTGGCACCACGACTGTGGCGCCGCGCGTCATACAGCGCCATCTATGTATCACCCGTTACGCGTTCTATAATAACATCCATTATAAATGATTTATTTATTATTAACGAATCAAATTTTAAATACTTCATAATATTAACGATTAACTACACTGAGACTTCTTCGTAACACGTGCGGCGTATACGGGCATTCTGTTGGTGACGTCATTGTGGTCGTAGTTGTCATGGTGACAGTGACGTCACTGCTTCTTCTAGCGGGTCTGATGTACAGGAATGTGTGATGTCGTTATTAATGCACAGGCTGTCAGCGCTCAGTCCATGACCTTGACCTTTCCACTTATTGAGTAACGTCATCGTTGAGGTTCCCATGACAACGTTATTAAAAAAAACTGAAAATTAAGAAAAAGCGATTTTCGATTGCGAGGCGGATGAAGAACACTACTGCAGAGAGGCCTTTGGTTCCCTAATGCGTAGCGTGGCGTTGCGATGGCAACAACGCCCCGCCCCCCCCCCCTCCATCAAATCTTACAAATCATCAGTTCCATCATTTATACAATTTTCCGGTGATTACTAGCTATCTATATCTATACATATGTATATATATCATGTAGGGTTCGCGTCTTTGTTTGGTCAGCTGTGTTTCAGTGGAGATATCGGGTATTGTGTTTACTGGATGACGGAATAACACGTCATCATATAACGCGACTGTGTGAATGACGTGCGAGATCAGAGCGCGAGCGTGAGAACGTGAACGAGAACAAGTGTGTTTAGCTGTTAGCGAAGTATGGTTTTTTTTCTCGAAGAGTGCGGCGTGTTTGATTTCGTTGTTCTATCTTTAAACTACTAAACCGTTGATTCAGGGATATTTATACGTGAAGAGCACACACTTCATGAGTAAAGTCAGGGTATTATCGTGAGGAATATCACGTAACACAAGCTTTAACGCCGGTGTTTCTCTTATGTTCGTTGTGTCCGTACTCACCCCGTTCCTTCGTAGAGAGTTACCCCCCCCCCCATCCTTGCCTTAGTACTGACAACCCCCCCCCCCTCCCCACTGTCTTATTACGTATACATTACCATATTATATGATTTACTACTGCGGACGCCACGTGGCCGGGAGTAGCAGGTCAAAGGTCATACGCTGACATCTTGACACGTGTCTCTTAGTAGCACCTCATCACTTCTCTACAAGAGCCAAGCTGAAGCGTTGATTATGCAAAAGCTGGAGCGTTTCGATGTTGGCTCTGAACCCTGACTTGGCTTTTTACCTTTTTCAGCTCTACACGGGTGACGAGATTTCTTCTTAATTGTTCTTCTATGATGCCCGTCCTTTAGTATTAACTCCTATCTCGTTAAGTTTAGTCGTAATATACCGAGAGAAACGAAACAAAACGGGCATAGCGAAGGAGTTACATTGACAGACAAAACCAAAATGTAACTAAATGTTATTATAGGATGTCGTCGGACCTATCCGTGTAGGGGAGACTATCCAGAAAGCGGTTTCGTCGTCGGCTGGACCCCGGAATGGGGTCTTGCGGGTTTGGGGATCCCGACTTTACCGTTGTACAGATCCATACGATGCGTAATCATTTGAGTTTGAGCGTCCAGTCTGCTGTCATGGTTACCATTATTCAGGTATCACGTGCAGTATTTGTACATAGCGGTTTTGTTTTTGAACGCGAGGTGGCGCTGCTGTGTAACTGTCACCCATCAAGAGGGCACTCCCGTCGGTCAAACTTTTTCGCTGGCGATCATTTCTATGTTTTCTTATTTGCGGTGAGAGCTACATCAATTAGGGGACCCTTTGCATCCTTGTTTTGGGGGTTGTTGATGCGATACCCAAAATGGATCCACGTGTAGGTCTGCCAATGTGTGGCACTGCGCATGCGCGTCCATCTCCGCGAGGCGAGCTTGAGTTCAGTCGGGCGCCATCTTGTTTTTTGTTTGCATTCATTGGGGGCCAGTTATTTGACATCGTGTACGCCCACTAGGGCGTTGGCGTGGGGTCTGGCGCCTCACGCAATCACTATGGCTGGCCTGAGCCAGGAAAAATTGTCAATGATAGAACCCTTCCATCTGATTTTAGCTGCCAGCGTGGAAAAGCGTGTATGTTTGAGTATCTGTAACTGTACACAGGTGTATGTTTGGGTATCTGTAACTGTACACAGGTGTATGTTTGGGTATCTGTAACTGTACACAGGTGTATGTTTGGGTATCTGTAACTGTACACAGGTGTATGTTTGGGTCTTTTGTTTAATGTTATCACCAGTTATCCAATCTAGATTTGTCTGTTCGATGACGTGTATGTTGTAAACTGTAATGACCTTGGGTCAAGGTTACTACTGCAGTGACAGGAAGCGGTTCGTATGGCTGTTAAAATGTTGTACTGTCGATATATCTTTTCTTGAGTTACTTGACCGAAGACTGAATGGAATGCTGGGAATTATTAGAATACTTCTCTAATATAATGTTCGTATATTCAGACCCGAGTGTGTGTATTTCTATCGGTTTGCCTCTAGTGGTGCGGCTCTAGCGATGGCCACCACCACCACATTTCTGACTGTATCGGCTTTAACTTCCGGACATTGGCCAGCTGCCAAAACTACGATTAGGCATTTAAATTTAATTTAAGTAACTAAGGGCTAAAATAAGTTATTTGCGTCTTATCTCCGGAAAAAAAGACTTGATGCTGGAGTCCCAGAGCATGAACAAAATAAACAATGGCCTCTAATTTCATTTTTGATCATTTTACGGAAACGTGCGGGTTAGGTGCGCCAAATATTGTATATGTCTATGTGTTATTGTACTATTGAACGAACAAATGAGGTCCTATGGGTTGTAATCTCAGGTTTCTTTACTCATGAACTAATTTTTTGGGCCCCTGGTGATTTGCGCGTGTCCTAGTAGCCAACAACACATTGTCGCAGGAATTGTTTTGTTTTTCTCCACACTTGAAAAAACCCAGTTCGGTCATGGTTTTTTTTTACACAGTCGAAACAGTCAGATATGTACGGTTATAGTTGTAAGGGTAAGAATGTGATATGACATGAAATGTTGATCCTTGTGTTTTCTTTCTACTGTTTTTACATGTTGACGACGTAGTTCAAATTTCGTTGTGGGGTAAACTGTCTGAGGGGACACGGTCCCTCCGGATGGATACAAACTGTGGCATATCAAAAAGCAAATAAATGGATGTATGTTTGTCTAAATTCTGGTGACGACTGACAGTAAAGTTGCAGGTGAACGTTGAGGCAACGTTGTCGCGACGTTTTCTCCTCTAACGTCAGTTCACTACTTTAATGAAAGCAGTTATAGTTGGCCCATTGTTTAATATTGCACACAGTGCCCCGGTCAGCATTAAAGTGGTAGATTTTCGGTACCGTGGGTATCTCTGTTTGATGGTCGCCGGCTTCACATTTGGCTGGTGAATCTATTCTAACTTGTTCAAAGCGGGCCCGACTGGGGGTCTGGTGTAGTAGTCAGTCGGCTATCTGTCTCCGGGTGTGGAACAAATGTTGTCTTTGTCTCCGCGAATCTTGTCTCAATCTTTGCATTGCGCGCTGTAAGAAGGTACCGGACCTATTACTAATTGCTATGATGAGTGTGCCATAATTATATTGTTCTGGTATAATGATCTGTATTTGGACTTGTATGTGCCATATGCAGGGTGTATTTTTGAGTGTTCAGGACGGGTGGCGTATCGGAGAAGTTGTACACGTGCAGCATTTGAAACTGTTGGTGAAGCTGTCCTGTCTTATAGTTGTCGCTGTAGTAACGTTGCGTCGCGTTCGAGTTACACGGGGCGCATGTCGTGCAGCGCCATGCGGAAAAATACTGGTTTTTAGCATCTACGTCCTAGATACAGTTTTCACCCCCCCCCCCCCCCCCACCATTCATTTCCCAATTAAATTCACGCCATGTTAAGTAGCGCGGGAAATGAACAGTCGTGCAGAAATAGATAGACATCTGTGACGGATTTCACGAATGCAGTTTAGCCGACTACGGGGCTTAGTCGGCTAAAGTTGCCATGTAAATGATGGGCGATTTTACCCGCTTAATCCCCCGTAGCTTGTTAAACTGCGTTCAACTGGCTGAGTAAAAGACCCCCCCCCCCCCCCCACTTCCACGGGGTTAATGTCCTGTGACTGAGGTCTGACGTCACAAGCAATGTGTCTCACTGTGAAATATTGTACCCCCGTGAAACCCACCATGTTGTCGTTCTGTGCGTGGGCTCGGTGAATCCGCTCTTATGTAATACTCAGGACCACCAAAATTAAAAGGACATGGGAATCTTTCATGGCAGTGTCAAATGAAAAATAAAAAAAAATGAATAAAAAAGATGCACGGGTGTAAAATGACGACATTGTCGAGTTGAAATATTACCAAAAAAAAGTTGTGTGCGTGTCAAACTGATAGTGTTGAATTGGAAATTGTAATATTTGGCTGTTGCCTGTACTTGTATGTATACGATATATATATATTATATATATAAATCCGTAGCAGGAATCCATATGTACTGTACAGATTTGTCTCTCAGCGGTTTCATTTTACTTTAAATAATAACGAAATAACCTCATTTGCATATTGTATATAAGTTCATCTGCTTTGTTTCAGTGTCTGTGCGAGGTATGATTTGGTTTTCCGTGTGACGTCGTGTGGATAATAAGCCGAGAACTCAGGTGTTAATTTTAATCCATCAGTTGTATGTTGGTGGCAAACTAACCTTTTTTTAGGATGTATGCTGTCGTTTTATGTAAGCAATGTGGTCTGTCTTAGGTTTCGAGTCAATCTCTCGCAGAAATGAGTGGCGGAACCAGCTTTTATTATTAGCTGGTTCCCCGCCTCTTGCCACGTGGACGTAGTTTGATATATTTTACCGTTGAGGTGGGTCCTCAATTTCTGATCGCGTTTATAGTGTAGACCATGACATCACCGTATAATCAAACTAGAGCGCCTTCCTTGGACGCAACCGGTCGCCAGTGCCGCTAAAGAAAATCTTCCGCCAGGACCCATTACATAATGATACTGTCTGGATGATTATGTACCTCAATTTATTTATTTGTTTAAGAAAGGAGATTTAATGGGTGAATTCCACACTATGGAGAAGTTGAATTATGAGAAACGATTACTTTATTGGGCGAATGGTCCGTTTCTTTGTTGCGGGAAATACGACCAGAAAACCGGGGAAGAAAAGCCAGTTTTGTGTAGTCTCGTTCCTTCGGTGACCTTGACCGCGGCTCTGGCAGACGATCGAGCGTCTACAAGAACCGCGTGCCTTGTAACTATGGCTACACAAGGACGGAACCGGTCTTAAACACGTGGTTTTGTTTTTGTCTCTCTCTTTTTTTCAAGCTGATTCCACCGCCTCACCTAAATGTCGTTCTTAACATACCTATAATGGTGAAGGCGACGTGGAATACTCAGACTGGCTTACAATAATGTCCGTGACTTTATTTTTTCAATAAGCAATCTACCTCGTGTGTCTCATTGAAGTTGAAGTTAACCCACCATGTGCAACAGGGATAGGATACATGTAGTTACTATCCCGTGCGTACCGCTCCCAGTCCGGTATGTCCTACAGGTTCAGGGACTCGATGGAAGCCGTGTTCTGTTGTGTATAGAACCTCATGCTCTGACGTCGTCGGTCATGTCTGACTTGTCTTGCTTACACGTCTTGGGCCTCTGTGTGAAGAGCCATCGCGCAAAGTTGTTTTGAGAAGCAATAAGAGTTGCTGCGAATCATGTTTTACGTCCAGTGTAGATAGGCTCTCAATCTACGGTCATACCCCACGCTCAGTGTGGACATGCTCTCAAATAAGGAACTTAAGTTACGGCCAGTGTAGACAGGCTCTCAATCTACGGTCATACCCCACGCTCAGTGTGGACATGCTCTCAAACTACGAACTTCAAGTTACGGCCACTGTAGACAGGCTCTCAATCTACGGACGTTACGTCACGGCCAGTGTAGACAGGCTCTCAATCTACGGACATTACGTCACGGCCAGTGTAGACAGGCTCTCAATCTACGGACATTACGTCACGGCCAGTGTAGACAGGCTCTCAATCTACGGACATTACGTCACGGCCAGTGTAGACAGGCTCTCAATCTACGGACATTACGTCACGGCCAGTGTAGACAGGCTCTCAAATTACGGACATTACGTCACGGCCAGTGTAGACAGGCCCTCAAATTACGAACCTTGACCTTCTCAAACTGTTTGACAATATCGTGCCGACCTCCTGTTCATAGTGACGTGTTGTACTGTTTTATGTATCGCGACCCCCCCCCCCACCCCCTGTGTCCGACCAGACTTGATGTACTGAAGTTACGCTTTGTACGTACTTGTTTTAGTTGAGTTTTGTAGTTTCGTTTGAGTTTCTTATACAACAGAGGTACTATAAATGTATTTATTGGTACTTGTGACGAGATGATGTTTAACTTTATATATTATAACAAGACAAAATATGGAAAATGAATAAAATACGATTACTATTAAGATCTTGGTTTTTTTACTAAATGATGCCATGGTCGCTATTCGTAATAAAGGGTTATGCACGAAAAGTACCTTTCCGTCCTAGCCTCGCAGACCCGAACCAATGGTATTCATAATACAGAACTTAGATTTAATAGAATTATGGCACTTGCCTAAGTGAGAAACTTTACCGTCTAATTCAGATAAGATAAACGCTCAAATGTTTGTGTACTTCGCGATTAAGTAGGGTTTATGAATACTCTCCAGACAACTGGAAATACACCGTTTTACACTCCGACTTTAAGCCCCGCCCACACTTTAGTCCTTTTACGTCAATCGGGAGTATTGACAAAATTGACCATCATAGCTAATGGTAGGTACAAGTGACAAGTACTCATCTCCGAAAGTGACAAATAATTAACGTGCTGCTTTGTTTGTCGGACATAACGCACGTGGAAGAGCTTTTTCGCCACATCATTAGATATCACATCATTGGATATAAGTAACAGTAGCGTCAATGAATGATTGACAGCCTGGATCGGTCTAGATTCTCATCGCTCTTGCCGTTAATGGGAAAAGATTATGGCATCCGACGAGTCTGCAAATAGTGCAGTTATACCAGTGAAAGTCTCGCAAGGAACAGGAAACGCCAAAGCCACACTAATTCGCTTCATGTCGAATAAGTTAAAGTTCATCAACTGGCTTTCCTAATTCATGATTTGAGTCTCCCATATGTATCCATTGATTTCGTTAAATATGAAAGTTATTGTGATGTAGTAATCAGGGGCGGATCCGGCAATTTAACAAGGGGGTGGGGTCCGCTGAAAACTCTGGGCTGTGAAAAAAATGCGGCCAGTGGGTCTACCAATTGCCTAAATTTTGCGCCAAGAAAACATTACTGAAAAATGGGGCGGGGGGGTCCAGACGCCCCTCCCCACTTTAGCTTTGGCGGTCCTTTAAACGAAAAAAACTAAATAGTTCTAGGATTGACCTGACAACACTACGACGCCATGTCCGATGCGTTACCTATTTATCGACTAATCTAACAGTTTCCTAGTGTCCGGTTTAGTTTGAGCGCGCCTCCTAAAGAGCCTCTAGAAACCCTTCCCGCCAAGTTTGTTATCATAGTTTCACCAGTTTTAGTTTTTTGATATCGCGACCCGCAATCACAAAAATGGGACATGATCAGTCCTCCACAGCCAACCCCGGGCTCCAGTTAGCGGCGCTAAGCGGTTGGGGTTAAACAAGGGCGGATCCACGGGTCCAGCCCCACCCCCCGCCCTCCTTTTGAGGAAGAATGCAATTTTTTTTTCAATGCAAAATTTAGGCCATCTGAGGCGTGCCCCCCCCCCCCTCCCCCCGCCAAAAAACAATTGGTGGAATCCCCCGGTCAATGGTTGGCCCCCGCCCCCGCCCCCCCCCTTTTTCAAATTCCTGGATCCGCGTAGGGGGAAATGGGTGCAGCGGACAGGTATTGCGGTGATAGAGAGTGGGGCTTGAACAGCAGGTTACGGGACATACTGTTCCAGGGAGTCAGCACAGACCCTATTTCCGGCGAATGACAACAGGGAATTCTTTTTCTATATTGCTAGCCTTTGTTTTCGTGAAAGTATCGACCGCCTTACACTAGTAACAGGGAAGACCCTGAAAAAAATTATACTTCCAAACACGTTAGCCAGAGGCTCAACTCTACATCGAAACCTGCATTATCCCCTGAGAAAGGAACTAGCTTTAAAGTTGCATGTCGAGCTCTTTCCCGCCAAAACTAATGAGGTCAAAATACATATAAGAATCAGTCCTTGAATCATTCAAGACGTCTGTTATCTATACTCCACCCATACCAGACTGCCAAATAGTGTCTCTTAGCCTTGCCCGTGATATCAATTTACCACAAGTTTTCATTTTAGTGGTAAACGTCATCAGTTTGTGTGCTTCGCGATGCTTTGGTATAAGTAGCAGTGCCGCGACCGAGTTCTGTGGTGTACCGGGATAGACACGTTTGCTACACCACAGCCGAAACGGCGATGTTTATCAAGTTTCTGAATTTATAGAATGAAACAGTCGAGTTTTCTGCAAATTTTGATATAAATTTCGCCTAGGCTTAGTTTTGGCGGGAAAGAACTCGACATGCAACTTTAATTATATGATTACCAAATATGCAAGTTTAAAAGACAAACGCGGCCGTATCGTACACATGGTAACGAAACCAGTGTAAGGTACATCAACAAGTTATAGCCAGATCAAAACTCTTGTGACGACTCTTGTGACTATGGACTAAAGTGTTTATGCTCATGCACTATTAGATATTTATGTGGAAATCGACACTTGTGATGTTTCTTTCTAAGCCGGAAAAAACCTCGAAAAGCGTCAATTCGGCGGCCGAATCCGCTTCTTAACATTGCAAGAAAAATGAGGACAACGGACTTTGTTTGACAGGCGTTGTATTTATTGTGTAAACAACATCCCTGACACAGTACAGCAGAGTGGGGCGAGTGGGTTACTTCTTCTTGGACACACCGACGGTCCTTCCTCGGCGACCGGTCGTCTTCGTGTGCTGACCGCGCACGCGCAGGCTGAAGGAGAAATCATAACGTGCTCGTCAACATCACAATCACAGAACAGTTTATATGTCTATATAATATATAATCACCGATTATTACGCACAAAACCCAGCGAATATCCCTTAATGAGACAAACTTCGTATTTTGAAGTTTATTATTTCAAAGAATTGGAATTATGGACTTAGATGTCGCAGGCAGGCCAAACGTAGGACGAAACTAGGAATGGAGCTATAGAAAAAGTAGCACAAAACTAGGAATGAAGCTATAGAAATAGTAGGACAAAACTAGTAAAATAGAAGCAAAAAGTGGGACCAAAGTCGAATAAACGAATGACAAAAAGCTGTATTATTGAGAAAGTACTATTTTTTTTAGACCGTTGTTGTATGGCTCACAGTTGCACCTGTATTTCCGTTGTTAGAAATTGACAGCTTGATTGAAAGAGGCCAGCTTTGATTTTAACGATAGATCATGACGCAAAAACAAATGCCCCTGACTATTGTAATAAAACCGATAAGCACCATTTTACAGCATTTTGAAATTGTGCCTGGTAAACCAAATATAGGACATAGGTCGAAGAAGAGTACAAGTACAAGTAAGATGACAGCATGCGCAGCCCTAGCAAAGGAGTCTAGCCCGGACTTACCCCCAGTAGTGTCGCAGACCACGGTGAACTCGGATCTTCTTCAGTCGCTCCAAATCCTCACGGATCTTGCTGTCCAGAACGTTGGACATGATCTACAGGCAAAAGGTTAATAATACATGAACCTAGGGCATATTATATATCTGAGCAGAGTGAGTCTTTGTAATTACAGAACAGCAAGTCAGCTGCTGTCATATTAACTGCGAGGAGATAGGGACACTAGATTAGAAATTAAGTTAATATCGGTGTCAGAATTCCTTGATTCATAAATTAATGGGTGATACAAAAAAAATAGTTTTTAGGCGACTTTGGTGTGCATGAAAGCAGCGATTAAGATATGTACGCGTCCTGCGTCATTTGTCGCATACAAATCTTAAATGACACATTTCTTTAAGCTGTGAAGAGACCTGGTGACGCTTTGTACATGTTAATTACAATAGTGAGCAGACTATGCAATATTTCGATTAAATTAATGTCCCATAATTTTAATGAGCTTTGGGCCTACCTATTAGAATCACTGCCTGAAGGATAAAGTGGGAATGAGTGATACCAAATCTCATTGACTAGGGGTACTAAAGCATAAGCTCCAAGTGGAGTCGTTCCCCAGAATGGTCACGGGGATCTGTCATACCTGGCTGAACTTGCCATCCTTGACATCCTTTTGTCTGTTGAGGAACCAATCAGGGATCTTGTACTGACGGGGGTTGGACATGATGGTCACAATCTTCTCTACCTCCTCATCAGACAGCTCACCCGCACGCTTGGAGGTGTCCACGTCAGCCTTCTTACACACCACGTGGGAGTAACGACGTCCCACACCCTGCAACCAACAAGTGTTCATGTAGAGATGTACCAGATCAGGTCATTTGTGACTTGCACCAGTCACATTTAAATACTTGTTTGTATATTCAGAGCGCTTTAACCACTTTGGTCATCTCGCATCAATGGAAGGGAGAGTGGAGCCATGACCCGCGGTGTAGTCCTCTACTCTTTGCGAAGGACACAGGATCTTTATCCTGTGACCACCCAGCCATGACCACAGCGGGTGCTAACCACGATCCATGTGCCGTTAGGCTCTCAGGTTAAATACTCCGACACCATAACTAAGCTAAGTGTAAGTTTTATGTTTCCAAGCAAAAGCAATGAGCCATGTCAGATAATATATTTGTATTTCTGAATGTTTGATTTAATGTTTGACTTTTCATCATGCAAAATGTATGTCTAGAAGAATCTACTTTATACATGAACAGTAAACAGGAAACCTATTTTAGCCTCATACAGAGACGCAAACCCTGATAAATTGAAAAAGATAATGATTGCAAAGGGGATTGTTTGAGGGCATGCCCCTCCAAAAAAACAGGTAACCATGACGCCCAAATCGAAATAGTTCAAGTTGGCATCTGCTTAGAACAGTACTACACAGGCCATTTATCTTGTACTCAACTTGCAGTACCATTACATTTAAATCTATACCATAAGGATAACTGAGAGCTCAGTCAAGTAAATAAAGCATACATAACCCTGTTACATTATTCCAGTATAAATGATGAAAATGAAACAAGGCCAAATGCAAGCAAATAACATTCAAAGCAATACAAACCTTGATGGCCGTCATGGCGAAGGCAATCTTCCGCCTGCCATCAATGTTCGTATTCAAGATACGCAAGATGTGCTGGAACTTCTCAGGAATTACCAGGGCCTGAAAGCAAAAAAATAAACCTTAAAATTGCGGATCAACTTTTAAAGTTCCTACGTTATACATGTATGTCAACTACTGATTATACGATCACCCAACTGGTTCTGAACAAATACTATATTGTGCAATCTGCGTCATTGTTACTCGTACCATTTGTAATAAGTAAATCTGTCTAGGCAGTTGAATCAATGCATGTAGACAACAGCTGGAATAACAGAAGCAATCATTGTTGTCAGAGTGCCAGTCCATTGGGGAAATCTAACAGTTAAAGATTTCTGGACAGGTGCCAGAGCAAAATTATTTCAAATTTTGCCAAGTACGGGCAAAAACGCTAAAATGTTCGGCTTGTGATTGTAAAGAAATGATTTATTAGGACATTAGGAGTGATATATTGCCATTAGAGTAAACTGTCCATCCCTATAATACAACTCCTTTTACAGTGATTTTGATTTTCACAGAAAACTGAGCAATTTTGCTTCATGCACGATCGGTCATGGTGTCTAATGATCTACTTATAGGAAAATAGGTTTCTAGAACTGCCATGATTTCAGACCTTACTGACTTTTTATGACTTTTGTCATCCATGCACATTGAATTTATGGCAGTGAAGAGGAAAGTTCAAAAGTGGCAGCAAGAACTTTGAAAGGCAAATAAATGTCCCTGAAAGACATTTTACCTACTGACTTACAAATGCTTCACAAGCATATACAAAACAGAAATTAGGTGCTTAAACGGTTAGTATTTCGGTTCTATTTTGACCGAGATGGCAGAAGACAACCAGTAAGCACTTTCCTGTGCCAGGCAGACTTTTTACTCCCTAGCCCCATGTGACGTTGTTGGGAAACAACGCCACATGTCTGGTCTATCAAATCCTGTACGGCATTTTACAAACACGCATGGCGAGAAGCGGTGCTGATGGCGAGAACTTTTTTTAGGGTATGGCAATAGTTTCTAAAAGTATGCATCTTACAACTTATCTTGTTATTTTGGTTGAAGACTCCGTGATTACGACAATATCGTCTATTGATTTTTCGAAGCAGCGGACAACTCAGTTCTGTCCGCCACCTTGACCACTCAGTGGAGAAACTGCGCATGCGTGCATGTCGTTATAACCGCACCATTCGCTTGGTGGCGCTTCATACACCCAGCCATTGACATGCAATAAGCGAAAAACGCCACCTGGCGAAAGCCGCTGGTGAAGAATGACCAAATACGAAATGACGCGATAAACAAGAAAGTCTCATTTCAACCAACTTGATAGTAATGCGATACTTTATTAGTTCATATGCATATGGGTTTTGTGGTAAATATGAAGTTAAGGTATCGGAGTACAAAATGACAAGGGTTTCATGGATCGTGCGGTTAACAACACTTAGTCGCCTACAAAAACAAATCTTACACCCTCATTTTCTACATGCGGACATGGGACAGTTGTGGGAGCCCAGTTGTGCGGAGCAACAACCATCTCATATGGGACTGTACTCGCTAGCTGTTCATAGACATAGTTGATTTACCAGTTTACTGGGGTAATTTCCAAGCAAGAATTGACATTTTACTGGACCAGAAATCGCCATCACAACCGTCCAAGCTAGACTATACCAGTGGCAGTGTTTGCGTATGTATACATATATGACAGTCACCAGTCATGTGGCTGCATAGGAGGCACCCCGCCTTGTATTTGCAATAACATTCACTTCACGATTATCCAAGTAAACCTGGTAAAGACAAGCCAAAGGAGACTCATGTTGTGAAACGGTGCAGTGACAGGGGCTAACTTTAAACGAACATTTCATTAAAACCATAAGAGCGGTGACATATATTTCTAGTAATCTTCAAAATTAAGACAATTCGCGTTGCTTCTGTTGTATTAATTGCTTCCTGTATATTGCGCATATTACGATGTTAAGCGATATATTCAAGAGGGACATGACCCGCTACCTACCATGGCGGCTGTTACCGGAAAGAGGAAGATAAGTGAAAAACTTGCTCGAGCTGTGCATTTTGTTCTATATTGCTCGCACATGCTCGATGCTGGGCGGCCACAAATATAGTGTTGTTGCATGTTATTGCATTGAGTGCTGCTCCTATGTTTCTAAATGTCGCAAAATAATTAATGAGAATATCTAAATGAGAAGAAATAAGCTGCAATTTCATCGTCGGACAGTAGGGGTCTTGAAGGGGTACACGCGACACAAGCATATTTGACAAATCGACATTCGATATTGCCCTCCAAATTTTGACACTGAGGATCTGAAAAAGCGATATTCGACACTGAGAATTGTGAGAAAAAAAATCGACACTGGACCCCACCTACCAGACCTCTGACAGTTGATAGTCGTACGAGGAGCTTGAACACCATAATATTGTCATATGGGTCTGGAAGGGGTAAATGCAGCATGGCGACACGCGACACAGGCATATTTGAAAAATCGACATTTGACATTGACCCCCAAATTCCGACACTGAGGATCCTGAAAAAGCGACATTGACATGCATGGTGGCATTTAGAAGAAGAAAAACGACAATGAACGTCGTAAAAAGTCGACATTCGACACCGAGAATTTTGAAAAATCGCCACTGGACCCTCCTTCCAGACCCTTTGTCATGCCTATTTAAATACAGTCCCCCCCCCCCCCCCCGATAAAGTTTGATGTACCGTTAAGCAATTACCATACTAATACCGATTCCTGTAGCAACATATTCCACGTGACTTGTGAAACTACTTCTGAATGGACACCTGTTAATAGTAAAGTCATTTTTTCACATTTATACACGCCAATTCCCAAAAAATACATGTACATAATCAACATGCTGAAATTAAAGATTAGCATTCACATTTAATAGATCTGTAACATTTGCTTCAAATGGATGCATCTGATAATTAACTGGGTAGTTAATTTTGTGGGTAGTCCACTGTTTTAAAAGGCAGTTTCAGGGATGCTGTGCAGGCTCAAGCCGGTGAAGTTTGTGAAATTTGTGACAAGAATAGATCATTCTTTCATTGATTAGAACATGAAATGTTTTAGATCCTGACATTATTTTGGCACAGTCGTGCAATAACCATTGTACTGCAAATGAATCTATGAAGAAGAGGGTCTCGATCCCGAGGCTAGGTCGGGGTACATGTATATATATGTTCTGGTCACTTAATTGGGAGTGCGGGTTTCGCAACAAAAAGGGGGGGCTTGTTGGACTGTCAAAAAAAATTCGGAGCCAATACCTTTAAAAATCTGTTTAGAATTACATCTGAAAACATCCAGGCGACCAGCCTGGGTGGCCTGGGTATAGCCCTTGGCGCAAGTGCCCCCATGCAAGCCCGCTTCTCTAGACCATGTGCACAACGGTGTCCATGCCAAATTCTTTAGACGCCAGTCGGGAATGGACCGTAGCTTTTATCATAATGTGTACGCGTATAGTGTTTACGTATTCTATATATACGTATACCTTGTTCTATCTTTTGACATCAAGAAAGTGTGTCAACACCGTTTGGTCGGGAAAAGACTCAAACATTTCTTCGCAAAAATATAACCGAAGCAACCTAGTTTTGACACACTTTCCGGCTTGATGTCAGAAGATAGAACAAGGTGTATAGAATATGTAAACACTCACACTAGGACTTAAAACGCCAAGCTAGGCGTCCACCAGCGAGCACAAACCAAGATCTATTGACAGGTCACCGTTGCGACGACTGCGGTAGGCTCTGTCGATCACAGATGGGCTGATTCAGTCATAAGCGTTACGAATCGTATAACTTAGACCAAAACAAAGCTGCAAATCCATCGTCTTTCGCAGACGGACGGATGCCAACCAACTACAGTCGATTGGTGGATTCCCGATTGGCGTCTAATGAATTTAGCATGGACACCGTTGTGCCCATAGAGAAGCGGGCTTGCCTGGGGGCACTTGCGCCGCCAAGGGTGATGACAGCCTTACGGGCAAGGTGGAACGAAATGAACAGTGGGCAGTAGGCAACTTGCATCGGAAGAGACTGTGATGATGGCTGCTGATACGCAAGCGGTGAATTCGGTGAGGTTATTTGTTTACATCCATACATTTTGCCATATTCTGATAACACACCAAGCCTTGATTGAAATAAGCAATCTTTGTGAATAAATGTGAATAAACGGTGGGATATGTTTGTGCTTAAAATTGATATTGGGTGACATTTGACTGATTTGTCAGTGACATTTTGACATTTCTGAAATTATGTTATGAAAAGCCAAAAGGTGAATGCAAATGAAATGTGGAAATGATGTGGGCGGGATAGGGGAGGTCTCAGACCAAATCTCAGGAGACTCTAGGGAGAGGCTAGGGAGGTCCTAGTCACTGTAAGGCAGCAGCAGGAGCCGGGACTAGTTCTATAGATATAACGTAGTCTGCTCCGCTCCGATATGGGTTTAATCATGGAACTAGGCCTATGCTGTTGGGGTTTATGCCCATTTTGACTGGGGCCAGTGGGGGGGTAAAGTTTGTGTTTGGCATGGTTAACTTTGAGGGGATATAGCCAAGTGAAGAGGGATTGAAATAGCTGATTGTTATCATTAATCTGCTGAAACATAGCAGCTGGCGCGGGTAACTGGAGAGGTTGGCGCAAGTGCCCCCAGGCAAGCCTGTTTCTCTAGGGACACAACGGTAACAATGTTGAAATCCTTCGACGTTAGTAGGGAATCGACTGTAGCTTTTGTTATAATGTGGGCGCGTACAATAATAGTGCTTACGTATTCCATATACCTTGTTCTATCTTCTGACATCAAGAAAGTGTGTCAATACTAGATTGTTGGAGTCATATTTTTGTGAACAAATGTTGGAGCATGCGATTTTTCCCTACCAACCGCCATGCGTATGCAGCGCCACCTTGCGAATCCCGCCACTATTTGAACCATTTCTAGCCTGGGTCCCAAACTTTGTAACAGTCAATCACCTGTGAAAGAGGGCGCTGCTGTTGTCCTTAAGTTCAAAGTGAGTGACTGGCAAGGCCCTCTAGCGAAGAGTCATATGCTAACGGAGAGGAGGAACCAAGTCGCATTCACAGGTACCGGCATCCGCCAAAAACAAATATGGCAGACGGCTGGTCGGTAACAGTTGGGTGCTACAACATTTCTTCACGAAAATATAACCGAAACAACCTAGTGTCGACATACTTTATTGATGTCAGATGATAGAAAAAGGTATATAGAATACGTAAACACTATGATTGCTGGAGCACACATTATAATAAAAGCTACAGTCGATTCCCTACTAACGTCGAAGGATTTTAACATTGTTACCGTTGTGCCCCTAGAGAAGCAGGCTTGCCTGGGGGCACTTGCGCCAACTGGAGAGGTAATCCTGGAAGCAAGCCACTGTAGCTACCGCCAGTAGCATAGTTCAGCGACTGGACCCATATCGGAGCAGACTACATTAATCTATGGAACTACTGGAGAGGGTGTCAGCCACATCAGAATACAGGGTTGGGTAAACCAGGGTCCGTTGAGCTGGCTGCCTGCCTGGAGTAGTGACACAGGATCCCATTCTCCAGCCACATATAAGGCTTATACCGCCTGCACCTTCACACTTCCAGAGTCAAATAATTACACTGCCACACTGGCCTACAAGAACTTTGCTAGCAGAACTAGAAACCATGAGGCTCTGTCTCACAGAGGTAGTAAATCAGCGGTGAGAGGGGGAATAGTCCTGTGACTAGCAGTGAACAGGGGATATGGTCCATCTCACAGGCTTAGTAAATCAGTGGCGAGAGGGGGGACCTGCTCATATAGAGAGGCCAGATGGAGCAGTGCCATGTCCATCCTCTCATTGCTATACCTGTGATCTGCTTGTTTTTGAAAACTACAAATAACAAGCTCAACCAGTTCCATATCTGAAACGATTAAGTCCATTGCCATTCATCAGAATAACATTTACATTTCTGAGATAGAATTAAAACCACACCTGTGATGGATTAGAATACACCTTGAGACTCGTTCTTGCCCAAATAAATGATATTGAATTGAATTGAATTGAATTGTATGTATCAGTATTGTTAGAGGACAAAAAATGAATACGAGATAAAACACCACCTTAGGTAGACCTTCTTAGGACTTACCCATGTAAACTGGCATCCAGGGTACAAATTGAAATGGAAAGTTTGGTACCCACCATTGCTCAGATTCAAACCATCAACCTGTAATATTCCAGGATGTTTTAGTGAAACTGCACAGATATACCAGATTGGTACCAAGACACTATACACCTGCCCTCTGACCTCTTGCCTAATTATGTCTTTACTGTTCTCTGTTATCCTTTCCTATTTCTCCCAACCTGTTCCTGTCCCCTTTCCCATTTCATGCTCCCCATATTGCCTTTATGTAATCGGATATCATATTTAAAGTAAAGCATTCTGATATCAATTATATATATATATAGATATATGTTTGAGACAACTAGTACCATCTACATTCCATCTACATCTACATTCCACTTCCTTTTCATCCCATCTTATAAAAGAGGCTAATTTCATTGATGTAATGTTGTCAGCTCAGATAGTGGGCTACAAACACAGTAACAATTTTGATTAATTAATAATAACAGGTGACACAATTTGTGAATCAAGCTTATGTATTATTTTTTTTAAATGCATGTGACTACTGAGCTGATCCCAGATTTTTACTCTTGGGCAGTATCTGCTTAAGATAGTTGAGAGAGGTCTAAGTGTAGATATAGCTTCTGATACCTAATATTTTCAAGAAATGGTTCTGAATGCAGTTAATATTGCCAAATGTTGGATGCTGCTTCTACTATTTATGTCATAATAATAAAAGGTAGTTTTTAAATTAGATACCTGTAAGTTACACCTACATATCAACAAATGTAATTATTTACCAATTTCATTTTCAGCTCCTTGGGATGGACAATTTTGATCTGGGAGAGCTGGACCTGACATCTGAAGATTACCTCCTGGATGAAATAGACGGTGATTATAGATGCTTCTCTATAATAGAGTGTTTTTAAATATCCATCATGCCTCTATAAGAATAAAGATAACTAAAGCTGATGTTTTTACCCAATGACTTATTGTCAATAGGATAATTTTAGATCAACTGCATAATTCATGGTGAACAACTAATAGTCTTGTTAAAAATTAAGTTTTGTGTTTAAAACCATACAGGGTGGAACATCCCCATTGCTCTCTGTGAATGTAGTACCGGTACTAGACTCTATTTTAAATGGGATATTTCAACTAAGGCTTTTCTCGACTGGTTGGGAAAGAATAGAAAAATACTATGTATGTGTTTTCATGAGCAAGGGCATACAGATATTCTGGTTTATATTATGTTCAAGGACAGTTCAGATTATTTAAAATGTAATAGATACTAGAGGAATTTGCAATGAAAGGTTTGCTCAAAGGATATGTCACCTGTTGTGTCGAGAGGGCAGTGCACCTGAAAGATGGAGGAAATTCACTCCAGTTGACTTCAAATACCACGGACGAAAATATTTCAAGTCTTTATTTCAGTCTATATACAAGCTAATCTTGAAGATGCAATAGTGAAGGAAGCTCTTGAAACTGTATGTATTACCTTTTTCATACCTTTTTTATGCGCCCCATGGTTAAATGATATCTATAACTGTTATTTTGCATCAGTAGCCATAACACTATTTAAAAACTTAACTTATGGGAAAATTTGGCAAAATGATAATGGGTGTAATCTAAGATACCCTAACAATAAACAGTTATGTTTGGATGTTATATTGATCATAACGCATATATGCCTATGGTGATTATATATGTTCAATTATTCTACTTTAGGGAGTGGATCTTCGTCATTATTCGAAGAATGTGGAGAATGAACTTCTTGATGTGGAAAATGCCTCAATACAAGATTGTATCCTTTACCTTAACTCATGCAATCATTATCAGTATGTCCTCATTGTTGTGCTTTCTCAGTTGTTAGTCAAGAACAATGTTATAGCAGATGTTTTAAAAAATATTGCAGAATACTATTCATCTATATCTGCTTATAAATAATATATCCCTGCCATCTTAAAGAATTATGCATCAAACATACTGGTATTCTCTTTGAATTGTTTCATTTTCTGTCGTGTTTTTTCTCAAATTAGTATTAAATTTTACCTGCATTTACCCAAGAATATGTAATCTCAGTACTTTAGATTTAATGGTGCTAAACATGCTACACCATTTTATTTATGAAGTATGTTTTGAAGTTTATGATCTCACCTCATTGGCAAGTGTCAGATGGGAACAAGTTGACTTATAATCACTCATTTTAATAACTAGGGCTTGTATGGTCTCTCGGGTTAGTTTCCCAGTCAAAGGGAGGTATCATATACCCGTTATCCCTTTGTCCGGGTTAAGCCACATAATGATCCAGCAAATGGTGCAGCAAAGGTTTACCATGTACCCTAGATGTCATTACAAAATGTCCTTGACCTATAACCCCCAGACATCAAGGAGAGCCAGAATATTGCCAGCTTGCACAAACAGATTTCATCTTGTGATGAGATCCTTCAGGTAAGTCTTCCTCGTGAATTAGAATATTCATCATTTGCATGAACGATGAGACGTTATAATTATTGGTATGTTTATATACAGAATCTGATATTATGATGTGTGTGATTTTTACATGTACAGCAAATCTGTCATCAATTTAATGCCGCTAAATAGCACAGCAATCAATCTAAAAGTAATTTAAGCTGTTTCTAAGGCAGTACAATATATTTCCTTTTGCTGCAACAGATGGTGGTGCAGTGTTCCTATTATCTGTTGGGATGCCCATTGCGCCTGCTGAGCTGCAGCTAATTGATATAGGTTGATATAACTACCACACGGATTAGGTTATGATGCAATTCAACTAACTTATTATTAATCGTAGTTTTGATCTCAGTTACATCCCACCCTACTCAGAGATGACCCCTCACATCCACCTAGCCACAATCCTACTCTTGCGTAAAAGTGTAACCCCTCCCGCCCGGCCCCGCCCCCCTTCACCACGCTCACTTGATATCGCCGATATGCTGCAACACGGATCTGAATCCAAAGCCGCATCGAACGGGTCCGGTCAAACCCAGTGAGTTCTCAAACCAGCTTCTTAATTCAAGCCGCGGCTTAAAACGAGCAGTTTAGGGTATATCTATTGACGTGGAAATTCTTATTCCCTTACTTTTGTTTGAACCCTGTGGCTCAACTGGTAAGCGGGCTGAGCTGCAGATGAACAGGCCATGGGTTCAAACCCTGGGGTTTCATGTTTGATCCAGCCACAATTCCATGTCCCAGGAGGTTTCTGAGCCCAATAGACCGATCCAGGCTGTCAATCATTCACTGAGTCACTGTTGCTGTTATCAAGTCGTGTGGCGAAGAAAAGTCTTCCACGTGCTTTATATCCGACACACAAAGCAGCCTGTCACTTTCTTGTCAGTGTCAAACATCAGTACTTTGGACTTGTACTTGCCATCAGCTATGATTGTCAATTTTCTACTCACGATTAGCGAAAAAGGACTCACGTGCAGGCGGGGTGTCGGAGTGTGGAACGTTGTATTCAGCCTCCATGTGAATGGGGTCCGGCTCGATAGCTCAGTGGGCTAGAACGCTCGCATTGAGTGCTCTGGCCACCTGAGAGCCTAACGGCACGTGGATCGATCGTTCGAGCCCCGCTGTGGCCATTTTCTGTGTGGTCGTAGGATAAAGATCCCATGTCCTTCTTCGCAAACAGTAGGGGGTTACCCCCGGGGACATGGCTCCACTCTCCCTTCCTTCTCCCATTAACGCGATATGACCAAAAGTGGTTAAAGCGTCCTGAATACACAACCGACCCACCGTGGGAATGTGCACGGTAGCGGCCTGAGATACCGACAGCGCGATTTCTGTTTGACAGCGCATGGAGCAGATGCTGAACGGGTTCCAGACGGATCTGAGCAGCATCAGCCATGAGATCCAGAGTCTTCAGGAGCAGTCCATCGCCATGAACGTCCGGCTCAAGAACCGCCAGGCAGTGCGCGGGGAGCTCAGCCAGTTCGTCGACGAAATGGTTGTTCCGGAGGCCATGATCAAGTGAGTAGGTGGGGTGGGGGGGGGGGGGGGGAGTCAGTTTGCGGTCAAGCTCCCAGGCTGAGGCGTCCTTCGTCAAACCACGAATCAGTATATGTGATTAATTTAAAAAGAAGTTCAGCTGTAGGTTGGATGACGGATCTGGTGGATGGCTCTCGCGTGACCTAATGGTTAGCTCTCGCGAGACCTGATGGTTGGCTCTCGCGAGACCTGATGGTTGGCTCTTGCGAGACCTGATGGTTAGCTCTCGCGAGACCTGATGGTTGGCTCTCGCGAGACCTTATGCTTGGCTCTCGCGACACCTGATGGTTGGCTCTCGCGAGACCTGATGCTTGGCTCTCGCGACACCTGATGGTTGGCTCTCGCGAGACCTGATGGTTGGCTCTCGCGAGACCTGATGCTTGGCTCTCGCGACACCTGATGGTTGGCTCTCGCGAGACCTGATGCTTGGCTCTCGCGAGACCTGATGCTTGGCTCTCGCGAGACCTGATGCTTGGCTCTCGCGACACCTGATGGTTGGCTCTCGCGAGACCTGATGGTTGGCTCTTGCGAGACCTGACGGTTGGCTCTCGGCTTGGTCCTGTCGGCTCTGCCAGGCCAGCCGTCACGCCCGTGTCGGAGGTTCGAGCTCCACACGGGCAAATGTGTATGTCGGTATCACATAACGAGCCCTTGTCCTTGTTTGGAACAAAATAGGGGGTTAACCCCTGAGACATGGCTCCTTTCTCCCATGACCATTTCCATTGTCGCGATATGACTTACAGAGTTGACACCGTCCTACTGAAGAACGATCGGTTATTAAATCAATGAATCATAGGTTAAAGCATCCTGCACGAACCAACAGACCTGACCTATCGCCCCTTGTTCCATCCAGTCACATCCTGGAGACTGCCGTCACGGAGCGAGAGTTTCTGGAGCAGCTCCATGAACTCAACCACAAGATCAACTTTGTCAAGGAGCAATCCTTCAAGGACGCCAAATCCTGCCAGGATGTCAAGGACATTCTGGACAAGCTGAAAATAAAGGTAGCTTACCAGGGCTGAGTTACACCTTGCGGTCGACCGCCGCATACAATGTTGGTCACTCTGAACTCGCTATGGAACGACATTGGTCACAGCGAACTGTTTTCATTTGTTGCCGACATATCCACTAAATAATTGTTCCTAATTTGTCAATAACAGCACGATTTAAGTAGTGTAAAATATCGATAAATAAAGGGTAATTATTACGCATCGATACTTATCGTATCGTCGTCTAATATTGATATTATCATCCGGGACTGATCTCGCTCGCGGCGAACCATACCCCACTTCCGGTTTAAAATGTACGCGTCCTTGACCAATCCGCCAAATTTAAATCCCATTCATTATGTCGTACCGTATTGTGTGCGACCGCGGCCGACAGTCATACGGTACGCACCCGAGACTCGAGCGAACCTCGGTAACTTAGCGGGTAGCGTACCTGAGCTTAAAACCCACGGACCTGGGTTGGATGCACGTATCACACCCGTCATCCAACTCTGGGGATGGTCGCACGAGGTTTTTTGCCCGGGTCATGTGTACACAAAAAGTGGCTTAAAATCCCACTTCAGTTATGTTAATCCACAACAAATCAGCTTTGAATAGTGTTCATCTCAAGCAGCTCCGTTTAGCCAGTCAGAAAGGTGGATTAAATGTACATTACGGAAGTGATGGAACCTTTGTCACAAAAAGGAGGTTTGGGGCAAATCAAGATTTTTTTAGATTCAACCGCAGCTGATCCCATGGTCATTTATTATATATGGACACATTGAGATGGTATTCTCTATTGCATGCTGTGCCCATGTGTAGTCCTGTGTAGATAAAGGATTACTGAGACTGATTATATTTACATATAATCACATCAGTAATTGTACCATTGTCTCGGCCTTATTCCATGTTTTTTCCTAATTTACCCGCTCATAGGGTTAGTTTCCTTTTTAAAAAGATAAGATAACATAGTATTTGACATCGGTAAAGAAAACTCTTTGTCGCTGTATTCACTGCGGGATCGCACTTGGCTCGATCACCCTGTGTATGCCTTGCAACATATTTATTCGGTTGCGGTGCGAGTAGTTTTTATACCTTTCAGACAAATCTGATTACAATTTCAGGCTATTGACAAGATTCGAGAATTTTTGCTGCAGAAGATATATCAATTTCGAAAGCCGATGACAAACTACCAAATACCTCAAAACGCTCTACTTAAATTTAGGTGAGTTGAAGCCTTTACTTTAAAGGTATTTCTCTTATGTTAGCACGCACGCTTGTTTCCGTGTAAAAAAATTTTGTCACTAAAGAGATCAATTTCGTAGGCCTTGAGTCCCCCTCCTGGTTGAGTATTGTTTTCCTTTGGACCAAACAACGTTCGACCAACTGCTTAGCGTTGAATACATTTAAGATAAGAGAAAATAAGATAAAGTTTATTTATCGTCGCTATATGTAAAAGTCAACAATAAACATTAGCACCAATGCTATTGACCGATTTGCGTGTATATGGTTTATGAATACCCCGCTCCCGGAGTCCAGATCCCAATCTCTAGTCGTTCGTTAACTGAGCACTACGGCGTGTACTTTAGACGGGCCGCCCCGGTAGCTCAGTGGGCTAGAGCGCTCGCCTTGAGTGCTCTGGCCACCTGAGAGCCTCACGGCACGTGGATCGGTGGTTCGCTCCCCGCTGTTGCCATTGTCTGTGTGGTCACAGGACACAGATACCATGTCCTTCTTCGCACAGAGTAGGGAGTTACCCCAGGAGACATGGCTCCACTCTCCCTTCCTTCCCCCATTGACGCGATATGACCAAATGTGGTTAAAGCGTCCTGGACATGCAACCAACTAACTGTATTTCAGGTTCTTCAATGAGTTTCTGATGGCCAATGAGCGTCACGTGACCAAGGAAGTGCGGGATGAGTACGTGGAGACGATGAGCAAGATTTACTACTCGTACTTCAAGAGCTACATGAGTCGGCTGATGAAACTACAGGTATGTCCAGATTTACTACTCGTACTTCAAGAGCTACATGAGTCGGCTGATGAAACTACAGGTATGTCAAGATTTACTACTCGTACTTCAAGAGCTACATGAGTCGGCTGATGAAACTACAGGTATGTCAAGATTTACTACTCGTACTTCAAGAGCTACATGAGTCGGCTGATGAAACTACAGGTATGTCAAGATTTACTACTCGTACTTCAAGAGCTACATGAGTCGGCTGATGAAACTACAGGTATGTCAAGATTTACTACTCGTACTTCAAGAGCTACATGAGTCGGCTAATGAAACTACAGGTATGTCAAGATTTACTACTCGTACTTCAAGAGCTACATGAGTCGGCTGATGAAACTACAGGTGTGTCAAGATTTACTACTCGTACTTCAAGAGCTACATGAGTCGGCTGATGAAACTACAGGTATGTCAAGATTTACTACTTGTACTTCAAGAGCTACATGAGTCGGCTGATGAAACTACAGGTGTGTCAAGATTTACTACTCGTACTTCAAGAGCTACATGAGTCGGCTGATGAAACTACAGGTATGTCAAGATTTACTACTCGTACTTCAAGAGCTACATGAGTCGGCTGATGAAACTACAGGTATGTCAAGATTTACTACTCGTACTTCAAGAGCTACATGAGTCGGCTGATGAAACTACAGGTATGTCAAGATTTACTACTCGTACTTCAAGAGCTACATGAGTCGGCTGATGAAACTACAGGTATGTCAAGATTTACTACTCGTACTTCAAGAGCTACATGAGTCGGCTGATGAAACTACAGGTATGTCAAGATTTACTACTCGTACTTCAAGAGCTACATGAGTCGGCTGATGAAACTACAGGTATGTCAAGATTTACTACTCTTACTTCAAGAGCTACATGAGTCGGCTGATGAAACTACAGGTATGCCAAGATTTACTACTCCCACTTCAAGAGCTACATGAGTCGGCTGATGAAACTACAGGTATGCCAAGATTTACTACTCCCACTTCAAGAGCTACATGAGTCGGCTGATGAAACTACAGGTATGCCAAGATTTACTACTCGTACTTCAAGAGCTACATGAGTCGGCTGATGAAACTACAGGTATGCCAAGATTTACTACTCGTACTTCAAGAGCTACATGAGTCGGCTGATGAAACTACAGGTATGCCAAGATTTACTACTCGTACTTCAAGAGCTACATGAGTCGGCTGATGAAACTACAGGTATGTCGGATGGTTGAGCAGTGAATAGGTTGAACAATGCGGACTGTTGCGAGGTCAGTTGAATCATTAATAATGTAAGGACAATGCTAAAAATGGAGCACTATTCCGGACTTGTAAAGAATATTAATCAAAATATCACCTACAAAATGTAACTTACCGGTAAGTGTATTAATACCAGAATACTATAATATGACGAAATGTGTGAATAATAACCAGTTTCGACAGAGGCACTGGTACTGGTTTAGAGGGAGTACTGTTCGCTATGGTTCATATGTAAGTCGCACCGCTATATAAGTGGCACGCTGAGCATGCAGGGAAAAAGAATCCCGAAATGTCTCTTTTATACACGTAATAGATTGTGTCTTGTACACCAAGGATGCCACAATGCAGAATGTTGACATCGTTCACGCGCTCTATGCTTTCAGTATGAGGAGACCGCGGAGAAGGATGACCTGATGGGTTTGGAGGACACCGCCAAACGAAATATCCTTTGGAAAACAATTTACTGGCAGACTTTGCTGACTGTAGTGATTATAGTCGAATTATAGTCCACTCAAATTCGGTTTACAGGGTTGGTGAGACAGGCACCTTGGTGAATTTCGGTTTAGCGACTATGACCAAACGTGAATACTACGATTGTTGTGTAGACCTATTGGCTGTGTAGTGTTGTGGTCTTTGGGGAACCACAATGACTGGGCATTAATTAATACACCGTTCCACACTCCGAGCTAGGCCCCGCCCACGCGTGAGTCCTTTTTCGTTAATCGTGAGTAGGAAATTGACAATCTTAGCTGATGGTAGGTAAAAGTGAGAAGTACTCATCTCTGAAACTGACAAGAAAGTGACGTACTGCTCTGTTTGTCGGGCATAACGCCACATGATTGGATAAAGGCAACAATGACGTCAATGAATGATTGACAGCCTGAAACGGTGTCTTGCCTAGAATTCCTATTTTTAATAAGAAAATGAGATGTCTTATTGTTTATGCAATTTGTACACGCCAAAGACACTACCGCTCCCTTTATAGTGGTCCTTAATGCCTGTCCATGTTTCTTTGCCACGAAATCTTCCCTAAAGAACAGATCTACGATCTTCACGCTCGGTAACCGTGGCAACATCCTTAGCAACGACCTTGAGTCTCCCATCATTGTTCCCCACGCGGCACAGAAAGGTGACATCAAGGTCAGGATCATCCATTCATCCTTTGATATGATTTGTTATGTTCGGATTATTCCAGGTTTTAACGTTACATTCATGAACGTAGTCTCCACTTATCCCGTAATATCCCCTCCAGATTCAAAGTGTTTCATTCTTAATTCGACACCCTTTTGTATTATTAATTGTGCACATATTTTTATCATAACATAGTATTATTGCACTGTTTGTTTACGTGGATGACACAGTCGTTATGAAGACACAGACAGATTTTTTCATGAAGATGCGGCACTGTCACCGGCATTAATCTTGTGACAGCTTGGAACCGTTAGCTCATAAAAAAGTGGAAAGTTAGCTCATAAAAAAACATTTTGCAGTGAACTGTGGATTTGTATAAGTAAGTAGAACATGCATTACTTGAGAAAATGAGAAAATGCGTTATCATTGTTGCGATTATCCTCTCTCCTCCCCGCCCGCCCCCCCCCCCCCCCCCACTCCTCCAAAAAACAACAACAACAAAACACCAGTACCCCTTCGAGTGTCTGTTCCGGAGCCTGCACTACGCGCTGCTGGACAACTGCTGTCGGGAGTACCTCTTCCTGTGTGACTTCTTCATGACGTCAGGCCAGGCCGCCCAGGACCTCTTCAACATCATCCTCGGCAAGACACTCTCCATGTTCCTGGTCAGTAACAGAGGGCGCTCGCTGCTTAATACGGGACGCGCCGTGCTCGACGGCGGAATAACTGGTCGCGGGTTCGAACCCAACTCGTGTCCACATTGGCCGTTTCAACTCTTTGTCCAAGCAGTTCCTTGGCCATGTGTGTTTAGTTTTCACGTCCATTCATACTGGTTGATACCTCTCAATGTCCCTGTTATCTGGAGGACAATAATGCCTATTATGTGATACTAATATAATATTAACACTATCCATAACCTTTTGATATGTTGTTTATTGAAATATTACCCTTCTTTTTAACTTATAAACTTGTTTGATCACCGCTATTTATGTTACACGGCTCTGTGACCAAATACATTTGGACCGCAAAAATAAACATACACATGACTGCTTATTTATAGATGGTGTGGTTGTCATGCAAATTGAAAACCTGTCAGCATTCGTCAGATTTATGAAACTTATTTGGATATTGGTGAATACGTTAACATCACCAATGTGCTTTTAGATTTATGAAACAAAAGTTATTTGGATATTAGTTGAGTACACGTTAACATCACCATTGTGCTTGTAGATTTATGAAACAACTTCAGTGCAAGGCTTGCTTGTGTTCCGTTATCTAATACCATTCCGTACTCGTGGCTACAGAAACAAATGGACACGCACAAGAACGAGTGCTACGACTCGATCGCCATCTTCCTCTGTGTCCACGTCATCCATCGCTTCCGGGTGTTGATGCACAAGAGAACCGTCCCTGCCCTCGACAGGTAAGGCTGCCCCCCCCCCCCTCCTCCCCCACCCCGGCGGGGGGTCTTCTCTACACCGTGTGTGCACAAACATGGCCTGAAACGTACACCAAGTCTCTCGCCATCCATCGTCGTGAGAATTATAAATTGCGCTTCAATTTATTATCTTGTGTTACTGGTGAGTGTTTTTCGGACAGGATCCGAGTGCACAAAAATGGCTTTAGGCGTGTTATACACCGGTCCATCAATTCCTCGCCTAAGAATGACTCGTAAGTATCCTTCGTTCATCTTCTTTTGTTATTCGAGGCTATTGTTTTTTTTGTTAAAAGAAGGGTTCTTGGCCGGTTTTAGCTCTTGTATACACAAAGGTTAACCTACAGACGAATATAATCATCCAGCGTTCTGTGTGAATAGCGCCATCCCCCACAATAACGAATTGATGTCTGATTGCCTTGCTGTATGTCTTTGAAGCGTGTTCAGACACGCCGGACGCTGCATTCGGATAAAGTAGGTTTCCATGTCGGCCTTTGTTTGTGCTTTAGGTACTGGGAAACGTTGCTGGATATGCTCTACCCAAGATTCGAGTACATCCTTCAGTTGAATATCCAGAGTATCCGAGACTGTGATCCCCAGAGACTGGGCCACATAGACGTACGGCCCCACTATGTAAGTAGCTCACTTATTACTCGCATATATATATATATTTAAACAAATATATAATTTCTTTATTTCACCACAACGCAGAGCATCAACTTACATCCAAAATCAGCACATAACATCAATATATTGGAGGTTCATATTGAGGCAAAAAAATTCTTGTAAGTTTTTCCATTTATATTTATACCACTGGCTTTTTTTATTCGCATATACCGTTAACTATAAGAACCCTTATGGATGATGAATCTGAAACGGACGGACGGATGAGTGGTATACTCTGGGCCTCCTATTGACCTTGTTTGACCTTTAGTCTGGCAAATTAAGTGTGACAAGTAATAAGTGTGATTAAAGTCAAAAGTTTTCTTTTATCCAACCCTTCCCTGCGTAATGGCTTCATGGTTAGCACACCCCTCTTTGTCGAGTGACCTTTGCTATGCCAGCGTTCGTGGGTTCGCGCCCCTCTGTGCGTATTTCTCATGCTCTTGCGGGATACAGATCCAGTGTTCTTCTTCGTGACCCACTAGACCAGGGGGTGACACCCCCATCCATCGCAATATGGCAGCAGACTGGTTGGCATCTATGAAACTAAGCCAAACCTAATGCAGCGAGAATCATACTTAACACAACATTTGTACTGTGCGTACAGATGTCATTTAACACGATTTCTATATCCTGCATTTCACACTTAGCGCAATTAGTATCGTGCAGATCACATTTAACACCATGTATTTCCTGCAGTACACACTTAACGCCAAAAATATTGTGCACATCATATTTGACACAATTTGCATCTTACAGATACACAATTTGCATCTTACAGATACACAATTTGTATGTTGCAGATCACGCGGCGCTACGCTGAGTTCTCGGCGGCCATCGTGGGTTTGAACGAGACTTTCCCGAGCGAGCCCGTGAACCGCCAGCTCGCCATGCTACAGACTGAGGTGGACCACTTCATCCTGCGCATGGCCGCAGAGTTCCCGCAGCGCCGCGAGCAACTCATCTTCCTCATCAACAACTACGACATGATGCTGGGCGTCATCATGGTGAGTTATCTGTCATCGGGGGGGGGCGTCATTATGGTGAGGTATCTGTCATCGGGGTGAGTTATCTGTCATAGCGGGGCGTTATCATGGTGAGTTATCTGTCGTAGCGGGGCGTCATCATGATGAGTTATCTGTCATCGGGGTGAGTTATCTGTCATCATGTGAGTTATCTGTCATCGGGGGGCGTCATCATGGTGAGTTATCTGTCATAGGGGGGCGTTATCATGATGAGTTATCTGTCATCGGGGTGAGTTATATGTCAGCATGGTGAGTTATCTGTCATCGTGATGAGTTATCTGTCATCGTGGTGAGTTATCTGTCATCGTGGTGAGTTATCTGTCATAGGGGGGCGTCATCATGTGAGTTATCTGTCATCGTGATGAGTTATCTGTCATCGTGATGAGCTATCTGTCATCGTGGTGAGTTATATGTCAGCATGGTGAGTTATCTGTCATCCAGGTGAGTTATCTGTCATCGTGGTGAGTTATCTGTCATCGTGGTGAGTTATCTGTCATTATGGTGAGTTATCTGTCATCATGATGAGTTATCTGTCATCATGATGAGTTGTCTGTCGTCATGGTGAGTTATCTGTCATCGTGGTGAGTTATCTGTCATTATGGTGAGTTATCTGTCATCATGATGAGTTATCTGTCGTTATGGTGAGTTATCTGTCATCGGGGTGAGTTATGTCATTATTGTGAGTTATCTATCATCATGGTGAGTTATCTGTCATTATGGTGAGTTATCTATCATCATGGTGAGTTTTCTGTCATTATGATGAGTTACCTGTCATCATGGTGAGTTATCTGTCATAGCGGGACGTCATCATGGTGAGTTATCTGGCATATAGATATATTTGTAGTGGATTCTTACATGCAGTGCACAGTAAATGGAATTTGGTACAGACTGTTGCTGTATTTATGTATATGTATATATGCTGTATTGATGTATATTTATCATGTACTGATGCTATATTTATGTATGCAAATACATGTATGACGTAGTGGTATATGACGTATTATATATTGATTGCTTTGTATATGCGGTACCATGTGATCTCTGTGTATATGCACTACCATGTGATCTCTGTGTATATGCGGTACCATGTGATCTCTGTGTATTTGCGGCATTGGTGCTGTATTTCCTATACGCTGTACCTGTTCCGTTGTCCAGGAGCGGACGACGGACGACTCGAAGGAGTCGGAGACCTTCAAGGAGCAGCTGTCGGCGCGCACCCAGGAGTTCATCGAGGAGATCCTCATGCCGCACTTCGGCGAGATGATCGCCTTCGTGAAGGAGGCCGAGAGCTGTCTGGAGCGGGGCGCCGTGGACATGCTCAAGTCACAGGAGAGTGAGTGGGGGAGTGGGAGGGGGAGGGGAGGGAGGGGGGCATGCCCAAGTCACAGGAGAGTGAGTGGGGGAGGGGGGGAGGGGGGGCATGCTCAGGTCACAGGAGAGTGAGTGGGGGAGTGGGGGGGAAGGGGAGGGGGGGGCATGCTCAAGTCACAGGAGAGTGAGGGGGGGAGGGGAGGGGGGCATGCTCAAGTCACAGGAGATTGAGTGGGGGAGTGGGAGGGGGAGGGGAGGGAGGGGGCATGCTTAAGTCACAGGAGAGTGAGTGGGGGAGAGGGGGGGTGGTGAGGGAGTGGGGACTTGCTCGAGTTACAGGAGCGTGCTTGGGGGTGGGGGGGGGGGTGACATGCTCAAGTCACAAGAGAGTGAGTGAGGCAGGGGAGGGGGAGGGGGACATCCTCAAGTCACCGGAGAGTGAGTGGGGGAGGGGGGGCATGCTCAAGTCACGAGAGTGAGTGGGGGAGGGGAGGGGGGGGGGGAGATGCTCAAGTCACCGGAGAGTGAGTGGGGGAGGGGAGGGGGGGGGGAGATGCTCAAGTCACCGGAGAGTGAGTGGGGGAGGGGGGTGGACATATTGATCACTCTGCCATAAGGCAGTGCCAGTGTAACTGTCTGTAATAGAAGTGACAATCTAAAGGCCCAAAAAGTGAGAGTTGGGAGGGATAGATTCCACAACTAGAGGCTGATAGAAAGTGTTCTAGCTCTGTAACGGGCCAGGGAGGTCCTTGGGTAGAAACTTTACCACCATGTTATCAATTCCCCCTCTCCTTCAGAAGGGTGAGCACCCCTAGCTCAGTTTGTAAGCAGGCTGACCTGCATTGACGTAGGTCATGGGTTCGCGCCATGGCATCTATACGCGGGACATGTTTTCACCCAACATTGTTCCATGAGGTTTACTTTAGTCTACTTCAACCTTTACGTGCACAGAGATGGCCTAAAAAAACCGCCATCGTGTTTCCCCTTCAGGACGTGTGACGCAAGTGGTGCGTGCCTTTAACAACGACTGGAAGAAAGCCATTGAAGTCACCAACCAGGAGGTCATGAGGTCGTTTACCAACTTCAAGAACGGCACACAGATCTTGCAGGTGACTTACCCAATAATTACCTCGTCACCCCTCACATGTCCAGGGAAACGCCGTGGTCGAGAGGGTAGCGTACTTGACTGCAGACCAAGCGGTTGCGGGTTCAAACCCCGCCCGTGTTTGGGGGAGCCGCCGTGGTCGAGTGGGTAGCGTACTCGCCTGCAGATCAACTGGTTGTGAGTTCGAGCCCTTGAAGGCCTATACCTGTGGCCGTTTCATCCTTCAATCTCCATGTTCTCATCTATATTCCTTGGTTCTGTTTCCGCCATACAAATAAGTTCACCAGTATTGCATTTTAATAAAATAATTAACCAAGATGTTGAATTCTAGCATGTACTCAAGTCAGAAAATCAACCTCTTGACTGAATACTTTTGAAAAAGTCGCTCGACAAATGTAGATTTGTCTAGCGCTAAGTGTGGTTGATGAATACGGTCTCTGAATAGCAATAAAAAACGACAGACGGTTGGTTGACAATTCTGACTTTTCATGTTCCAGGGCGCCTTGACGCAGCTCATCCAGTACTACCACCGCTTCCAGAAGATTCTGAACCACAACGCATTTAAAAGCTGGCCAATCCGTAGCGAGCTCATTAATATTCATCACGTGATGGTAGAGGTCAAGAAGCACAAAGCCACGTTTTAAACCGTAGAATCGACTGGAGAATCGGGGTTGATGTAGTTACTATAGAGACGTAACCTTGTCAATGGTATCGCGTGCAAAACTACGTCAGTACCGCAGTGAATGTGTATATAACTATTTATATGTATATGTTTGTTACTTATCTCAGTAGAATTATGTTTCGTTGCTTCGTCGGCGAAATATTTTTTGTTAACATCCTAGTTGTGCTGGATGTAAATGTAATAATGCAGTATGAAGCATCATACATTCCGAAACTGGAATCGTTCAATGTGGAGATTAGCCTTGTTATGGGTCTCCCATGTAGTGTTGTGCAGAACGACGGATGTCGTACAATGGGGAGTATCACAATAAAGAGAAATGTCTTTGGATTTCTTGAAATGTACCCAAATCGAGTGGAGAATCAAGATGTTCATTTCGGCGCCGAATACCATAGCAACCAAATGGAGCAGTTGTGCCACCTGGTGACTAAATTGATACAACATACTGCCGCTCCACGCCTGAGTAACTTTGAATGGCTTAGCCAGTAGAGGCACAGGATCTCCCCACTCGTTACGGTCAGAAAATGACGTCATTATTTACGACGTCATATCCAATTGAAGAACTAAGAAAAGGAGAGTAACTCCCACTGAATAATCCGCCGGATTTGACTGTCGTTTGCATTTTATGCTGATAAAAGTATACACCTGGTATTTAATGGTCATTTTGTTTATCATAACGCGTTCCTAAAATGACGTCATCTGGGCTACGTCATAACAACCAGTGGTGGGGATGGGGTGGGCTTTATTTAGTCTGTGTGAAAACTCCTCCGTAAACGGAATGGAATGTTGGTGTTTTAGGCCACTTTTGTGCACATACAGGCTAAATTGGGCCAAGGAACCTCCCGAGACGATGAAGGATGAAGGAATGAAACATGCCCCAGATTAGGTGCCCGAGCCCGGATTCGAACCCAGGACCTATTGATCTGCGGTCTAGTGCGCTAACCACTACACCAGGGAGGCCCCCCCCTCCGTAAACGTAATCCATCCGTCCTTTAGAATTACCGGAGGTATTTCACGAAGATTTTGACCGATACGTTCTAGTTTTCAATCATCCATAAGTACCAAGCACCTCCAATCTCTACTCTAGAACCGATTCCTCTCGAAATTGGACTTTTACTCTAGTCGGAAAAGACCTGTCTTTATGCTCTGGGGTTCGCTTTGTGGCCGAATAGGTAGCGCGATCGGCTATTGTAGAGTGTGTGATCTTCTGGGCTACCCAAAATGGACGGTGCGTTGTTCGAAGCCCACCTGTGCAAATGTTTATCAAATGCCCGGTCTTTCTTCGAAACAAAGTAGCAGGTTACTGCCAGAGACATGGATGGCTCCTCTCCACTTTAATCCTTCCCATCGTCGCTATATTTAAGACCCAGAAACAACAAGTTTCCACTAACAAGGAATGAAAGAAAAATGGTAGACTTGTACAAAAAGCAAAAGGTTTCTTTCTTTATTATTGTCCGCGTCTTTTAGAGGAAGCCGGAGCCGGAGAAAGGAGCAAGGTCATATTACCACGTGGACTCCTTTCCCAAGGTCAACAACAACACGCTACAAGGGTTAATATCATATTTAACGATATTGTAAGGTTTTCTACCGTTGATATCAGCATATCTTAAGCCATATAGGAATTAGTTCAAACTCTTATATATAGCAACGTTAGTGCACATCACAAGCCCAACAACGCTGTAGTTTATCGTTTACTGTATATATTAAATGCTATCGAAGAATTTATTAAGTCTGTGGAAGATAAATTGCCGGCATAATTTACGTACCATAGATTTAAATTTATGTAAAACTAAATTATGCGAGGTAAAAGCTTATATTTGTCCTTAATTACCAGTCGTACCTATCTATGCGATATATTCACGGGTGACGAAACTGCTGGCTTTCTACACAGAAATAGTTGTTAATAAAATGCACGAAATCCACAATGTCCATTCATAAATGTTATACTACATGATTGAATACGACAAAGGGAACCTATCACGATATATATTCTAGTTTTCCATTACTTCTTGCATGTCGCTTTCCGCAGTTAGAGGTCATATTTCAGTGGAACGTGACCTTACCGAAATCATAAAATCTACCACCATTCACTGATTAAAACAATTACCGGCCATGTTCATAAAATCCAATCAGTTGACATTAATATATTTCCTCATTAAAATGTTTGTTCCGTTCTCCAAAAACACATGTCGTTCATGGTTAGCACCTGTTTTGACCGTCGATAGCATCGATTAAAATGTAAAAACTGTTGGTGAATAATTAGCTCATGACCTTCACGACCCTGTTGAAATCAACTCTTGTTGAAATCAACCCTTGCTGAAATCAACTACTGTGGAAATCAACCTCTGTTTAAATCAACCTCTGTTGAAATCAACCTCTGTTGAAATCGACAACAGTTCGAAATTCATCTCAGAGTTACAGACGCAGCCTATGACGTCACTGAGACAGACTAAAGCTTTGAGGAGCGGACTCACGGGTTGAACAAAATCTACAGTCCGGATTCTAAGCCTGACGGAAAAAGATATATAAAATACAAGCGACCTGAACAATGTACAAAATCTGATGGACTGCTAAAAACTACTAACGACAAGCGATGTTACCGTAACAACCATGCTGCAATGTTACCATAACAACCATGCTGCAAGGTTATGATTCTTAATTACGTCTACAAAGACAACTTAAGACAGACAGGGAAAAAACGCGGGTATAAAACTACATCAGCATTCCAACTCTGGGACTATTATCCTTCATTAGAACAAAATGAAGTGTCTTTAAAATATCTAAAGAACCTGACTGACAGTGTACGGCACAGCCATATTTAGAGATTGGCGTTGATGTACACTTAACACCACGCTCGAAATGACAACGTTCTCGAAAGTAGATCCTCACGCAAAACCAGGTCGCCACGAATCTATGGCACTGCTCGTTGCGTTCTAGCTGGCGAGTGCGCACTGGGAGTATTTAATGGGATACATACAGCAAGCGCCGACATTTGATACTGATTTAAAACCTGATCGGTGCGCGAGGTTTGACATACAGAGAAGGCGACGCTTGGACTTGTCCACACAAACGCGTGCATATGTCCAAGGTCAAGGTCGGTAGAGACGCTGTCCGACATAATCGATTTGACCGATTTCGTTGCGATATTCCCGCTGCGGGGCGCTGTCGGTGAGATCACCCTTTACAGCCATACGTAAGGTCAACATCGTTATGCGATATCATGACTCGCTAGAAGTAACGCCACGTGGTAACTGACGATAGTCACTAAAGTAGGTTAAACCTATAGGTTAAACAAACAAACAAACACTAAATTTCGTTAGTTTTCCTGTCGTTCTTCCATGTAAATAATACATTTCGTAGGTTCTAACATGGAAGCTGGACCAGTTTTTCCCAGGATAGGTGCCATTGGTCATGCCATTGCTCATATTAGCGTCAAAATGTACGACTGGCCGGCGTCAGAAGATTTAACATTGAAGTAAACACCCTACTTGCACGAAGGCGATTTGTCACCGTGGTGACGGGAAATACCATGAAGGTTTGACACCCCATTGTAGACTCTCTCTCCGAGAATTTCTCTCCCCCCAGTTGGTTGGTTGATTATTCAGGACGCTTTAACCAGTTTTGGTCATATCGCGTCAATGGGAGAAGAAAGGGAGAGTAGAGCCATGTCCCCGGGGGTCACCCCCTACTCTTTACGAAGAATGACATGGGATCTTTATCGTGCGACCACACAGACATGGCCACAGCAGGGCTCAAACCACCGATCCACGTGCCGTTAGGCTCTCAGGTGGCCAGAGCACTCAATGCGAACGCTCTAGCCCACTGAGCTATCGCGCCGGCCCCCTCTCCCCCGAGACACAAACCCAGGGGGGGACGCGTTAAAACTGCATGATGTTAATTCTGTGACAATCAAAGACAAAGTTTGGGGGAGCTCGCAAGGAGACTCCAGTAGCCAAACCCTTACTTACATCTGCACAGCGTATACGACAGTTCTCAAGCTAAAGCGTATTAGATGCTTCATCAACCAAACCTAAACCAATAAAAACAAACCCTGATCCCTTCTTAATAAGCCACTACACAATACCATTAAAGCCCGGCTTGGATACGCGGTAAAATACATGAAATCGGCGACAGACAGACAGACAGACAGAAGAGGGGTGGGGGGGGGGAGAAAACTGACATTGTCCTTCTCGCGGAAAAACGCTTACGCCCTTCACGGCACGCCAGACAAGATACAGTGTAATGCCTTTTGTTTTTCGTTACTTAATACATTATAATATATAACCCCACTTGGGGGGAGGTGCGTGGCAGTTTGTAACGCGAAAAAAATGGTCAAAGGTACCATAGAAACCGTCGCGCGGGGCGAGCGAAACAGCGTTGCCAGGCAACGACAAAAAACAATTGATTATCTCGCTGTTGTTGAAAGGGTCGACCCTCTGTTGTTGTTGCTGTTGTTGTTGTGGAGACGGTGCTGACAGACGCCCCACGTGTCTAGGGCATGGTGGTCGGGATCTTCTTGGGGTGCCGCACCCTGTTGATGAGCAACACGCAGCCCCCCACGCGGCCGCTACGCTTCACGGGTTCCTCCATCTTGATGGCGACGCGCGGGCAGTCGATCTTGTTCTCGTACACCTGTAACCAAGCAACTAGTGACGTCACAATGGGTCTCAACCAAAGGGGGGCCAGTACGTGGTACGTTTACAAGATAACAGGGCTTTTGCGCATAAGGAATTCATGGTGTCGTGTTGAAAATCAATGATTTGAATTTGATATATAATTTACCTTAAAGAAAAATGCGGCTATTCTCGAGCCAAATGCGAATAACCCGTTGTAAAGTTGGTTGGTGACATATAATTTTTTTTATTGCATGATGTACCAGGGGTACAAGGCAATACAAAACAATGAATTGCATGAAAAAATCAGTGTTCTTTTGTTTTCAGTGCGCTTTTAATGACAAAAATGACCAATATTCACAATTTTTACATAGCATTACATAACTAAATCTTCCCTACTGTCTAAATACCAACGGTGACGGATTTTTTTTCATAAATGCAATCTTAAGGGGCCTATTCTGACACATTGTTGACTATGAAATCATTATCAGTGGTAGAAGTGAATAGCCGCTTGTCTCTTTAAATCAAAGGTATTCAAAGTCTATTTATAAGAGGTCCACATGAGCGTCTGGCATGTGTGCTTACAGCGAAATCTACCCTGGGGCTGGAGCCTGTACCTAGGGACAGATGTATCTACCCCTGGGGCCTGGTCTTTAGGACATGTGTACTTACAGCGAAGCCCTTGGGGATCTGGTCGCTGGAGAGGTGGACCAGAGTGCCGTTGCAGTAGAGGACGTTGGCGGCCGCATCCTCCTCCACGATGATGTACTTGTAGCCAGGAGCACCGGACGCCTTCATCTCCTAGACACACAGAGAGACAGTTGGATACAGTCACAGGGGATTAATATATATTTCATATTTTAATACATACTATATTTAATAATTTAAGATATATTATATTTCATATATTAAGATATATTATATTTCATATTTTAAGATATATTATATTTAATATTTTAATATATATTATATTTCACATGTTAATATATATTATATTTCATATGTTAATATATATTATATTTTAAGATATATTATATTTCAATATATATTATATTTCATATTTAATAGATGAACCAGTAACCAATCAGTCATAATAATATGCATACATAAAATAAAAACATATTTTAAAAGTAAATGGGATAATCCCATCCTCCAATCGTACGCTGTAAAGAAACCACTCCCCACGGCTGTCAATATATCACTCCTGAAGGCTGTCAAGATATCACTCCCCAAGGCTGTCAACATACCACTCCCCACGACTGTCAATATATCACTCCCCACGGCTGTCAAGACACCACTCCACACGGCTGTCAAGATACCACTCCCCACGGCTGTCAAGACACCACTCCCCACAGCTGTCACGACACCACTCCTGAAGGCTGTCAAAATACCACTCCCCACAGCTGTCACGACACCACTCCTGAAGGCTGTCAAGATACCACTCCCCACGGCTGTCGCGGCTGTCAGGACGAGACCGCAGCCGGCCTGACAGCCCCACTCACATGGAATGTCTTCTGTGCGCCCTCGCTCTTGCTGACGGTGATGACCTCGGGGCCGGCCATGCTGATGTAGTCCTTCAAGTGGACGGCCGGAGCGTGCACCTTCACGATGGTGGCCGGGTACTCCGGGAACGCTTTGGCCACGGCCTGCGCCCCCAGCATGTTGGTGCGGGTCGACAGCCCGATGAAGATCTCACGGCCTGAAACAGGGAGAGGTCGGGGAGGGGGTTAGATGGGAGGCACGATCTCACGGCCTGCAACAGGGGGAGGTCGGAGAGCGGGTTAGATGGGAGGCAAGATCTCACGGCCTGCAACAGGGGGAGGTCGGGGAGGGGGTTAGATGGGAGGCAAGATCTCACGGCCTGAAACAGGGGGAGGTCGGGGAGGGGGTTAGATGGGAGGCAAGATCTCACGGCCTGCAACAGGGGGAGGTCGGGGAGGGGGTTAGATGGGAGGCAAGATCTCACGGCCTGCAACAGGGGGAGGTCGGGGAGGGGGTTAGATGGGAGGCACGATCTCACGGCCTGCAACAGGGAGAGGTCGGGGACGGGGTTAGATGGGAGGCACGATCTCACGGCCTGCAACAGGGAGAGGTCGGGGAGGGGGTTAGATGGGAGGCACGATCTCACGGCCTGCAACAGGGGGAGGTCGGGGAGGGGGTTAGATGGGAGGCAAGATCTCACGGCCTGCAACAGGGGGAGGTCGGGGAGGGGGTTAGATGGGAGGCAAGATCTCACGGCCTGAAACAGGGGGAGGTCGGGGAGGGGGTTAGATGGGAGGCAAGATCTCACGGCCTGCAACAGGGGGAGGTCGGGGAGGGGGTTAGATGGGAGGCAAGATCTCACGGCCTGCAACAGGGGGAGGTCGGGGAGGGGGTTAGATGGGAGGCACGATCTCACGGCCTGCAACAGGGAGAGGTCGGGGAGGGGGTTAGATGGGAGGCACGATCTCACGGCCTGCAACTGGGAGAGGTCGGGGAGGGGGTTAGATGGGAGGCAAGATCTCACGGCCTGAAACAGGGGGAGGTCGGGGAGGGGGTTAGATGGGAGGCAAGATCTCACGGCCTGCAACAGGGGGAGGTCGGGGAGGGGGTTAGATGGGAGGCAAGATCTCACGGCCTGCAACAGGGGGAGGTCGGGGAGGGGGTTAGATGGGAGGCAAGATCTCACGGCCTGCAACAGGGGGAGGTCGGGGAGGGGGTTAGATGGGAGGCAAGATCTCACGGCCTGCAACAGGGGGAGGTCGGGGAGGGGGTTAGATGGGAGGCAAGATCTGACGGCCTGCAACAGGGAGAGGCCGGGGGGGGGGGCGGGGTTAGACAGAAAATCGTCAAGGGATAGGAGGGGGGGGGGGTGGGGTAAGCCTTTTGGAAGACATGCTACCCATTACTGACATCGTCTGTGATGTGGTTGTCCGTGACGCTTGCGGACAAACTCGGCGTCCACGCGACCCAAACTCCAGTTTCTATAATATATATACTATTTACCTGGGTTAAAGCAAACAAGTGAGCCAAACAAAAGTGAGTACAAATATGTTAAATCCTCTCTAACGAGATCGCCTGTCGCATTGATGTCTGGCTTCGCCTTCTGTCTTATTGACGCAGTCCCACATTTCTGTGTGAGCATCAGCTTTAGCCGCCACGACCATAGCACATACATACTTGGACCGCGTGGACAGTAAACAACCCCCCCATTGCACGTTTATGCGATAAATTACGCCTCCAAAATGCAGCAGATCAGTCAGCCTACCATCTAAACGTTGCGGATCTGTTTTGGGCTTTCCCGTTAGGGTGCCCAATGGGATAGTGTCTCCATGATAGGGCGCTAAGTATTGGTATGTCAGATTCACGTTTATTGTTTTAAGGTTTCCCACCACTACATTGTTGGTCTAACAGGCGGAGGGAGGGGGTGGCAGATCGAGGGAGGGGGTGGCAGATCGAGGGAGGGGGTGGAAGATCGAGGGGGGTGTGGCAGATCGAGGGAGGGGGTGGCAGATCGAGGGAGGGGGTGGCAGATCGAGGGAGGGGGTGGCAGATCGAGGGAGGGGGTGGCAGATCGAGGGAGGGGGTGGCAGATCGAGGGAGGGGGTGGCAGATCGAGGGAGGGGGTGGCAGATCGAGGGAGGGGGTGGCAGATCGAGGGAGGGGGTGGCAGATCGAGGGAGGGGGTGGCAGATCGAGGGAGGGGGTGGCAGATAAAGGGAGGGGGTGACAGATCGAGGGAGAGGGTGGCAGATCGAGGGAGAGGGTGGCAGATCGAGGGAGGGGGTGGCAGATCGAGGGAGGGGGTGGCAGATCGAGGGAGGGGGTGGCAGATCGAGGGAGGGGGTGGCAGATCGAGGGAGGGGGTGGCAGATCGAGGGAGGGGGTGGCAGATCGAGGGAGGGGGTGGCAGATCGAGGGAGGGGGTGGCAGATCGAGGGAGGGGGTGGCAGATCGAGGGAGGGGGTGGCAGATCGAGGGAGGGTGTGGCAGATCGAGGGAGCGGGTGGCAGATCGAGGGAGGGTGTGGCAAATCGAGGGAGGGGTGGCAGATCGAGGGAGGGGTGGCAAATCGAGGGAGGGGGTGGCAGATCGAGGGAGGGGGTGGCAGATCGAGGGAGGGGGTGGCAGATCGAGGGAGGGGGTGGCAGATCGAGGGAGGGGGTGGCAGATCGAGGGAGGGGGTGGCAGATCGAGGGAGGGGGTGGCAGATCGAGGGAGGGGGTGGCAGATCGAGGGAGGGGGTGGCAGATCGAGGGAGGGGGTGGCAGATCGAAGGAGGGGGTGGCAGATCGAGGGAGGGGGTGGCAGATCGAGGGAGGGGGTGGCAGATCGAGGGAGGGGGTGGCAGATCGAGGGAGGGGATGGCAGATCGAGGGAGGGGGGTGGCAGATCGAGGGAGGGGGTGGAAGATCGAGGGAGAGTGTGGCAGATCGAGGGAGGGTGTGGCAGATCGAGGGAGGGGGTGGCAGATCGAGGGAGTGGCAGATCGAGGGAGGGGGTGGCAGATAAAGGAAGGGGGTGGCGGATAGATCGAGGGTGTGGCAGATAGAGGGAGGGAGTGGCAGGTGGAGGGGGGGGAGGGAGAACAGCAGCAGAGTGAAGGACAGAGACACACATTAACGTTGACGCTGGGTCCGATACAACCACAACAACAGACGGAGGGAGGGAGCGAGTGATGGCGTGAGGGCCGGGCCTGGTGGGCCCATGTAACGTTGCGGATCTGTTTTGGGCTTTCCCGTTAGGGTGCCCAATGGGATAGTGTCTCCATGATAGGGCGCTAAGTATTGGTATGTCAGATTCACGTTTATTGTTTAAAGGTTTCCCACCACTACATTGTTGGTCTAACAGGCGGAGGGAGGGGGTGGCAGATCGAGGGAGGGGGTGGCAGATCGAGGGAGGGGGTGGCAGATCGAGGGAGGGGGTGGCAGATCGAGGGAGGGGGTGGCAGATCGAGGGAGGGGGTGGAAGATCGAGGGGGGTGTGGCAGATCGAGGGAGGGGGTGGCAGATCGAGGGAGGGGTGGCAGATCGAGGGAGGGGGTGGCAGATCGAGGGAGGGGGTGGCAGATAAAGGGAGGGGGTGACAGATCGAGGGAGAGGGTGCAGATCGAGGGAGAGGGTGGCAGATCGAGGGAGGGGGTGGCAGATCGAGGGAGGGGGTGGCAGATCGAGGGAGGGGGTGGCAGATCGAGGGAGGGGGTGGCAGATCGAGGGAGGGGGGTGGCAGATCGAGGGAGAGGGTGGCAGATCGAGGGAGGGGGTGGCAGATCGAGGGAGGGGGTGGCAGATCGAGGGAGGGTGTGGCAGATCGAGCGAGCGGGTGCAGATCGAGGGAGGGTGTGGCAAATCGAGGGAGGGGTGGCAGATCGAGGGAGGGGTGGCAAATCGAGGGAGGGGGTGGCAGATCGAGGGAGGGGGTGGCAGATCGAGGGAGGGGGTGGCAGATCGAGGGAGGGGGTGGCAGATCGAGGAGGGGGTGGCAGATCGAGGGAGGGGGGTGGCAGATCGAGGGAGGGGGTAGCAGATCGAGGGAGGGGGTGGGCAGATCGAGGGAGGGGGTGGCAGATCGAGGGAGGGGGTGGCAGATCGAGGGAGGGGGTGGCAGATCGAGGGAGGGGGTGGCAGATCGAGGGAGGGGTTGGCAGATCGAGGGAGGGGGTGGCAGATCGAGGGAGGGGGGTGGCAGATCGAGGGAGGGGGTGGCAGATCGAGGGAGGGGATGGCAGATCGAGG
>OZ025264.1:31416690-31451478 GCA_964019135.1 Arenicola marina | reverse complement strand
CCACGATCTTGAGACCGAGCTCCTTCCTCAGCACTTGGCGCACCACCGCAAGCTGAGGGAGAACAATGGGATGACGTCACAATGGGTCATACGTCACAATAGGTCAAATGCCACAATCGGCAATACGTCACAATGGAAGATGCATCATAAGGGGAAATCAACAAGCTGGATGGATTAATGCCGCTGAGATCAGAGATTATACGATCTCTGTTGAGACTAACTGATTTATAAACTGGGCCAAAGAACACCTGACGAGGTTACACGACTATGATGTCACTGTGACTTGATATCCCGGCCTTATGCTGACTCATTACCTGCAAATAAAATATCTAAAATTCTACGCGTGAAAGAAGATAGACAACACTTTTATTTCGTACCCCAATTACATTTACATTTGCATTTGTATGGACCGATTTGTATGTAAATAAAATAAAAAAATAAACCGGGTTAATTTCATTCGATCGAGGTTCAACGACAATTTTCCTTGGGCTCGGGTTTAAGACCTGGGACAGTATATATAACGTTAGTATAAGTTCGTCTTGAGCAGACTACCTCCATCCCGCCCTGTACATTTTACAGGCCCGGAACACAAGTGGCTGCGCTGCGGAGATCAGAGGCTGGGGGAAGCGGGGACGGACTATCCATGGTCGAGTCACCCCGCTGCTTTCTCCAGCTCCCCCGCACCCCGCCTCACACACCTACCCCTGGGGGAGTGGGGTGACCTCACCGTGGCGGGAGCCCCCAGGGTCTCTCCATGCAGGCCGTGTCGGGGGGAGGGGGGGGGGAAGGAGGGGGGGGGGGGGGCGGGTAGGGCATCCCGCAATTGACCCCTTCCCCCGAGGGGTGCCCACTGGTTAACGACTTGCGTCTGTTCCCGCCGAGACGACCTCCGTTATCTGCTCACAAATATCTATCGCTGACTTTTAATGCCGGACTGTTTTCTCGCCGAGGTCCATGGAGCAATCCGGCTTTCCTGAACGCTTCCTCAAGGTAGTCGTGGATTATTTGTCACGAATCTTAACTGCTAGAATACTCTTGGCAACTGAAATGCGTTTAACGGCACTGTGTATCCATCCTCAGTCAATAATAGCACTACTTCTAATAAAGGATTCCATGAATATCTATCTGTGAAGTAATGATGCTCTTACTTCATACATATAATGTATGATGTCAAAGCAATGGTTGAATTTTTGGCAATTAAATTCAGGTACTCATTATAACGGTGGTATTTTCGGAGTATTTTCACGATATCTATTATGATAATCACCCATTACTCACGACTGGCATATTTTTTTAACGCTATGTACATGGGTACTCCAATTGGCAATTTTGCAACCTTTGTGTACACATGGTCCGCATCGAGCAAACGAACCCCCGAAAGATTGCGATGACTGGAATGGTTGGTTGGGTGAATATTCAGGACTCTTTAACCACTTTTGGTCATATCCCGTCAATGGGGGAAGAAATGGAGAGTGGAGCCATGTCCCCGGGGGTAAGCCCCTACTCTTCGCGAAGACAAAACATGGGAATTTATCACACAGACATGACCAAAGTGGGGCGCGAACCACGGATCCACGTGCCGTTAGCGATGATAGAATGAGCGCATGAGCTAAACCGAAGGAATGCGATGACAAGACTGATGAACATTATAAGGTCTGAACGATGCCAAGGATGAACGTACGAACGTACCCGGACATAAACTTGGACTAGGATCCATCGAATGTGAAATGCATATGTACGCAATGCTATGTGGTGCGGTATTATTGTAAATGGGTTTTACAGACGTGTCCGAGCTGCTAAGTGCGCCCGAGGGGCATCACCTCAGGGTCATCCATTCCGGACTATCCATTCGGGATCATCCATGCTCAACAATTTAATTCTGGATTGCCGGGTCGCTCGTCGGTTGAGGCGAGACTGCCAGGAAGGCAAAAAAACAGGAGCGGGCGGGGAGCGGGAGGGTACCAGGGACGGAAGGAGGGGAGTGGGGGGGGGGGCGTGAGGGTAAGAGGGGCGGCGGATAGTGGTGAGGAGGGGCGGCGGGTAGGGGGTGAGGAGGGGCGGCGGGTAGGGGGTGAGGAGGGGCAGGGGGTGAGGAGGGGCGGCGGGCAGGGGGTGAGGAGGGGCGGCGGGTAGTGGGTGAGGAGGGGCGGCGGGAAGGTAGAGGGGTTAACTATACGACGACCTATCCATTGTGCCTCTGTTAGGCCCAAGAGATCCATACAAAGTACTGCTCACCGTCGGCCTCCATGAGATGGGACAGACGCTGGCCGTCAGCCCCAAGTAAGTATATGGCTGTCTGTCGCCGGTCCCAACCCACTGCAGACCTCTCACCACCCACTGCCACCACTGGCACACCGGCCAGACAGCCAGGCTGGGTCTTCCGGCCACACAGCCAGGCTGAGCCAACCACCGTCCCGATTTGCCGATCGATCCCGGTCAATGCATCCTCCCAACAGTCGGATTCAAGGTCAAGGTCAAAGCCACTACCACAGAAAGGATATTGGGCGCGGGGGGTGGTCGCTTCGTGGCTGATAAATCCCTTGCATATTAATCGCTTCCCGGACTAAAGGAGGGGGGGGGGGATGGGGGAGGTGAGGGCGTGCAAGGGGAAGGAGGAGAGTGTGAGTAGTGGCATATTTCGAGGCTTATGAAGGACAGAAACCGAACGCGAATACGCGAATATGAATATTGATGCGAAAATGATGCAGTGGTCAACATCATTAATTTATAGCCACATCAACCCAGATGACTCCAGGATTCATTCCTGTCGCCTGTCTACGGTCTGGTTCGCCTACATCATAATTAATGGGCGTTTCGCCCACTGTAGGCCAATAAAGGCAGACCATGTCGTACGCTACCGATACAATAAAGCCCCTTCACATACATGGACCGACTACGGACTACCGCTCAACGCGCCGTTTAGTGAGGTGGTCGGTTTAGAGAGGTTTATCAGCATGTATCCGCCACAGTGCCCTCTCCACCCATTGCTGGCTTCAAAGATCCTTATGCACGTAGGAGTGGGCTACAGAACGGACCTTTTACCAGTGACAACTGAGTGTCCTATCCCACTAATCAATTAGCAAACGGAAACCTACCGTGGCTACCGTCGGGTGGGGGGGGGGACAAATTCAATTTCAAAGCTAAAAGATATTTTGGAGAAGCAACCTAAACACATATACACTATTAGTCATTAACATAGGTTTCATTTTCCGGAAAAAAAATGCTCCATGTATTTAATATCCGGCACTCGCTGTGGACTCAGCAATAAAAAATGATTTCTGGGTGTAGGTTTAATACATCCAGAGTGACTCGCGCCCTGCCAAGCATTTCAACATCGCCTCGCCGCCCCCCTTCCCCCCTCACCACATCACCCCATCGGCATCCCTCCCTCTCTAAAGTATCTACTCCACCCCTCCAGACGAAATTGGCAAGTGGTTGCCACAACCGGATGGGTGTACAGCAGACCATGTAGATATGTGTCTGTGTTTATTCCAAGAAACTTTACCCAAGAAATGGGGTTTGGTGACGCATGTTTCAGGGGAAGGTGCCAGGGTTCGAACCCACGACCGGTTGATCTAAAGCTCAGCCTGCTTACCAACTGAGCCAGGGAGTACGGATACCAGTTTGTGGACGAAACTAGGTGTCGAAATTACCAACTGATCATATCAAGCGCGTTGTCCCGGGAGGACAACGTGTGTCGAAATTAGCCGCCTTATATGGAGGCCGGCAGCCGGTTATCCCGGAGCAGAGGGCAAAGAGTCTCGAAATTATCCGCCTTACGTACGAAACGTCAAATGGTAGATCGTTTAGGTATAGAAGGCAGGTCGGCCGGCGGGGCGGGAGAAGGGAGGGTGGAGGTGTGGGGTGAGGTGGAGAGGTGGGGTGAGGTGTGGGGTGCTGTGCTGTGGTGGGGTGGAGTGGAGGGTGGGGTGGAGTGGAGGGTCGGGTGAGGGTGAGGGTGAGGGTGAGGGTGAGGGTGAGGTGGAGGGGTGGGGCGTGGAGGTGGAGGTGTGGGATGAGGCGGAGGGGTGGGGTGAAGTGGAGGGGTGGGCTGGGGTGGGCTGAGGTGGAGGGGTGGGGCGGGGCGGGGTGAGGCGGAGGGGTGGGGTGAGGTGGAGGGGTGGGCTGAGGTGGGAGGTGTATACTGACTTAATCGCCTGCATTAGCGGCTTGTGGTGACGGCGCCGCCGCCAGTTGACAGAGCCACACCGACCTCTGGTCCAAGCCAGGGCGTTTAACACTGATCGCCACCGACCGACCGAGTCGTGTGGCTGCCATACACGCGGCCTCGGGTAGTATGTCAGAGACGGAAGTCGGGTCGGGAGTTTATAATGGGTCGCCGGCCAATCCAGTGTATTTTGGGACCAGTGACAGCCAAGGTTACAAATATCACACAACAATACTAAGCAATATAATTGTTCCACATACATTAATGGTAATGGAATTGAATGTTGCTGTTTTAGATCATCTTTGTGCACATGCGGTTCAATTGTATCTTCACAACGTTCATATGAAGTCAGGCCAGCGTTTGGCTACTTCGACCTTGATCCTTCTTAGATGACCAGTTTTGGCCAATGCGACCTTGACCCTTCTTAGATGACCGATGTTTGGCCAATGCGACCTTGATCCCTCTTAGATGATCAGTTTGGCTAATGCGACCTTGACCCTTCTTAGATGATCAATGTTTGGCCAATGCGACCTTGATCCTTCTTAGATGACCAATTTTGGCCAATGCGACCTTGACCCTTCTTAGATGACCAAGGTTTGGCCAATGCGGCCTTGACCTTTCTTAGATGATCAGTTTAGGTCAATGCGACCTTGACCCTTCTTAGATGACCGATGTTGGGCCAATGCGACCTTGATCCTTCATAGATGATCAGTTTGGCTAATGCGACCTTGACCCTTCTTAGATGACCAATGTTTGGCCAATGCGACCTTGATCCTTCTTAGATGACCAATTTTGGCCAATGCGACCTTGACTCTTCTTAAATGACCAGTGTTTGGCCAATGCGACCTTGACCTTCTTAGATGCCCAGTTTTGACCAATGCGACCTTGACCCTTCTTAGATGACCAATGTTTGGCCAATGCGACCTTGACCCTTCTTAGATGATCAGTTTAGGTCAATGCGATCTTGACCCCTCTTAGATGACCAGTGTTTGGCCCATGCGACCTTGACCCTTCTTAGATGACTAGTGTATTTGACGAATCTTGACTGACATCTCACGTTACTATCGCGTGTCGCGAGATTTGGGAAACAGAACATGACGAAAATGAAATCGTAATAACTCATGTTCGCAGCGTGGTTTGATAGTTGGCATTAATTTTTTGTCTTTCAATTGCTGCCTCGTCAGCTAATGCAGCGCTGGGGATGACGAATGTCCACCCAAGCCCCTGGCCACGCGAAAGAAAACCTCACTGATATCAGACATTATAACATGTATGTTATATAACTATTGCAGTAGATAATGGGGGGGGGGGGCAGGAGGCGGGGGTGGTTGGATGGTGTAGTGACTGTAGGACCATATGAGTGCCCGGCAAACAGCCGCCGCGAAGTGACAATCGCGAGGCCCCGGATGATGGGGGACCACTCCTGGCGCCGCCAAACGGCGAGGACTGACAACACTCAGCAGTGACATGGGATCCACGCCGGCCCGGCTAGACGCCCCCCCCCCCCCCCACCCTCCCCCCTTCCTCCTCTCGCACTCCACCCCACACACACCACCAGTGTTTTCATCGCAAACACACATGTATATATGTATATAGATATATACATGCAATACGCCCGCCCGCCAGAAGCTATGACAGTCTCTATGTCATTCAGTGAATTGGTGTGCTGGCTGGCTGGCCAGTGGGTGGCGTGGGCGTGGGTAGGGGGGGGGGGTGTTTCTGCATATGTGTTGGTGGGGACATATTTCGGCCCTCTGGTCAGGCCCAGAAAGTAGACAGACCAAGCGAGCTGTCCGAAAAAAGGGGGGGTGGGGAAGAGTGGAGAGAGAGGATGAGGGGGGCGGGGGCAGGCAGGGGGCACTTGGTCGAGTTGAGTAATACATATTGACGCATTAGGGCTGATGTGTACAGAACATGAGGTGCGTACCGTCCATTTACGCACACACGGCTCCACCGAATCCAATCACTTACAAGATAACTTCAGCTCCAAGTGTCTCTCATTAGTTACATTTTAACATATACAGAGTGATGAGTGACGGTTGCATTAGAAAACATTTTTAGCGATGACTGTTGCATTAGATACAGGACGATGAGTGACTGTTAAACCAGGACAGCGTTATAGTAAAACCGATCAATATACATATATATATGTGTATACATGTATTGTACCAGGTATCACGCCTTTACCCGACCGTGACGTTCAACACGACAGTGTGGTTGACCCAATTGGCCGCCATATGAAAGCCACCCATCAGTAATTCCAAGTAATTCATGCCTCGGCCCTTCCGTCCGTGGTGAACTAAGGTCTGGAGTGTATGTGTGTCTGTGTGTGTGCAGTCAATGGGCAATTGAAGGGCCTCTCAAATGCCTCTCACATTTACACAGCAATGCAGTGAAACTGTCATATGCATGTACATACATTGGACATTGAACATGTGTATGACAGATATTCACCTCTTGCATTGGATCTTTGAATCCTTACATACATATATACTGGTTGAACTAGAGACGAAAGAAATATGGTAAACTATGGAATTATCATTTAGTTATTCATTAATGTGCTGGGGGGTTAAATAGAACATGGGGGTTCCACAGTTTGTGGTCTGACCTCGCACACGGGGATAGTCAGTCTAACGCTCTGGCAGGTGTACTCACGCCTTATTAAACAGAGCCTAGTTACACCAGCCTCGTAAGAGTCTGAAGCATTTTGGGCAAGAGAAGGCTTGTCAAGACCATTCGCCCATACATGCTGACGCTAGATGTACTGGACACTCATGTCAGCAGAGCGTGTCAGCAAGCGATCCAGTCCCAGGGTGTAGGAGAGTGCGGTGAGCTGGGGTTGCCTTATAATACAGTGATGAGACGGCAGCCCGTTATCCCAGAGCAGGGGGCAAATGGTGTCGAAAGTATCGGCCTTATACATGTACATCGTTTTGATCGTTTTGTTATTCAAGGCAGGTCGGCCGGCGTGGTGGGGGCTGGGGGGGGGGGGGGGGAGGCGTGTAAACGGCCCAAATTATCTGCATTAGCGGCTTGCGTGACAGAGCCGAACCTGTGCCATATACGGAATAAGCAAATCCCCATTAGTCGGCAGCTGTACCACAGTGCAGACCAGTTTTCTTATTGGCAGAATCCTCTCTTCCATGTATCTGTGTAGTGCCCTACTTTGGGAAGGCCATGTCTAGAAAAGCCACGGTACGATCAAATTTATAATTGTTCTTCCAGACCAATATCTTATGATCCAATGAGCATTGGGTAATAAAAGCATTAAATTAACCTGGTCATTGCCCTAATAATGTCCTTCATAAGGACATTGATTAAGTGTGGATCAAATTTTTTTTAGCAATGATGCTGCAGCTTGCAGAGCAGTTGAAGATGGGCCGCCTACATGCACAGTAGTCCTTGAATTACACAACCTTCCATGTTGGTTGTATATTCAGGATGCTTTAACCACGTTTGGTCATATCGCGTTAATGGGAGATAAAGGGAGAGTGGAGCCATGTCCCTGGGGGTAACCCCCTACTCTTTATGAAGAAGGACATGGGATCTTTATCCTGCAACCACACAGACATGGCCACAGTGGCATGTGAACCACCGATCCACGTGCCGTTAGGCTCTCAGGTGGTCAGAGCACTCAAGGCGAGCGCTCTAACCCACTTAGCTATCGGGCTGGCCCCCACAATCTTCCAGGAGACCAACCGGTTCTTTCATTTTAAATGGTATCTTGTTTTCTTGGAGCTCACATATTACTCATACAATGTATGTATCTCAATGTCTTGGGTCTAAACATAGAAAAAGATGACTAACTCATGAGCAGAACTAATGGCATGTTATAGCATGTTATAAATAGGTTGTGAAGAACTTGCTGTAACCTGTTAACCCAATTAAATACTTGATGCTATCAAGCCTTTGCCTTATTTGGTGAATGCAGTCCAGCTCAAGCTTTAACTGATATATATTTCTTCAGTGTTACAATTGGTTAACTGAACATGCTGAAGGCTCCATAAAAATTAGTGCCTCTGTTATCCCACCTCTGTTTTTCATATCTGTGTCACACTGCACAATAAATAGGAATATACTGGTATATTATAAAATATGGAATTTAGATGGAAAAATAAGGTGATTGATGTCATACTCTATTGCATGGTTTTGGCTGTGTAATCATGGTAATTATGGCTCTAAATCTATAGCTGCACAGCTGGAATTGTTTGACGGGGCCCAATTGGTATCTTACGCTACAGCATCATTTTTACCGATGAAATAAGAGTTAGAAGCTATGTGTATCAACTAGGTGACAGATTTATGTGTAATCTGCTGATATAATGTGTGGCGTTTGACAAGCAGTCTTCAGGCAAATACATGTATGACAACAAGAATATATTGTCACTTACAGTCTATTTAGACTCACACAGAGAATAGAGCCAATGTATCACATCCCATGACAAAGTCAATAGGACATCTTTCTCATGGAAAAACACTTACTATTGATCACTAACACACACAAAAAGATCAACACTCACCATGTTCTGAATGACCAAGTTTAGGGCCCCTGAGGGGCTTTTGCCATGTCGTGTGTCGGCTTTTGCCATGTCGCATGTCAATTTTAAGAAAAGGTCCATGTCGCGTGTCAATTTTAAGAAAAGGTCCATGTTGAGTGTCGATTTTAAGAAAATTTCCATGTCGCGTGTCACAAAGTCTTAGTGTCGCATGTCGATTCTAAGACAACCCAAATGTCGCGTTGTCGATTTTAAAAATCGCTGTGTCGCCGTGTCGAAAAAGCCCCTCTGGGGCCCTAACTTTGTTTGTTTAGTTATTCAGGATGCTTTAACAACTTTTGGTCATATCGCGTCAATGGGAGAAGGAAGAGAGAGTGGTGCCCTGTCCCCGGGGGGTAACCCCCTACTCTTTACGAAGAAAGACATGGGATATTTATCATGCAACCACACAGACATGGCCACAGCAGGGCGCGAACCATCGACCCATGTGCCATTAGGCTCAGGTGACCAGAGCACTCAATGTTAGCGCTCTAGCCCACTGAGCTGTCGCGCGGGCCCCTCTGAATGACCCAGAGAACAACAACTGGGATCAAGTGTAACAGTGCTGAAATTATCAATTAAAAAAACACTTTACCTGCTATACAATGTAATCATTATGGGTACCTTTCAGTATGCTGGGGGATGCATTGTCAAGTCTGAGGTGAAATAGCCTCATCATCCAAGACATGATGGATACATTGATTTTAGCTTTATGCAACATTTCAGCTCAAAGTGGGACAAGGAAATAAAATTATTATCATCCTTTTTTTTCGGAGGGCCATGTATTGCTTGCCAGGGTATTAGCCGGAAACCTGCCTTCCCATCGGATGGGTTGGCAGTTTCAGTTTTGGATGAGCCATTTTTCAGACTGGTGTGCACTCAATGGGGCCTTTTGAACATGTTGACTAGAAGAAAATCATAGGTGCCATAATTATATACAACAACAAGAACTGCTGTTGTTTATTAAAATGCAAGCTCAAATTGCTATAACCTAACTGATCAGCTGGCGCTCATTGCATTAGGATATACCAGGCAGGCAAAGAGGACTGAAAATGTTAAAAAAAACTGCTGGTAAAAACAAATTTCTGGCTAACACCCTGTTGCTACATACTGAAGACCAAGGGCTCATAAAATAGTCAGCCAAAAAAATATCTACCAACTAGCAAACTTCCCATCATTTAAAATTTTATAGTGAGTGGCAGAAACTTTGATTCAGTGGATATCTTTTGGGCTGAAGATTTGGCGACTAACACTTCAATCTTTGTAAGCTTACATTAAAAGTCAAATAAATATAATATTATATAAGCTAGTTAGGGCTAGTTAGGGCTAGTTAGTTGTCATCATGGTCATTGCAAGCTTCACCATCCAAACCTTCAGGCTTTAGCAGTCAGCGGAATTATAGACATATAGCTAATATTATTCATATTAATAATAATTTATCTTGCCCATTCAGCTAATATTACAGGGAGGTATAAGACTTAGAAGTCACTTAATAACGTTTATGGATAATATATAAATAATGTTACACAGTTTAATAATAAAGTGGTCTCTACGTTATGACTTCTGTTTGGCCAGTCCGGAAATACAGCATAAAGGAGGGAGTCATATATATATATAGGGATGCCCCGAGATGGGCAGTTTTAACCCAAGTATCGTGAACACCAATCAGCAAACCATCTCCGGGGTAACTTCAGCACTGATGCTTTCATATTGTGGCATGGCTAGAAACTATAGAGCCATCCATTTAAAGCTAAGCCTAGGTCCAATGAGAAGACCAATGTAATAACTTTTCCCTCAGAAGAATGTTTTGTACTGTGCTGTGCTAAAGCAGTCAAACGTCTTAATCTCATCGTACAATATTTTCCTAAGATTCAGAGTCTTTGATGCAGATCTGGCTCCTCTTTCCCTCTTATCCATGATAGCATCAGCATTCAGTCTAGCAAAGTTGCTAAGCTTACATATGCTGATTATGGTTTCTCCAGCTCTGTGCCATTAAATTGCATCCACAATCTGATCCTAAGATCAGCATTTTGATTAGTCTTCCAGTCATTGTCTGCATGTATACAAAAGGTGTGAATAACAATGATGCGTTCTTAGACGTCTGCTCATTAACAACCAGTCAGATTAGCGCAATGTATTGTTTGTTTAGAGCCAATCATGTCACCTGACATGCTGCACCGCGGCGTCATGTAGCGAGTTAATAATAGTCGCATAATAAAGGGGCTTTAACATGTAAAAGTGTTGTATGCACAGAGAAAAGACCGGATAACAGAGGGAGTCGTATAATAGAGGGGCCATATATAACGCATCGACCACTGTATTATCTATTATCAAATTAGTCACATGGCTTGTACCTTAAAAGGACGTCAGTATCATTGCAATATTATTATTAGAGTGGGTCAGGGGTGTGTCATTTGAACCACTGAGTCCTTTCCATGTCATTATCGCTTTAATCATTTTCTTCTTAATTGTAAAATCGCATAACCTAAGATTAACATTATGATTAGATTCTAACCATAATATTAGCTAGACTATATATAAGAAACTTATCTAAAATTCCTAGTCCTGCCAACATGTTATCGCTTAGAAATATATTTAGCAAGTTTACTGTTCAGTCTTTAGAAAAAGTTTTTTATGGCAATCCATAAAATACAAGCTGAATGGAAACACATTGATTCCAGGTCTTTGTATTCTTCCACATGATAGAACCTCCGTGATCAGATATATACTATATAGGCCTATGTGCTCCGCTACCCCTGCCCCCCAGCCCAAACAGCGATAAAAACTTCCCACGGTGCGGTCCAAGTTGCGGCGATGGGCTTGGCTTGCCTGTTAAAATTTCACCCCTGAAATTGGAGAGGCATCATTGTGCCGACGGGTACCGTCCAACGCGCAGAGTAACATCCCAAAACACGCAAACCAAAACTACAACTGTATGATAATCTTACCTCTCCCTGCCTCGAGGGTTTGTCCTTAATGGACGGTGGGTTACAAATGAGGGCGGTTCCATTGATAACAACAGCGATGTCGTCGACGAAAAGGCCGTCTGGATGTTTCTCATCGCAAGGCAGTTCGATAACATCGAGGCCAATTCTCCGCAGCGCGTCCACTAACTCCTCATGTTCTTTCCGCGCCTTGTCGATGTCAATCGGTGATACTCCTTGCCTCAAGTCGAATGAGGAATGCTCCGAGAATGAGGCAGCTATCCGACTTACGAGGGCAAAGTTGTATTTGAAACAACTATTGGCGGCCATTTTTTCCGGCATGTTGAATCTGTGACCGACTTTTTCGAAAACAACACCGAAACGAGGCTACTGCTACTGGCGCCACCTAGCGAATGACGCGGACAACGTTTTCAGGCGCGACAACGCCCCCATCAGAAACTGAATCATTCGAGGCTTGCATTCCAAGAATCGCCCGAACGATGATGTCACCCGGTCATCCAAGTCTTGGAGGAATTAACTCCTGTCATGGGCAGGAAATGTGTCACTCATGAATTGATAACAACCGTTGTCGGCATTCGTCCGTCTGCGAAAGACGATGGATTTGCAGCCCGTTTTTTCGCGGCCATTACGCTTGTGACTGAATAAGCCTATCTGAGACCGGTGTAACATAATAACCTGTCCGGCCGTGATAACCTGTCCGGCCACGCTTCTTTCATGTCATTAACCCTAACCAGAACACTAATCCTAACCTTAACCCTAACCCGGACCATAACCTAACCATAACCTAACCCTAAACCTAACAAAAATGCGCTATTTACATAGCAACTCCATTCGTTGCGCATGCGCGCACGTCAGCCGGACACTTTATCACGGCGGACAGGTTATCATGCTACACCGGCCGAGCTTGCCGCAGTCATCACATCGATACCCTGTCGTTTAGTCTTTACCACTACTCGCTTGGCCCAGCTAGTCTTGTAGTAGGGGGTTATAACTAAGTGTGATTTTTCTAACCGGAGCTGGTCGTGATGGACAATTCCATCTCGCACGCAACGCGCCCAGCATCTCTTACCATGCTTATGGCCTCCTACCAGCCGCCAAATCCTCTCAAGACTTTATCTCTCGACAAGACTTTATTGAGCAGTGTTGAAATGCCGTCTTGTTCTTCACTACTGCAGGGGTGGATCCAAGAATTTGAAAAGGGGGGGGGGGAGGGGTCCACTGAAAACTTGCGACTTGGGGGGAGGGGGGGGGGGGTGGTAGTCCCCTGAAAACTTGCGACCTGGGGGAGTGGTGTTGCACTAAAAACTTGCGACGTGAAAGGGGGGGGTCGCCGCGTCTCATAAAAGGTTCTTCCTCAAAGGGCGGGGGGGGGGGGGGGGGGGTCCACGCCTCAGGGCGGCCTAAATTTTGCATTAACAAACGGCAGTACTAGATCTCTTAGCCTACCCAAGATTACATGCCTGACAGACCAATGACTGTGAGGGGGGGCCTAAAGAGTAGGCGTCATAAATGTGACCTTACCCCACCGCATTAACCCGTCCCATCGCCAGTAATTTGCAACGTGATGATATTTTGAAATTGAATTGCGTACCTATGGGCCCCCATTAAATCTGTTCGCGTCATTACGCCCCCCGCCAGCGGTAGTTAGCCTGAGTCAAGTGTTCCGTGACCTTACCTCTCCTTCTCGCGACGGTTTGCCCTTTACGGATGGTGGGCTGCACATCAGAGCCGTATTGTTTATAACCACGGCAATATCGCCCACGAAAAGCCCATCGGGGCATCTGTCGTCGCTTGGTAGTTCGATGGTCTCCAGGCCTGGCATATGCCTCAGCACTCTCTGAAGCTCGTCATGCTCGGCCCTGGCATTGTCGATGTCGATTGGCGGGGCACCAGGTAGCAAATCAAACGAAGACTGCTCGGCGAACGAATTCGCTATGCGACAGACAACGGCAAAGTTGTATTTGAAGCAACTGTTGTGGTCATTATAACTGTAATGCGCCATTTTATCCGATCACAACGCGCATCAATCATCCGGTCTCAGTAAATAAAATAACAGGCCCATCCATACATAGTCGTCTGACTCGATTATGTGCTTATGCAGCTTCTGGTACAGAGGCTTGCCAATAACGTTATCTGGCCCCAGTGTCAGCTAAGACGGCGCTAAAGTGAAAGGTATCAAGTGCATGGCCACTGAGATGTCGCCTATATATAGGTATACTACGCGACCGAACAACTCCAGAGCAGCCAAAAAAGTGGAGGCAGCTCCCTGTGGACGTAGTGGGGTCATTAGCACATACAACTCAAAGGTCCCCACAGGCGTACACCGTCGTTCACAGTGAGTTTGTTTACTATAACATATTCGTCTCCTGATAGTCTCATTCGCGTAACTTGTGATGGCAAATCTCACTGGAAGGCTTTAAATAAAGGTGACGTTATTAAGGTAAGCTACCCATAATAGCAAGGTAAAAGAGCTCTGTATTTGTGATTATTTTATGAAAGTATACCCAATTACACACCTTCTGGTGAATTTTTAGGATGCTTTACCGTCCCGTTAAAAAAATATGGGTGGCTTACATTAAAGCGGTTGTACTTCAGTCAGTTTACGTTGTGTGTGACGGATTGAATCAACAGGTAATTCTTTGACCGTGTATGCATACAAATCTTCAATTATGAATAGCAAGCGCCCAAGAATATGCCTTGATATAATCACTGGAGTACAACGGAAGCTTATTGAAGTGGGTGCAAACTGCATTAGACCACCCCACACCCGGTGTAGCATGATAACCTGTCCGCCGTGATAAAGTGTCCGGCTGACGTGTGCGCATGCGCAGCGAATGGAGTACCGGGACCTCATACTGAACAACTTCGACGCATCTACATAATACTAAACCACTAAAATACTAAACGGAGATAAACGGCAGGTAAAGATGGACTGCCGTCAACAAGCGACGTCAGTTCGTACTTTGGCCCACTCAGAGTAAGGGGCGCCGTAAGGTTTATCGTAGAGCTCCCCCACCCCTTCGCTCGTGATTTTCCACTCTGCCGACCCCCCCCCCCCCTCCGTTATTTTCACTCTGCCGAATCCCCCCTCTCTCTCAACTTCACAATCCTGGGTGCCCCCTTGAAATCGATGAACATAACCAACAACCATGAAGGGATTTTTAATATTTTTTATTATATCCCTATACACGCTTCGTGTGCAAAATACGCATTTCATGGTTCGCGGTGAACCTATACATGAACATAAATAAACTTAATGTATATATGCATAACGGTTACAAATCTACATTGTTACGAAATAACACAGGGAGGGTTAGGTGTGTCGAGGCAAGATACAGATGGTGGACACGGGTTTGGTGGAATTGTTATCTATATGGGTCTGACACACGCGAAAGACTAGCGGAATTCACTCTTCACGTCCGTATGAACCAATCTTTTACCCACTCTTTGTTACTCATCAGACAAGCAGAAGGTGACAGCGGGGGGGGGGGGGTCGAGGTACAGTGGATGGCGAGTTGGTAGAGAGAGGGGTCCGGACACGTTAAGTAGAGCTGATGGACTGGTAGCAGGGGTTGTCGTCCCGTGAACAAGGCAGCGGTGTCTGTTCCAGTCATAATGCACCCCACCAAGTATCACTTTGACGCACCACTTCAAGATAAAAAAACATACAATCATGCGCATTTTCTACTTTCGGGAAATTATTTGACGAACTCTATCAGGTCACGTGGTGACCTTGGCCATCGGTGAAGGTCACGTGGGTCATCCCTGTAGCTAATAGCACATGACTAAGGGAAGGACCTAACGAAAGTGTGTGGGGATAGGAGTGGGGGGGGGGGCGCAATGCGAAAAAGTCACAGGCGGGACAAACTAAACACAAAGTGACCCAAGCAGTCTTACGCACTACATACAGAAGCTTGACGGGTGACACATGATGCCAGTCACGAGGAAATATCCCCTAACTGCCTTAAATTTTAAATTCTGACAGCTGAGACCTATAAGTCAGTGTATTAAATGACATATTGGTCCACAGTCGTCGGTTTTTGTCCAGGAAAGTGGCATACCAATCACGGGGGGGGGCGGGGGTGGGCAGGAGGGGGCATATGCGGCCAGTTGTGTTGTTTAGAATCGATAGCAAAGGTTGCCACGGAGAACATGACTGACTCAAATATTGAAGCGGACATCTGTTCCCAAAAGAACATGAAAAAAAACTAGTTAAAAGTCACATTTAATATTCAACATGTTTGTACTGCATACAAGTATCAACAATTGGATTCTCATCCATGCAAGTAGTAAAATCTTCACACATCCTTTGCCACAACAGTGGCAGTAAAAAGAAACAAAACACATATGCCAAACTTTCAAGACGAGCCCCGTATGCGATCTCCGTATCTGGAACTATTATACTGGATAATAGTATTTAAAATATAGAGACATCTCACGGGTGAGACTGTAGCTATAAAACGCGAACTCATTAGGCGAGCAAAGCTATACCGCCACACATACTTTGTTTCGCACGGACCATTTCACTTAACTGTCATTCCAACGGATAGTGTTGTATTAATTACTTTTAATACAATATATTGATTGATACCAGGACGAACGGAGAATACACATTCTTTCTTAACCGTTGACAGTACTTCACCTCAAGCGTCGCTCAGCACGCACCCTGTGGGTCAGGGACCGGGAAACTCCACGACCCCGACCCCGTACACTGTCTATCGTGGGGGGTGGGAGGGCGAGGAGGGTGGGGTTAGGGAGGCGAGGACGACACACCAAGCTGAGTAAGTTACAGGCAACCATGATAATCATCCAGTGACATTGAATTGATAGGTACATTGGCATACATGTCTCTCTAGTGTATTGCACGTCATTAAGTCGTTGGGTTGGGCCGGCCTGCAGTATTATCGTCCGCCATCACCGAGGTACTGGTCTCGTCCGCCGGGGGCTCGGCTGACCCCGACCCTGACCCCGACCCCGACCTTGACCCCGAATCGATCCCGTTACTGGCCAGAGTCGTCGCCTCGACGCCATTTCCTAGCACGAAAATCCCGTTATTCACCGAATCTTGCGTCGGCGTCCGGTCGTAATCGATCTCTGACGTCACGCGGTGATCCTTCATCAGGGACGCTCGCTTTTTCCTGCGCGCATGCGCCGTGACGCGACCTTTGCCTCCTCCCCGGTGAGCGTCCAACATGGCGGCTCCTTGCTTCCGGTCCGCGCGGCCGGGGGCGCTCTCGGACGAGTGGATCGGGTAGTCGTCGCTATCCGAACAGCTACTCGTGTCAATGTTCAGCTCGGGAAGCATGGGCCGCGGCAGGCCGTTCCCGGTATTGAGCGACACCCCCTCCGGCAGCTTGAGGCGGGAGGCCTCCAGCTCGTCCGTGTCGTAGTCGCTCTCCGTATCCAGGTTGATGTTGTTGAGCGCCAGGGACGAGAGGCTCTGCAGCCGGCGGGCCATCTTCAGCTGCTGGACCTGGGGGACATAATGTAGGCCAAGGTACAGGCGGGATGGAAGACATAATATAGGGCAAGGTACAGGCGGGACGGAAGACATAATATAGGCCAAGGTACAGGCGGGAAGGAAGACAATAATATAGGGAAGGTACAGGCGGGATGGAAGACACAATATAGGCCAAGGTACAGGCGGGATGGAAGACATAATATAGGGTAAGGTACAGGCGGGACGGAAGACATAATGTAGGCCAAGGTACAGGAGGGATGGAAGACATAATATAGGGCAAGGTACAGGCGGAATGAAAGACATAATATAGGGTAAGGTACAGGCGGGATCTGTAGACGGCGAGGTCTTCTTCAACTGTGGAACCAGGAAGACATAATGTAGGCGAAGGTACAGGTAGGAATCTCTAGACAATGTTAGACATAATGTAGGCCAAGGTAAGGGCGGGAATCTGTAGACAGGGTTCTATCACTTTATAGTAAATATGCGGACATGTTTGAAAATCAATCACGTTAAATAATATTAATATTTTAAAAAAAGACAATGTAAATGGCTACATTATAAGCCTGTTTGCATGAATCAATAATATGATCTTCATCTATCCGGGCGTGCTTACCCCGCTGGCCTCCACCACCTGACACCTCCCCATAGCGCTCTCTCCGGGCGTGCTTACCCCGCTGGCCTCCACCACCTGACACCTCCCCATAGCGCTCTATCCGGGCGTGCTTACCCCGCTGGCCTCCACCACCTGACACCTCCCCATAGCGCTCTCTCCGGGCGTGCTTACCCCGCTGGCCTCCACCACCTGACACCTCCCCATAGCGCTCTCTCCGGGCGTGCTTACCCCGCTGGCCTCCACCACCTGACACCTCCCCATAGCGCTCTCTCCGGGCGTGCTTACCCCGCTGGCCTGCACCACCTGACACCGCCCCATAGCGCTCTATCCGGGCGTGCTTACCCCGCTGGCCTCCACCACCTGACACCGCCCCATAGCGCTCTATCCGGGCGTGCTTACCCCGCTGGCCTGCACCACCTGACACCGCCCCATAGCGCTCTATCCGGGCGTGCTTACCCCGCTGGCCTCCACCACCTGACACCGCCCCATAGCGCTCTCTCCGGGCGTGCTTACCCCGCTGGCCTTCACCACCTGACACCGCCCCATAGCGCTCTATCCGGGCGTGCTTACCCCGCTGGCCTCCACCACCTGACACCGCCCCATAGCACTCTATCCGGGCGTGCTTACCCCGCTGGCCTCCACCACCTGACACCGCCCCATAGCGCTCTCTCCGGGCGTGCTTACCCCGCTGGCCTCCACCACCTGACACCGCCCCATAGCGCTCTATTCGGGCGTGCTTACCCCGCTGGCCTCCACCACCTGACACCGCCCCATAGCGCTCTCTCCGGGCGTGCTTACCCCGCTGGCCTCCACCACCTGACACCGCCCCATAGCGCTCTCTCCGGGCGTGCTTACCCCGCTGGCCTCCACCACCTGACACCGCCCCATAGCGCTCTATCCGGGCGTGCTTACCCCCGCTGGCCTCCACCACCTGACACCGCCCCATAGCGCTCTATCCGGGCGTGCTTACCCCGCTGGCCTCCACCACCTGACACCGCCCCATAGCGCTCTATCCGGGCGTGCTTACCCCGCTGGCCTCCACCACCTGACACCGCCCCATAGCGCTCTATCCGGGCGTGCTTACCCCGCTGGCCTCCACTACCTGACACCGCCCCATAGCGCTCTATCCGGGCGTGCTTACCCCGCTGGCCTGCGCCACCTGACACCGCCCCATAGCGCTCTCTCCGGGCGTGCTTACCCCGCTGGCCTCCACCACCTGACACCGCCCCATAGCGCTCTATCCGGGCGTGCTTACCCCGCTGGCCTCCACCACCTGACACCTCCCCATAGCGCTCTATCCGGGCGTGCTTACCCCGCTGGCCTGCACCACCTGACACCTCCCCATAGCGCTCTCTCCGGGCGTGCTTACCCCGCTGGCCTCCACCACCTGACACCTCCCCATAGCGCTCTCTCCGGGCGTGCTTACCCCGCTGGCCTCCACCACCTGACACCGCCCCATAGCGCTCTATCCGGGCGTGCTTACCCCGCTGGCCTCCACCACCTGACACCGCCCCATAGCGCTCTATCCGGGCGTGCTTACCCCGCTGGCCTCCACCACCTGACACCGCCCCATAGCGCTCTATCCGGGCGTGCTTACCCCGCTGGCCTCCACCACCTGACACCGCCCCATAGCGCTCAATCCGGGCGTGCTTACCCCGCTGGCCTCCACCACCTGACACCGCCCCATAGCGCTCTATCCGGGCGTGCTTACCCCGCTGGCCTCCACCACCTGACACCGCCCCATAGCGCTCTATCCGGGCGTGCTTACCCCGCTGGCCTCCACCACCTGACACCGCCCATAGCGCTCTATCCGGGCGTGCTTACCCCGCTGGCCTCCACCACCTGACACCGCCCCATAGCGCTCTATCCGGGCGTGCTTACCCCGCTGGCCTCCACCACCTGACACCGCCCCATAGCGCTCTATCCGGGCGTGCTTACCCCGCTGGCCTCCACCACCTGACACCGCCCCATAGCGCTCTATCCGGGCGTGCTTACCCCGCTGGCCTCCACCACCTGACACCGCCCCATAGCGCTCTATCCGGGCGTGCTTACCCCGCTGGCCACCACCACCTGACATCGCCCCATAGCGCTCTATCCGGGCGTGCTTACCTCCTCCAGCAGGTCGCTGACACGCTGTTCCAGATCCTGTCGGTCTCCGCGCTCCTGTAACTGGCCCGCAGTTATCAACTCCTGGTTCTGTGGGGGGAGCACAAGGGGAAGACACTGTTATAACGCGGTCCAATGATCCCTTTACACGTCACAATGACGTCACGCCTCACGATCGACATGCCATGCGCATGTAATGACGTAAAAGTATGGAATGCTATATGAAATTAAATTAAATAACCAACTTTTCACGACTACTTATCGGTACAGCGTCTATGAAGATATTTGCTACACAATTTGGCCATCCACATCAATCCAACAGTTTCATCATCTTAGATTAAACATTGATTGCAGGAATGTATAGATGCGTCCTACTATCTATTTGGCTTTACGCTTTGGCACAGTAAAAAGTGAGATTCGAGGTTAATTTAGATGAAAGATGATGTGAAAATCACGAAGTCGCCCACGGGAGTCGACCCCGGGACCGCCGGCTCTGCCACGTGACCTACCTCTATTTCCAGCTCAGCGATACGCCGCCGCATCTCGGCAATGCTCTGCGCGTACTCAGCGTCCTTGATCTTCACCATCATCACGTCCTCCCGCCGCTAGGGGAAGGTCAAATGAAGGTCATATATACGGTGTGGGGATGGCGATGGATAAATTGGCGTTTTAGGCCAGCTTTGGGGGGGGGGGGCTGATGAATCCATGGATTTAAATCCCCTGTTTTTTGGAATGCATGAATTTGCGACACTATTTTAATCTGTAAGATATTATAGCGTTAATTGGGAGGATCGCGAGGAGCCATGTCCCCGGGGGTTATCCGCTTAGACTTTGCGAGGAAGGATATGGGGTCGTTATTCTACAAAAACAGGAGACACTGGAACACCCAGATTCCAGTACGATTGCTGGCTAAGCCAAGATCCCAAAACAAAGACGAAATGGCTAACCAGCCGACCATCGAATCTCGCCCCACCGCCTACCCCACAACTCTGGCATAATGAGACATACGATACTCAGATACAGCTTGAAAGATATCAGACTACTTTTTTGTTCTATTTATCAGATCAGTTTGTTTTCTGTGTCTCACACCTCACAATGGGAAAAATCCCGTGGGAAAATAGACCCGAAATTCAAAACCGAACTCTTTCGAAAAGAGGGCGCTGTCGGGGCTTACCTTGGACTCTATGTCTGATATGCGCCTCTCCACCTCCTTGGCCTGGTGTTCTTTCTCCCTCTCCTTGGACTGTCGCGTCTCCAGATCTTCCTTCACTCGTGTGTTCTCATCCTCCAGGCGCTTAATCTGACGGCCGCAAATGTGATTCTGGCATTGCGAAGAAGACAAAAACACAGAAATATTAGTTTCAATAAAAATCCCTTCTGCAGAGCATATCTGGCAATGGGTGTAAAGTTGAAAGCATTCATTCCCCCATACACAAGATAAAATATGTATCCCCCCCCCCTCCCCCCATGCTCGCATTGCAAAACCTAATTACAATTTTATTTTTTGTTCCTCCAGATTTCTATACTTGATTGTGCCTAAAAAATATTATATTTTCAGGCAGATAATTCATATTTATGGCAGACAATTCCGCAGATGCCGACCGTTACGGGGACCAACAAGGAGGTCGCTGCATGTCAGGTGCTCGGCAACGAGGATGTGTGTAAATAACGTGGCAATATGGCGTGTAACTCAACGTACAAGGAACGCGCATATACCACAATAAAGATCTCATGCCCTTCTTCGCAAAGAGTAGGGAGTTACTCCCGGGGACATGGCTCCGCTCTTCCCTTCCTTCTCCCATTGACGCGATATGACCAGAATTGGTTCAAGCGTCCTGAATATACAACCAAACCCAGCATACGTACGCCATGTTCTTGCGGTAACTAGGTAACCGTCTCACCTCTGTCTCCAGCTCCATCAGCCTCAGTTTGACTTCCTTCAGCTCGGAGATGGCGGAGGCCTCACGGATGCGAACAGTCATCAACTCGTTCTCGTAGTGCTGCAGCCTCTCCTTGCTCGGCTTGCTCGTCGAGCCGCTAGGGGGCGTCTGCAGCTTCTCCACGTGTTTCTATTTACATGAGCGATATTAGGGGCAATTGTTATCAATAGGCAACAACGCCCTATGTTATGAGCAATAATAAGGACTGTTTTTACCAAAAGGAAACAACGCCCTATGTTATTACTATATTGTTAATAGTGGTTCATGATTAAGCATGAAATCGCGCCCACAAGGAGTCGTAAAGTGAAAAACGTAATGGATTAGGTCCCGGCCATCGTAACATGTTTTAATATATACAAAGTAATTGAAAAATATACTATATGTATGTCATGCATACTTTTCCACACATATCAGTTAATTCTCCATCTAATTACTTTGATTAAAACTGTGGGGAGTGCCAACAAACCCAATATCGTAGAAAAGAGATATACAACTATTTTATATCTTGTGTGATACACAAGATGGCGGCGGTCATGTGACTCCGGCGTCCGTGACTGACCTGCCAGTGTCGGTCCAGTTCGTTGACCTTCTGTTGGAGCTCCTTCAGGGAGAGGTTGGCCTCTGCCTCTCTCAGCTTACAGGCGATCAACTCCTCTTGAAGGTGCTGCATCTCGGCACTTGGCTCCTTCTCCAGCTGGCGGACCATCTACATGAGCAGAAATAGACACCCCTTAAACAGTCGTCGCCCAGTTTCTTTGAAATACGTCATTGCAGGTAAAAAATCATTTTAGTTACTTGTCCTCGTGACCATGAAATAAACTTGATATTTTGTCACTATCGCCATCATATAAATATTTTTTATCCCAAAAAAATTAAAGAAACTTCATTATTTTTTCCATAAGCAAAGCCAAAGATTGGAATGAAACCTATATCCGTGACTCACGTTTTCCAACTCGCGGATCTTCCCGCGCAGCTCTCCCTGCGCAGCTTTGGACTCGGACTCCTGGTAACGACTCTCGCGCAGCTCGTGACGTAACTCCAAGATCTGTTCGTCCTTGGAATGCGCCTCCTCCGGACTCTCACCGCTGCCATTCGCCTGAAGATGGAGCCACTGCATGCATGTATATACAGATTGATCGCAGGTAACGAAAGATGTTTCTTCCTTAAGCATATCGCCATAATGGTTGTGCTTAATTCCCCGTGGCTTAGTTGGTAGCGTCTTCGGCTAATGTTATGCTAGCACCAGCCCAAGCGACCCGTGCGTGATTCGAATCCCAATTGTGCAAGTATTTGTGCAGGATTAAGACACTATGTCTTTATTTGCAAGCGAGTAGTGGTTACTTCCAGGAAACATGGCTCCTCTCTACCTTGACCCTTCCCATTGTCTGCATATGACCTACAGAGTTAACAGCGTCTTACCCAATAGATAATGATCATAATCCTAATGCTTAATAAGTCTTGGTAAACTCAGTTATTGTGTTCAATGAAGTCAACATTCATGTCATAATCCCAATTTTTAATAAGCCTTGGTAAACTCCATTATTTTTTTGAGTGAGACTGACATCCACCCGTGCGGAGGGGACCTAACTTGCCCTGTAGCTCCTCACACTGTGTGGCGACCTCGGCCACGCCGTTCAGTAAGGGACCTACCTTGCCCTGTAGCTCCTCATACTGTGTGGTGACCTCGGCCACGCGGTCGTTGGCTTCCCGGCTCTGTTGTCTGGCTGCCTTGACATCCCTCCGGAGCACGTACAGCTCCTCCTCCTGCTGGGCGTACTTCACCTGGTCCTGGATCAGCCGGTCCGCCAGAGTCCCGGTCTCCTGGACAACACGGAGACAAAACAACGGTCAGCTCCAGATATGGAAGGCCGATTGTGGATAAATTCACAAACCGTGAAACTCATTCTGATCTTATAAAAACATGACACCAGTCAGCTCTGGATATGGAAAGCCGATGTTGGATAAATTCACAAACCGGGATTATATTTTTAAATTGATTTAAAATTTAAAAGTTAAAATACCCGTGTATGGAATTCCGTATGTTACTTAATTTATAAACAGTTTGATATCTCTTCCTCATAGAAAACCTCTGGCAGTATGCTTAATTGGTAAGTATTTATATCACATCGCTTGGGTTAAAACGCAAATGGAAGGCCGAATGTTCGTTAGTTATCTGTCGAGGACTCTTCTCGGGGTGAAGCACCAGTTTATCGAAGGCCGCATGTTCGTTATTTCACATCTATTTCGACCATTCCTCTGCGACATAAACGCGGGGATAAGCACCCATGTATGGAAGGCCGTATGTACCTCAGCAAGTGAGGATGGTTAGTTTTGACGCATGTGTCAATGTCATGATATAATTGGAACGTTATTACCTCGGCTTTTTAGCGTTGTCACTAACCAGGACTGCACCCCACATCGTACTCACGACAGGTACTCAATCTTTATGGCAATTTCAGGCCAGCAAATGTTACAGTCCGACAGCCGACCGGCCCGAGATGAGATGATTGGGTAAGCTAACCAATTACAGACACAGAGTAAGTGTATGTAACACTTAGCCAATAAAAAACTGAGTTTGCCGACCACCAGAACAGCTTAGCCAATGACAATCACCCACGTAATTATAGGAGTTCAACCAAAAGTATTATGAATCATATAAAAATTATCATATATCAATATATACATTTATACACTGTATGCGAAAGGCTCAACTGCTTTTAATATCGATATATATACACACTTGGTAGACAAGTAGTAAAACAGAGGACTTCAGAGGTTGACTATAGTCTGTCAAAGACGTAGTGCGGACGTCGAGTTCTGTTTGACGCCGAAGCGACCTTCACTAAATCCAAAATGGCGCACATCGGTCAGGCGTTACAATGGCTGAACTAGAGGGAATGTTGGCGAAATAGTTAACTTTTTAAGTCGATCTATATAAACATGATAAAGGGACAGGTGGTAAGAGAATGACTTCAGGACCTTAATGAGATGCTATATGACTTCATGCATGTCTTGAAGTTATCTCCATTTGATCACATGTGTTTCTCTTGGGTTTTTTGGCGTCATGATGAGTAGTGAATGCTGTGCACCCCGACCTGGGTGATCAAACAGCCGTTACATGGGCCTTGAAGCGGACTGGGGCAACGTGGAGAGCCCGTGTTGGGGTAATGGCACCAAGACATAGGTAACAGATAGACGTCTTTGAGTAGGTGGTTGTATTTTCAAGACGCTTTAACCACTTTTGGTCATATCGCGTTACTGGGAGAAGGAAGGGAGAGTGGACCCTTGTCCCCGGGGGGAACTCCGTACTCTTTGCGCAGAAGGACATGGGATCCTTATCCTGCGACCACACAGACATGGCCACCGCGGGGCTCGAACCATCGATCCACGTGCCGTTAGGCTCTCAGGTGACCAGAGCACACAAGGCGTGCGCTCCAGCCCACTGTACTACCGAGCCAGCCCCCTCAACACCAGGAAGGGCCCCCCTAGAAATCTATCGGTTCTTCTTGTTGTGCTCTGCTAGTTTAGTCCCGTTGCGGGATGGTGGGGTGGGGGGTGGGGGGGGGGTGTAATGTATCGTACATAATAAGCCTTCGAAGCACTCTTGGGGGTAACAGGCATCATGACATAACTCCCCCGTTATAATGATCTTCAATTAGTGACCTTGGAAGCGTCGCCTGCGTCCGTGCAATCATCACAAACAGGAGTGGGGCCAGGAAGGGTGGCGGCGGTGAGGATTCGGGGGGTGGCGGGGCGGCATGAGTCAGGGGATGGTGGTCGGGGGCAGGATCTGGATGTGGGGGGGGGGGGTGGGAACGGTGGGGGTGGAGGGTAGGGTCTGGTGTGGGGTGTGGAAGGGGGAGGGGGTGGGGGTTGGGGGGTTGAAGGACACTTACGATAAATATACAAGACACGTAGTCACCAAACCAAGAAGCCATTGACACCGGAAACGCGCGCAATGAATGCCGGGAACCTGGACTGTGTCTGGACGGTTGCCCCCCGCCCCCCCCCCTTCCCCCCTTCAGCCTCGACTGTCACAATCCTAATGGCGAGGGTCCATTACCATGCTATAGGTAAGCAATTGACACAAAGCAACCCCCCCCCACAAATCTAATTTGCGCCCGGCCGGTGCGGTGCAGTGCGGCCCTGCGGGGGGCGATAGCCGTCGGGTTAGTTCGCTTGGCGCTCGCCTGGGGGAGCCACATTTCGGGGAATGGATGTCGCCGGCTTCCAGCCAACCGCAGTCTGGAGCGTATGTGTCTGGAATCTCAGTCCACCCACCTCAGCCTGCCCTCCCCCCCCCCCCCCACTACATCCTGACCAAGGTAGCCAGGACTTAAGGTAGCCAGGGGTTAATTCCCTAGCCCCTGAAAGGTCTATAAGGATAGCGCCCGCGGTGGGGGGGGGGGGGGGAGAGGTGGTGGCGTGGCCGGTGCGGCAAGAGAAGGGGCGGCCTGGGGTGTGTGGGTGGGGTGTGTGGGTCGGGTGTGTGGGTGGGGTGTGTGGGTGGGGTGTGTGGGTGGGGTGTGTGGGTGGGGTGTGTGTGTGAGGTGTGTGGGTGGGGTGTGTGGGTGGGGTGTGTGGGTGGGGTTTGTCAGTGAGGTGTGTGGGTGAGGTGTGTGGGTGAGGTGTGTGGGTGGGGTGTGTGGGAAGGGTGTGTGGGTGGGGTGTGTGGGTGAGGTGTGTGGGTGGGGTGTGTGGGTGGGGTGTGTGTGTGAGGTGTGTGGGTGGAGTGTGTGGGTGGGGTGTGTGTGTGAGGTGTGTGGGTGGGGTGTGTGGGAAGAGTGTGTGGGTGGGGTGTGTGGGTGAGGTGTGTGGGTGGGGTGTGTGGGTGGGGTGTGTGGGTGAGGTGTGTGGGTGGGGTGTGTGGGTGGGCTATGTCAGTAAGGTGTGTGGGTGGGGTATGTGGGTGAGGTGTGTGGGTGGGGTGTGTGGGTGGGGTGTGTGGGTGGGGTGTGTGTGTGGGGTGTGTGGGTGAGGTGTGTGGGTGGGGTGTGTGGGTGGGGTGTGTGGGTGGGGTTTGTCAGTGAGGTGTGTGGGTGAGGTGTGTGGGTGAGGTGTGTGGGTGGGGTTTGTCAGTGAGGTGTGTGGGTGAGGTGTGTGGGTGTGGTGTGTGGGTGGGGTGAGTGAGTGGGGTGTGTGGGTGAGGTGTGTGGGTGGGGTGTGTGGGTGGGGTGTGTGGGTGGGGTTTGTCAGTGAGGTGTGTGGGTGAGGTGTGTGGGTGGGGTTTGTCAGTGAGGTGTGTGGGGGAGGTGTGTGGGTGAGGTGTGTGGGTGAGGTGTGTGGGTGGGGTGTGTGGGAAGGGTGTGTGGGTGGGGTGTGTGGGTGAGGTGTGTGGGTGGGGTGTGTGGGTGGGGTGTGTGTGTGAGGTGTGGGTGGAGTGTGTGAGTGAGGTGTGTGTGTGAGGTGTGTGGGTGGGGTGTATGGGTGGGGTGTGTGGGTGGGGTGTGTGGGTGAGGTGTGTGTGTGGGGTGTGTGGGTGAGGTGTGTGTGTGGGGTATGTGGGTGAGGTGTGTGGGTGAGGTGTGTGTGTGGGGTGTGTGTGTGGGGTGTGTGGGTGAGGTGTGTGGGTGAGGTGTGTGTGTGGGGTGTGTGGGTGAGGTGTGTGGGTGAGGTGTGTGAGTGGGGTATGTGGGTGAGGTGTGTGGGTGAGGTGTGTGTGTGGGGTGTATGGGTGGGGTGTGTGTGTGGGGTGTGTGGGTGGGGTATGTGGGTGAGGTGTGTGGGTGAGGTGTGTGTGTGGGGTGTGTGAGTGGGGTGTGTGGGTGAGGTGTGTGGGTGAGGTGTGTGTTCGGGGTGTAAGGGTGGGGTGTGTGGGTGGGGTGTGTGGGTGGGGTGTGTGGGTGAGGTGTGTGGGGTGTGTGGGTGGGGTGTGTGAGTGGGGTGTGTGGGTGAGGTGTGTGTGTGGGGTGTGTGTGTGGGGTGTGTGTGGGGTGTGTGGGTGGGGTGTGTGGGTGAGGTGTGTGGGTGAGGTGTGTGGGTGAGGTGTGTGGGTGAGGTGTGGGTGAGGTGTGTGGGTGGGGTGTGTGGGTGAGGTGTGTGAGTGGGGTGTGTGGGTGGGGTGTGTGGGTGGGGTGTGTGGGTGAGGTGTGTGGGTGGGGTGTGTGGGTGGGGTGTGTCGGTGGGGTGTGTGGGTGGGGTGTGTGCGTGAGATGTGTGGGTGAGGTGTGAGGGTCGGGCGTGTGGGTGAGGTGTGTGGGTGGGGTGTGTGGGTGGGGTGTGTGGGTGGGGTGTGTGGGTGGGGTGTGTGGGTGGGGTGTGTGGGTGAGGTGTGTGGGTGAGGTGTGTGGGTGGGGTGTGTGGGTGTGGTGTGTGGGTGAGGTGTGAGGGTCGGGTGTGTGGGTGGGGTGTGTGGGTGGGGTTTGTCAGTGAGGTGTGTGGGTGAGGTGTGTGGGTGAGGTGTGTGGGTTGGGTGTGTGGGTGTGGTGTGTGGTTGAGGTGTGTGGGTGGATGCTTCAAGACGGTGGGTTGGGTGACGGACGGGATGACACGTCTGATGGAATGCCTGCAGAATTCCTTCAGTTCTCTATCATACCATGGTGGACCATATGGAACAAAAAACCCTCATAAATATATGTGCCAAAAAAAAACACACAGAAAAACAAAAAACAAAGACTGATTTAGACCCCTTCGCCACCCAAACCCAGCCAAGCAGTCTCCCATGCAATGAGGTGACCTATGTGTGCAGGGGATCCCAGAGTGCCCAGCGGATCCCAGTGTGCCGAGAGGATCCACGGGAGATGTCCATCAAACACCTAGCGCGCTACCACTCAGGCACGGAGGGGAGGGAGGGGGGGGGGGGAGGCGGGCGACGAGGTCCCAGACATGCGCTAATAGTAACATATATCGGTCAAGCCACTCAGCTGTCTTCACCTTCAATGCAATAGACCGATCCAGGGTGTCAATAATTCACTGACGTCACTGTTGCTTTTAGCTAGTCATGCGCGCGAAAATGTCGTAATGTCGGACACGCAATACAGTATGTCACTTTGTTGTCAGTTTCAGAGATGAGGCTTAGTATATCCGAGCATGGCTCGGTCTATTACCCGCGAGCTAGAGAGGATCCGAGAGGGACTAAACTCAACTTTCAGTCCTTAATGATGATCACCGCAGGGTCGTTGCCAGTCACTGCGTACACGGTAACCCCCCTTACCCCCTCCCACCCCCTCCCGGTCCCACCTAAGCCGCGTACGCACCACCCATGGCGAACGCCGTCACACAAAGGGAAGGACCGAATTAAGGCACAGAGGTGAATGAGCGAGTGGAGGGGTGGGGGGGGACCCACAGCCGCCGCCATCGCGGATGAATACAAGGCCCAGCGCGTTCACAGGTCCAGCAAGGGGCACAGCACAGCATGAGACGGACGGCAAACGGCTGCCGGAGGTCAATTCCCATGATGTCCGCCGTAGAGACCGGGATACACCGCCTGGGGGTGCTGATATCTGGCTCTGTTGGCCAGCCAGGCCAGAGTCCCGGCCAAAAATCCCCCCCCCCCCCCACTTCCCCCTCCAAAAAAATCATTCGATTTTTCTTGCTTAAGTATTTGTGTTCAAAGTGCCTGATATTTCACCCAGACCCCCCGGGATGTAGGCTGGAGAGCAGGGCAACAGAAGAGGAAGGAGCGGATGGGGGGAGGGGGGGGGAGCCATTGATTCAATCCTCCAAGGTAATTCACAGTGAAATTGCTTCACTGTCGAGACCATATACACCTACCAGCTTATTATATTGAGATCCAGGGGAGGGTCACAGAGTCACCGGATGATTTAAGGATGCAGTGATGTATGTCATTTTGGAAGAAGAATTCCTCTTTCTACGGGTTATTCCGAGTGATATTTGCGACAGGCTTTAACGTTAAAGTCCGCAAATTGTCCACCTAAATGATTTTTAAAGGTTTTTGTTTTACTTTCTATATTTCCTTGACAGGTTGTCAACTCTTTAAGCAATGAATATCTTATTGTATTAATAATGGTTATTGTCATTATTAAAAGACAGCAGGTGGTAGCGATACCCGACTTTGATGACGTAGTACACAGAAACGCCACTGGATTCGAAATTCACCTATCTGAAAAAATCATACATTTAAAAACATGCCCTTCCTCTTAAAATATCTAACAACAGGGTTAAATTCTGGTATGAGCATCTTTGAGGTAAAAAAAAATTGTGGGCCCAATTATTAAAATCCTCCACCAAAAGCGGATTGAAACCAAACGCTAAAAGCTAATTAAAACAATTAAAACATCTTAGATGTAACAGGTTAGCGTAATTTGCACGGAAGTATCCAAAAGAACTGTTGCAACAAAATTCAATCCAAGTGAACCTATAGCAATTATGTACAACCTCCGTGAAAACTCTGGTTCTGGTCAAAGCTAAATGGTGAAAGTGATGCTCTGGAGAGTTTTACAATACATTTTGATTCATTTTCAGATAAAAACAAAGCGAAAACCCTCCTGACCAGAAACCTTATTTTGTGTAAACAGAAAAGTGAAACCCCAAACTACAGTTTTCACCCTGAGATGGACATCAGCCATAGCATTTTCCCGTTGCTCACATATGCAAATTAAGATCAGCCATAGCATTTTCCCGTTGCTCACATATGCAAATTAAGTTAATGAATAATCGTGATTTCCGTTCTTTGGAAATTTGCAGACCACTTTGATTCCAATGACAGCGTCTTCTCGAGTCTTTAACGATGCAGGCGAGATTGGCAGCCACATCAACTTGCCACCAAATGTCCATCTCAAATTGTTGTTCAAACTAAAGACACCTTGGGCTATGCCTTGCGTACTTCTACCCAAACAATTCGGTGATTAATAGCCTACCACAGCGTTGCATATCCCACTCTTCAGCTGCTATAGAGAATGCGAACGAATATTATATAACACATGAGAGAAGCAGATCATTTTTCTTATAAAGAACCAATCGCTTGGCATCAGTGAAGGGAGACCGGAAATTACGTAGGAGTCACATGGGTACGCGGGGTGGAGTGATTGGCGGTGTGTGTGTGTAGGGGGGGGGGGGGTAGGTTTGAAATGTCCACGATGCCGGCAGACCCCGGCCATATCACTGGCACCGACCGCCAAACCTGTTGTCGTTCCGTGCTTCCTGTCTTTCCATCATCCACACCCGCCTCTGTCTCCGCCCCCGGCCTCGACCCCCCCCCCCACGCCCCACCCTTTAACCCCACCACCAACCCCTTCACCCCAAACCTCCACCCCGCTGGGCGACGGGAACAAGTCGCGGTGAAACAGATAGCGCCTTTTGTCGGGGGAAACAATTTCCTGCGAAGGCCGAGACCAGTCCCAGGGGAACATATTTCTTCCGCGACACGGCTCAAGCGCTCGGGTACCAGGATCACGACCCGCTTGCTATCCGCACCCCTGCCCCTCGCCCCCCCCCCCTTTCCTCCTCACCCCTCCCTATCCACCCACATCCTTCGCCCTCTGCTTCAATCTCCTCCAACTCGATTCATTTGGTCCATTCACTGCATCGTCCGAAATGCCACAACCAACAAAAGCTGACCCACGCTCCAACAAACTTTACCACACAGCCCAGTGCGGTTTGGCCTTACTACTACAACACGCACACTCGCCTGGCCACTAACTGGCCGGTATACGACCCACCCCCGCCCCCCTCTGTTTAGTTCCCACAGAAGCCCCCCCCCCCCCCCGCCCCGCCCGCCCCTCCGCCTCTGTTTAATTCGCACCCAACGCCTCCACCTTTCTTTAGTTACTCAATCCCCACCACCTCTACCATCCACCTTCCCCCCTCTTCACCGTTGCCCCAAGAAGCTGATCGAAATAACTCCTTCTCGTCACGTGACCTTTAATCACGTGACCAGTCCCTTGACACTGGCCACCAAGTCATCCCTTTACCCGCCATCTATTTACGTGCATGGTACCCCGATAACCCCGAAATGCACCACACCTCTCTAATATAGCACGTGGAACGTATCCTCGTCAAACTCAATACAAAATGTAAAGTATGAAATCAACATATATCATACGCACACGATAATATATTTATATGCATAATTAGTTTTGTATTACATATGTATTACCGCTAACATTAGATTTCATACAGTATCATGTAAGCGTTGAAGCTGGCACAAAATGGAATGAAGTGTTAGTTGTCAGGCCCCTGTTGTACACATTAGGGCTAAATTGTGCCACGACACGTTCCGAGATAATGAAGCAGGGTTGGGTGAAATGCAGATGCAGGTACCCAGGGTTCGAACCCACCACCTGCTGGTGCTATGCAGCTCAGCCTGCTTACCAACTGAGCTAGGGATAGTGGAAGATATTGGGACGATTTGCCAGAGCTGTTACTCATTGATAGAGTTCTTCATATCGTCACTTACAGTCGATTACCCCCCCCCCCCCACCCCACTCCCCCATCTTAATATGGCATGTAAAACATTACATTGACGAGAACAAACGCGCCTTTCAAAGGGGGCTTTACTCTTCTGTACTGGTACGTTTTCACAAGATATCAAGAGGGTAAAGCAGACCGTTTTCTAGACAACCAGATCTCCTTTGGGCAGCGAATGCTGATTTAGTAGAAGATGGATCGGAGTTTTTTTGGAGTCACCTTTGCGGCTAAAACACGGATTAAAGCGAGTTGACGTTGGCGCCCCTACACGGGCCAGGAGTTCACTAAAATATCATGGATACGGCCACCGGGGCGGCGAAACCTCCTGGGACACGCGGTGGGAAAACTATAAGAAGGAAGGTTTCACTTGCCCAGACTGATCACATGGCCCATGTCCCCCAGTTTTCACTGACCTTCTCTAGGTTGTCGATGCGTTGTCTTAGCAACCGGTTCTCCGTCCGTAGCCGCTGCGGAAGGAAATAAATCGGTGAGGTGTTAATTTATTCAGGATTACCATGAAGTACCGTCGTTAATTATAATTTTCAGTGCAATGTGCAAATAAATGATGTAAGTAATACATGAAAAATAGTGCATGGTAAAATACATGTAAGAATTGTATTTTTTGCATTTGATAAATATTAAACAGCTGATTGTTGTGCTGAATATATCTTCATGGTGTAAGGTTAAGCCTTGCTGTGTAATGCTATGTGCCTATGTTAAGCACTCCATGTAATATTACGTATTTCCCTCTGATGTAGTAACGATATACTGTTAAATAACGCTATGTAGGGATGTTACGTAAGTACTGATATAAATGTAGCAATGTTAAGTAACGTGTATAACCAATGGATGTTTTAATATGTACCATCGCAACGATGCCATGATGATAACAAGTATGTTATTGGTGCCGCCGACAGCACGAGTCCCAAAAGCAATACTTAAACAATAATTCTGTGCACAAATGGACCAAACCGGGACACTAACCCCCCCCCCCCCCCCTGGTACCATTAGACCAATGATTAATGATACCGAGCACGATCTAATATTATATTGGCTGAGAAAAATACCTGTTTGCACAGTCATATGACAGGTGATCAACTTACTCGCAGTTCCACCTGTTCTTCTTGCTCCTTTGTCTTAAGTGCATTGTACTCCTTTTCGAGTCTGAAACAACGGAAAGAACAGTTGTTAAACATTGTCAAACGCTTTTTTGCTCCACACATGGTCAAACGCATTTGGTTTTACCAACATAGCTCCACACATTGTCAAACGCCTTTTGTTTTACCAACATAGCTCCACACATTGTCAAACGCCTTTTGTTTTATCAACATAGCTCCACACATTGTCAAACGCATTTGGTTTTATCAACATAGTTCCACACATTGTCAAACGCCTTTTGTTTTATCAACATAGCTCCACACATTGTCAAACGCATTTGGTTTCATCAACATAGCTCCACACATTGTCAAACGCCTTTTGTTTTATCGTAATATCTTCAGTCATACAGTTGCCTAAGACATACAGCGATCTTAGCCGGTTCTGTAATGTGGAAAGAAAAATCATACGAGGGTAATCACACAAATGTAAGGAATCCTAAAATAGGAAACGTTATTTCCTTGGCACTGCACGAAGAATTAAATGGTTAATATGTCACATAGCTGGTTGACTTGTTGGCCAGTTTAAGTATGGCGTTTTAACCTTCGTAGGCCATATCGCGACAATGAGCAGGTTCAAGTATGAGAGGAGCCATGCCGAGGGGGGCAACCCCCTACTTTTTGCAAAGAACATCTCACTACTGCTCGGATATCGACATTTGCACATATGGGGCTCGAACCACGCACCGGCCGCTTGGGCTGGCACTGGTGGGGCTCGAACCACGCACCGGCCGCTTGGGCTGGCACTGGTGGGGCTCGAACCACGCACCGGCCGCTTGGGCTGGCACTGGTGGGGCTCGAACCATGCACCGGCCGCTTGGGCTGGTCTAGCAGAGCAAACGCTACACACTAGGCCACGGGGTGACCCCAGACAGGCAACTGACATATTGTCAGTTCGGCTGACAGACGGCGACGCCGCTTGCTCGCCGTTGACCGTGATGACGTCATAAGCGTCAGTCATCCGAGTCTGATGGGCGGGTGGTGGCGCCTCGGATCAGTCCTCCTCCGCGTCCGTTACACTCGGAAGTGAAAACCGGAAGTGGCGAGACGTGCGGTCCTACAGCGCATGCGCAGTCAGATATCACAACTTTACGGGTCGGAGTCAAGTCGTCACGTGATCAATGTGAAGGCCGCAGTTTTTGGACATTGCTGATGGGAGTATTGGTTGCGGGCGATTGGACAGAACGCTTGATGTTCTGTTTTCCCCCAGACAGACGTATGATATATTGTATATGAGTATTGACGGAATGAAATACCATCATGTCTCCAATGGGTATTGATGGAATGAAAAACCATCATGGCGCCAAAGCTCAATGGCTCATTCAGAAAGTTTGTTTTTGGACTGACGGAGAGCAAGATGGATGACCGCAACCAGCCGAATTCACCGCCACGGGGAGAGGGGGTAGGGTGGTGTTAGGGTGTGTGTGGGGCGGGGGTAGGGTAGGGTAGGGTGGCGGTGTGGGGAGGTGGGCTAGGGTAGGGCGAGTGTTAGTGTGGG
>OZ025264.1:31385829-31416490 GCA_964019135.1 Arenicola marina | reverse complement strand
ACACCCCCACACCCTCGCCCCTCACTACCCGATGATTATGACTCAACATTCACAAGCCCTCGGCGGGGACAGTCCCCCACTCCCACCCCCACAGCCGTCCCGCTGTCTACAGGTCAAACCGCAGCCTCCCCCCTCCCCCGCATCCCTTCTCGCCTCCCCCCCCCCCGCTCTCAAACCAGAAAACATGTTCCCTCGGTTAATATTGTGACCAGTATGAATACGACCAACCTGCCCAGACAAGCCATTCCACCTCCCTCCCCCGCCCCGATCTCCACCCATCCCCCACATATCACCCCCCACCAGTCCGCCCTCCCCCTCTAAACTACAGCCACCCGCGCCATGTTGCTGCCGGGGGCTAAAGCAAGTCACATCTCGAGCAAGTCGTAACCACGCGCGATCGTACCTCCCAGGTGATTCAACGCAGGGCGCCGTATTAACCCTTCCCTTCACCCGCCCCCCCCCCCCCCCCCCCCCCGCCCATCTCCCTCACCCCAAACTAACTGAGTTACAGCGCTCCGGAGTGCCCCCCCCCGCTCCCTCATCCTCTTCCCCCATACGGTAGAATTGCCCCATTTTTACGCTTCGGTGACGAGACGCGCTGTTCGCCTACAGTACGTAACCTGGCAACGGAATGGATGAATTGCTGGCATGGCAACCAGTTATAGGGCTATAGTAATCGCATTTGCAACTCATGAATACGTGAGACGCAGCCCCACGGTGGTCAGTTAACGGCGGTTAAACCCGGTTAAAGTCACATGCTATTTACTTCTTAACGACACCCTTTTTCAGCGACACCGTTTTTAACGAGGGAGTGGTAATTGCACTCCAGGGGAACCGCAAGGCTCATCTGTACCGTAAAGTTAACTAGTACTATAAAGTCCAGCTATACGACAAAGACAAGTTGTCCTTATCACAGAGCCTAACGTTGCTGGGGCCGGCGCGGCAGCTCAGTGGGCTAGAGCACTCGCATTCGCTCTGGCCACGTGAGAACCTAACGGCGCGTGGATCGGTGGTTTGAGCCCCGCTGTGGCCATGTCTGTGTGGTCGAAGGATAAAGATCCCATGTCTTTCTTCGTAAAGAGTAGGGGGTTACCACCGAGGACATGGCTCCACTCTCCCTTCCTTCTCCCATTGACGCGATATGACCAAAACTGGTTAAAGCGTCCTGAATAACCAACCAACGTAACGTTTCACAGAGCCTAACGTTGTCACAGAACCTAACGTTGTCACAGAGCCTAACGTTGTCACAGAACCTAACGTTGTCACAGCGCCTAGCGTTGTCACAGAGCCTAACGTTGTCACAGAGCCTAACGTTGTCATAGAGCTTAACGTTGTCACAGAGCCTAGCGTTGTCACAGAGCCTAACGTTGTCACAGAGCTTAACGTTGTCACAGAGCCTAACGTTGTCACAGAGCCTAACGTTGTCACAGCGCCTAGCGTTGTCACAGAGCCTAACGTTGTCACAGAGCCTAACGTTGTCACAGCGCCTAGCGTTGTCACAGAGCCTAACGTTGTCACAGAGCCTAACGTTGTCACAGAGCCTAGCGTTGTCACAGAGCCTAACGTTGTCACAGAGCTTAACGTTGTCACAGAGCCTAACGTTGTCACAGAGCCTAACGTTTTCACAGAGCCTCACGTTGTCACAGAGCCTAGCGTTGTCACAGCGCCTAGCGTTGTCACAGAGCTTAACGTTGTCACAGAGCCTAGCGTTGTCACAGAGCCTAACGTTGTCACAGAGCCTAGCGTTGTCACAGAGCCTAACGTTGTCACAGAGCTTAACGTTGTCACAGCGCCTAGCGTTGTCACAGAGCTTAACGTTGTCACAGAGCCTAGCGTTGTCACAGAGCCTAACGTTGTCACAGAGCCTAGCGTTGTCACAGAGCCTAACGGTTTTCACAGAGCCTAACGTTGTCACAGAGCCTAGCGTTGTCACAGAGCCTAACGTTGTCACAGAGCCTAGCGTTGTCACAGAGCCTAACGTTGTCACAGAGCTTAACGTTGTCACAGCGCCTAGCGTTGTCACAGAGCCTAACGTTGTCACAGAGCTTAACGTTGTCACAGAGCCTAACGTTGTCACAGAGCCTAACGTTGTCACAGAGCCTAACGTTGTCACAGAGCCTAACGTTGTCACAGAGCTTAACTTTGTCACAGAGCCTAGCGTTGTCACAGAGCCTAACGTTGTCACAGAGCCTAACGTTGACACGGAACCCAATACAAAGCCTAACCTTGCCACAGAGTCTAACCGTACCACAACGACAATATATACCACAAAAGAACAACAGTACCGTAAGTCACACAATTTACCAATGGTACGATTTAGCCGTACAGACTGACAGACCCTTTCATTAACCCTCAATCAAAATACCAAATCTTCCACAACATGACAATGCACAAGGAGTCTCGAATTGAAACACGAATCCAAAATGTAGACCAATTCCCAGCTGTACAACGTACGATTCCTCAGCATTCAACAGTCCACCCAACCACACCATTAGTCCCAACTGTGGGCCTACTGTGCATTCCAATCCCAGCGAAAAGAATTGACTGTACTGGATATAACATTGGATACAGGGTGGCTATCATCATATCATCATATGGAATTTTTAAGAAGTGTCAGTGATTACACATAATCGTTATGTACAGTTATGACCAGGACTGTGTCAGTTACTCTGTAAACCCTGTGCCCTGTATCCACCACGGGTTACTTACACACGCCCAGTAAATCAGCAGAGGGGAGGGGGGGGGGGCCCCACAGCCTATACAAAACAGACTAATTGTGTTTTGTATACGCTGTGCCCCCCCCCCCCCTACTGATTTACTGTACCCGTGCCTTACTTCCTATCGTCACGGCTTTGGTATGTATAGCAAAACAGACAGATGACGTGATTTTACTCAAATCCTTGGCTCTATATATCTTTACCACGGGTGACAACAACAAACCTGGCGGCAGATAGTCGCTCATGACCCTGAACACTTAATTCCATCGCCAGGGTGATCAGTTTCCACGTGAAATTGACATGGAAACCGATCGATGTATATTTCCTCGTATAATGATAATCCCGTGTGGCGACTGCCAGAGAACAAACGTGGTCCGGGCTGCGGCGTTCTGGCTTCAACGTGGGACCATCTCCCTCGGGTCTGCTAATCCCAAGTCAGAGCCACGCTGTAGTTGCTCCAGAAAGCCTGGTTCTGTTTTTTTTCTACAGATCCTGCATGCGTCATCACTGTGCTGGACGAGTGCGGTTTCCTGTTGAGTCTGCATCCGGACTAGAATAACTTCCGCTGGTTTAATCCAGATACCCTTTATCCAGAACAGGTAACAGGGACACGGGATCGAATGGTGTTTGATCCAGGGAGCATGCAACTCGATGAATTGAGGCCATTCTGTGATCCGGAAGGCACAGGGTGAGTTACAGAATGGGCGGCGGCAGGACGCCAGAGCTGATCCTTGGCGGGCGTCCGAACGAGATCCCGAACCGCCAAGCTCTGTGAGTGCGAGAATCCTTAGCTGATCCGGAGACTCGGTAACTCGGTTGTTGTTGCAGTGTTGTGTGAGTGACGGGAGGTTGAGTCAGTGGGTGTGTGTGGGTGGGTGTTTCAGTGGTGTTAGTGAGTGGCTAATAACTGACGTGGTGGTGGTGGTGCACTCACTCTGGGGCGGGACTGATTATCTATCTATTCCCTATTCCGTCACCCCCAACCCCCCTACTATATGTATATCCATGTGCACGCTCGCTCGAAGGAGCCAGCGGGGAGGAAGCCAGGACTAAACTGTGGGCTGGCAGCGGCGGGCAGGCAGGCAGGCAGTGTCCCTCTGTGCGTGTGTGGGGTGTGGGGGTGTGCGTTGCGTTGGGGCGGGGATCCCAACCAGGCCGCGGTGGAGAGAGCGGGACGGGGACCCAGCCACCGTGGCAGGGGGGAGGCAGGGAGCCAGGCGGCCGCCAAGGGCTCGCCAAGGGCTAGCCAGGGGTGGTCGGTGCCTCGCGCCTCGGCCTCCCGCTGACGAAGAACAGAAGCTACAGGCGGGGGTAGAGGCGCTGGAAAGGGGGTAGAGGGCGGGGGGAGGGAGGAGTGGGCGAGGGGAAAGGGGGGAGGGGGGGGGCTAAGAGGGTGGAGGAGGTGTGAGCGGGCGGGGGGAGGGAGCGGGGGAGGAGGAGGCGAGTAAGCACTGGGGAAGGGGGGTGGAGGGCGAAAAAAGCGAGGTGGAGGGGAGTGGGCGGGAGGAGGGGGGAGGGGAGTGCGGGTGAGAGGGTAAGGGGAAGGCAGAGAGGCGATACAGGCAAGGATAAGGGAGTAGGGTAATGAGGATGGGGCGAGAAGATCGTTTTGGGAGGGGTGGGAAGGTAGGGGAGAGAAGGAAGGGGGCGGGGAGGCTGATTGTGGAGCGGGGTGTGTGACGGGAAGGGGGAGAGAGGGGGGGGGGAGGGGGGCGGGATGGTTATCATGCGAGGTGCTGACGAATTAAATCGGTCTACAAGGAGCCCCCATGTTCCCAGGGGGGAGGGGGGATGAGGGGGACCGTCCATGGACTCCTCATCATGAGGAGTCCATGGACGGTTCCCAGACAGATCCTTCCGGACCATTCGAGGTCTGTCTGGATCACGGCAGCGTCCGGCTAACCGGCCCGACCTGTCCGCCACCGTGAGGATCCCGGGTCACCTCCACACACCATACCATTCTAGTCCAGATATTCCCTGCCTCGTGGGGGGCCATCTTCCATGTTAGAAAATGCCCACGAAATGCATTATTGTAGTAAAGGCTTGGCATGAGTAATACGTGAGCTATGCTGAAACAATGGTTTTCCCTAACATGGAAGACCGACCCCTCGCGGTGACCTGACATTAAGCACATGGAACAGATGGGATGAATGGATTGGTGCTTCGGGCCATCTTTATGTACATATTGGTTAAGTCAGGCCAAGGGATAAACATGTATTGGAAGCTGTAGATGGAAGCTACCAGCTGAGCTACAGGGACACTTCTTCATAGAAGAGTCTCGTCCTCTCCTGTAATTCTTACAAAATCCAGAAATCCAGTAGGTATAGAGGCCCGGGACAAGGCTACATTGAGATGTCATCCCGTAACGTGAGGCACAAATGACCCAAAAAGGGTAAAAAAATAGAGTTAGAAAAAAATCATTATATTGAAAATATCATTCTTGCCTTCGGCGGGCTACTCTGCCCCCCCCCCCGCCTCCTCATGTAACAGCCTCCCCCTCCCCTTCACCCTCCCCACCGACAGCGACCTTCTAAACCCAGCCGCGGCTGGCTGTTTCATCTCATAAAGTAGTTTCACATAAATGTTTAATCGAAGCTGATATTTACTATGTGTAATATAGTACACACACTAAAAGCTGTCATTCCAGTGGCTCCGTCTAGCGATTCACTCCGTAGTTAAATGATGAATTGTGTCGTTGGGTAACGGTGCGAGGAAAAGTTACCGCCTGATGCAGACAGGCCCCCTCCCCTTCCCACCCTCCCCCAACTCATTGCCACCCCCCCCCAACCACCCACCTTTCACCACGATATTCCTCTGCTAAAGCTAAGCGGTCAAGCTAAGATAACACGACCAGATGGGGTGTGGAAAAACGGGGCGGGGGGTGGGGGCGGTTGCGAGGACTCTCTGGTCGCCCTGATGATAGCAACAACACGAAAAACACCCCTCTTCATTTCAAAGGTTAAGCCGTAACCCTGGAGGGCTGCGGAAAACCTCAAACGCTCTGGTGGAAGCGACGACGGGCATCAAAACCAAAACATCTGGCTCTGTCGGTGGTCGCAGTCCCACTGAAACTAGAAACGAAGAGGGGAGAGGAGGGGAGGGGAGGGGAGGGGAGGGGAGGAGAAGGGAGGAGAGGGAAAAGTCGCCCTGAAGTCCCAGCCATCCGTCAGTCACCTAGCGACCGTCGTCATGGAAACTATTAAATGGCTCGAAAACATTGTCTTTATGGGGTGGTTTTGGCGGAGAAAACAAGTCTTAATGGAATGTATCCCAGCGGCGAGTGTGACGGGGTAAGAGGATTGGGTGTATGGTTTAATGCCGGATGGGTGGGGCTGGTAGGGAGGGAGGCTATGGGAGGGAGAACGCGGGGTCGTGGAGTGGGTATCTGCCCACACGTAATGCTGGGAGGTTGGCAGGGCTGGTAAGGGGGGGGGGTGGAAGGGGGGGGGGGGCTGGGCGGTAGGGAGGGGGGCTGCGGGATTGAGAAGACGGAGTCGAGGGGGGTGGGGTATTCGTCTACACACGGACGAACCATCGCCTGTCGTTTTTAAAGCAGCAGCCATTGACGAGGCAGAACATTTGATAGGCTCAGCTCGGGCATCGAGATATTACATAAACCCGGGAATGAAAATCGGCGAAAATCCATGAAGTGGAATATCGCCGACGCCGAGAATGGTAAGACGGTCATCCCAATACAGATTTAATTCCCACTGTTGGGAAGTGGCATCACCGACTCTGTAATAACGAGGGGAAGAACCGATCCAGCGAGCTGGTATTCATACACCGCCAGCACACCGCAGCACTAAGGGGCGTATCACTCCTTTGTATCAATCCACCAATCTCACTGGCATTGTAGTACCAATATACACCCCTCCCCGTCTCACCCTCCCCTCCCGCATGACGTCGATTGAAAGTTACTTCACTCCCGGCGCGGAAGATTTGACCTTGACACAGACTGTGAATGTCCTAAGGGTGACATATATATACATTGTACATTGATCTCGCCGTGAATAACATCACGCCAGACCCGTTCTCCTTGCTGCTCACACTGACAACTTTTCTCTCAGCCCGGCAAAACACATGTCTATATTTTATCATTCTATAGGGTAACGAAACGATCATTTTGGGTGTAATTTAATTGCAGAAGGGGGCAGTTTGAAAACTGTTCGTTAAAGATATAATTTGCAGAACTTTTTGCAACAGTGATGTCTACAAATAGCATTTAATCTGATTAAATATTGACACAAAGTGAAACTACATAAATAACGCTTATCCATTCTGTCGAGAGTAAGGCAGAACCTGCTAAAATAGGACATAATTTCAGGATCCCAAAATAGACAAAGGAGGCACAGCAGAAGACATGAGTGACAAAAACACGCTGAATTTTATTCTGCGAACGCAATATTCTCCGCACACGGGGCATGAATATATCTTTATTAAAAATGTCATGACGTTCATGAGATCACGCCCCTCCCCACCCTTTGGCCCCCGGGGACTCTCTCCCCTCCCCCTGCCCCCAGGGAACCCCTCCCCATGACGCCACGAGGACAACAGGCGGCGCGCCTTGGGGTGTCGTCTGCTTGTCCCCGCGCTTTTCAGCTCGTCGCGCCTTTCCCGCCACGAGGCCTCTAATTTCCAGGCGGGTTCAGCCGGGTCGCCGTGGGGAATTACATAGTAAGAGCCCTGTAGGGGTGACAGGGGACACATAGCCATGGTAATAGGCTGATGGGCGAGAATAAAGAAAGGAAATGAAAGGGAAAATAGATCAAAGATAAAGAGGGAGTGACAGAGAGAGAGCGAGGGACAGAGAGAGAGAGAGAGAGAGAGAGAGAGAGAGAGAGAATGGGAGAGAGAGAGAGAGATGGAGTGAGATGCGGTCAGAGAAAGGAAAGGTCAACAGGAGAGAGGAAAGGGAGAAAAAAAGGAATATTATATGAGATAATTTTTTAATAAAGTGATATTATAATGTGTCTAGAGAGTGCATGGCAGGAGGGTGGCATGAGGGCGGAAATGGAGGAGTTGCTATACAGTGGAAAGACAACGAAGAACAAGACAGAATTTGAAAGGGAAACGGGAAAAGAACATTAATAGTGATAACGAGACAGAATGGGGAGAAGGCAGAAAAGAGAGGTACAGTGAGATCAGAGAGATCAGGGGGCGGGGGAGGGGGGGGGGGGGGGAGACTAAACTGTGAGTCAGCATTTTAGTTCCTTGGGCATGATAAACAGCGCGTCCGTCCGACATCTCATTATCACGCGTCCGCTACCCGTCAAGGTCACTTATTACAGCATCCTTATTACAGCATGGCGTCCAACATGTCCTTTAACATTGCGCACAATATGGCCCCCAACATAGTTCAGAAATGAATAGGCTGGAGCCATAGGCCAGCCACTGTTGGGCACAGGAAGGCGAAGTAACCGACGATGCTCCAGATGAAAGTGTCCAGGCGCGAACCCATGACCTGCTGATCTGCCGCCCAACCAGCTAACCAACTGAGCTAGGGAAACGTGGACTGACATGGACCCAAGTGACAACCCCGCCGATGAGCATCCAACGAAACAACTCACGTCGGAGCCTGACACCGACAAGGACGCTGACACTGACAATCCCACTGCAAGAGGATTCAGCCGGGAACCCCTCCGTCCCCCCCCCCCATCCGACCCCCCCCCCCTTCAACTGTAGTTCGTCAGTCTGCCGGTCGCCATCAGACAAGCTGATCACGTGTCCAAAGGGTCATATCCCTAGCCACCCCACCCCCCAATCCCCCGCCCCACCCACCCTACACCTCCCCAATCTCCCCCCACCCCACCCTACACCCCCGCCCCCCTCAATCTCTCCCCACCCACCTTACACCCCCCCCCCACCCTTCCACCTCCAACTCTGACAGACAGAACCTATCACAATGCCACTCTCCCGATAGGGGGCGCCGCCAGTTGTGTGCAGATCGTGATGGCGCCAGGACAAGAGCAGCTCCCGGCGGGACAGCCGCGACCGTCACGACCTCTAGCGGAGACTCTGTTCCCCCCCTCCAGACAGGGATAAATTGCCCAGAAACGGAGGTGAATTTTAATATCGGCGGCGAATAACTCCGGGGCAATGTCAACTGGTTGTTAAACCGTCGCCGCTCCCCGACACCAGTCCATTTGTTAAGGACGTCACAGTGGCGGTGGCGTTGATGTCATATTCGGGATTTAGCGCCATGTTGGGCCAGATCCATTTCGCTCACCGGGAATGCTCGTCTGATGATGCACTATGGAGGCCCAGTGACCGAGAGAATGATATAAACCCAGCGCCAATAGACCCTGTATGGAGAGTTTCATTTCTGGTTGGTTGTATATTCAGGACGCCTTAACCAATTCTTGTCATATGGCGACAATGGGAGAAGGAAGGGAGAGCGGAGCCATGTCCCCCGGGGGTAAACTTGACCCTTATTCCTGGAAGGGGCAGCCACCATTATACAGCATTCAGTTGGTAGCGTATCGAACTAGACATGGACTGATTTGGATGCTACCTCGGAGTCAAAATAAAATTTTAAAATTAAAAATCCTCGTGGACTCATCTCGCCGAAATCAACAAGCGGCCAGTTTGAATTTTCCATTTCTGGGTCTCTTCATACATATATATAATAGCTCAGGACCGGTGGCCTATTTCATGTGCATAGTTTAGCCGGCTACGAGCCTTAGTCGGCTAAAATCACCCATCATTTACAAAGTTACTTTAGCCGACTAAGCCCCGTAGTCGGTTAACATGCGTTCATGAAGTCCGCCACCAGTATGTGACTGTTTCCTGGAAGGAACGATTTTGCCATTTAGAAACCTCCGTGGATGATGAAACGAAATCCCAGACATCTATACCGGGTTGGATTCATTGGTGTTTAGGGCCACTTTTTTGCACACGTGTCCCACATCGGGCCAAGCCAGGACTATCCTGACACAATGGAAGGCGATAAGGGAACGATCGTCACATTGAGATGCCCAGCAGGGTCGAGGGTTGAGGAGTGTGGCCTGGCGGTCTGAAGACCAAAGAGCCACCCACTGAACTACGGATGGAGTTGCAGGTACAAGACCCGAATCATCTGTGCTGGCCCGACATGGCCAATCAGCCAATATTGAACACCCCCCACCCCTCCCCACTTCCCTCACGCACACGCCGCACCCCAACCCTCTCACTCCCCCTCCGACCCCAACCCTTCGTCGATGGTAATTTCGCCACACGGGGCGCTGCTATCTTCCCGCCCCTAGCCTGATGGTAACGCGCCTCCTAGCCCTGACATCCCATCCCACGCCCACTAATATACTCATCCCCTTATGACAACTCCATGAATATTCCGACTCCGATTTTCTGTCAGCCGTCAGCGAGGGGGAGCGAAGGTCACATGACCGGTCACGTGATGGTGGCGTCCGTTGGCGCGCATCCCGGTCCCCTTCCCATCTGCCCCGCAAATGAGAAGCAGCCAGAACGAGACCATCGCCGCCATCTCAACAAGTCACGTGGTGGGCACATTTGGCGTTGAGCCCAGGAAATCGCCACTTGTTGTTGACGCGCATGTCAGTGTGCTTAAAGGACTCCCGTAACGGGCATCGCAGCGAGGATGGATCAGGAGATGATCGGGAGAGGGCGGGTAGGGGGGGGGGGGCCTTTTTTTTTTTTTTTTTTTACAAACAATCTGGCTCGTACGTAATGATTTCCACATATGCCATCATACAAATGACTCTCCACATTCACAATTTCCCAGCCTAATTGGTGCAGGTCCATGTGCCAGAGCGTGTAAACAAAAACATATGTAGTAAGTTATGCACAATGCATGGTTTAGTAAATAGTATATGAAAGTTGTGGCGTTTATTACTGGTTGACTTTCCCATGCAAGAGAAAATGAATAAGAACAGAATTGAAATTATTCCCAACGATTCAGAATTCGTATTTTAGGTCCTCACTATTGATAAACTGGACCACGAATACCCATCCGGGCACCCTGTCTCTCTACTTCCGGTTCGCATGCCCTTTCCGATGCCTTTGTTTCTGACGATATCCGTCGTGATGGTGTGAGTTGGGGTAGGGTGGGGGTGGCGGTGGGGGTGGCGATAGCGGGTCGTAGGTGGTTTTGATCCAAGCAACATGCCAATAAATCTGTCTTCCCCAACGCTTCTATCCCACCTCAAGTAACCATGCCATGGAGAGAACAGAAAGATGGATGATTAGTTTTTAAGCACCAACGTTTACCTTTGTAATTACCAAATTGCCATTTTTCTGACGTCAGAACGATATCGAATAATGAAAGGTCTTGAAGCTCTGTCCTAAAACAAGTTGAATGAATGTGTATTGCTACAGGCTTTGAGACAGCTCCCGGTGGCATTGATGGATAGCCCGTGATTAGTATCTCGGCCAGTGCTCAGCGCCCCATAACTCATCCATCATGGCCATGTCTCATCAAGAAATACGCCAATATCTCAACATTTTAACCAGCTTTCTGTCTTTGCTGTTGGTACGCCCACAACATTAATACCGGTAAGTTCTCGGCCAATGCCCAATCCAACCGCGTCAGATAACATATCATTGTCTTAATATGTCTGTACAAGACGCATGATTCCTTTCTACGCCATTGTAGATGAGACTTTCACCTTCCCCATTTTTCTTGTTCATATTCACAAAGTACCACAAAGCCGTGTTCTCCTAACCACACGTTTAGGTTTATAGAGGGAGCAAAAAAATCACAAGCGACGATGGAACCAATGAGCGAGCCAATCACAAGCGACGATGGAACCAATGAGCGAGCCAATCACCAGCCACGATGGAACCAATGAGCGAGCCAATGACAAGCGACGACGGAACCAATGAGCGAGCCAATGACAAGCGACGACGGAACCAATGAGCGAGCCAATCACAAGCGACGATGGAACCAATGAGCGAGCCAATCACCAGCCACGATGGAACCAATGAGCGAACCAATCACAAGCCACGATGGAACCAATGAGCGAGCCAATGACAAGCGACGATGGAACCAATGAGCGAGCCAATCACAAGCGACGACGGAACCAACGAGCGAGCCAATCACAAGCGACGACGGAACCAATGAGCGAGCCAATGACAAGCGACGACGGAACCAATTAGCGAGCCAATCACAAGCGACGATGGAACCAATGAGCGAGCCAATCACAAGCCACGATGGAACCAATGAGCGAGCCAATCACAAGCGACGATGGAACCAATGAGCGAGCCAATGACAAGCGACGACGGAACCAATGAGCGAGCCAATCACAAGCGACGACGGAACCACTGAGCGAGCCAATGGCAAGCGACGACGGAACCAATGAGCGAGCCAATCACAAGAGACGACGGGACCAATGAGCGAGCCAATCACAAGCGACGACGGGACCAATGAGCGAGCCAATCACAAGCCACGACGGAACCAATGAGCGAGCCAATCACAAGCGACGACGGAACCAATGAGCGAGCCAATGACAAGCGACGACGGAACCAATGAGCGAGCCAATGACAAGCGACGACGGAACCAATGAGCGAGCCAATCACAATTGAGAGATTCTTCTCGATCTCTCCACCCCTTCGATATTATTATTGCATGAATGAATCTTCCGGTACAACTCGGGTCTAGGGCCGCCCTGATAGCTCAGTGGGTTAGAGCGCTGGCCTTGAGTGCTATGGCCACCTGAGAGCCTAACGGCACGTGGATTGAGCCCCGACCAAAGTGTGTAAAGCGTTTTGAATATACAACCAACCAACTAACTCGGGTCCTTACAAAGAGCCACGTAAATCGATATAATTCTACACACATTCGATGAACTGTGAACTCGACGGTAACGGTATTATACACGGCATTGTAAGACCGCTTCGTGTTTTAATCTCGCCAACTTCTCACCTCCATTCATACATAGACCCCTATGCTCACTCGTCGTCATATATACTACAACTATGCAAGGGTCCCGGCCAGCGTGGATGTCGTGTAGAAAGAACACTCAACAATAAACTGTTGACAAAGCATGACCTGTGGCGCCCCCAGGTGTCCACACAGCGCAACCTCGGCCCGCCGGCACTACCCCCGAAGGTGGCGCCCCCTAGCGAATGGGTCCACAGCGCAGGCCACCTATCGGCGATCTGTAAACACGGCTGGAGTCCTTGGAGTGTTGACTCAAACATGGGGTCTGAGGACACAAAAAGGTGTGTGGCGAGTGATCTGGCGTGGGACACACGGGTCTTAATTTAAAGGCCCGGGTATTGTGTCAGAGAGAGCTGGCAGTGGTTTAACATTGCACGGTAGTTCACGGGGAAATGGTCACTTGGCAATGGGTGAGTTTGCGGAGGAATCAAGGCCATTTAGGCACGTTAGACCATTTAGACATGCTGGCCTCACGTCTCACGGGTAGGTTGCCAACACACTAAAGCCATCGTCAATAAATTAAGACACCATCTCAATTAGTCGAGAGTTCAAACAAAAGACGTACAAGCATAGGGGAATCATGCAATAGTAGAGGTGTCACCAACGAAATTAGCACACCAAAATTGATGCACTAATATCTTTGGTGTTACCCTAATAATATGGGGTGTGGAATGTTGATAGCTGTCACACCGTCCGCTATCTTATACGCTATATATGTGACCATATTTGGGCATTCAATATTTTACACACGAAATCCTGTTTTGGGCCACTGAGTCGGTCGCGAGGATCGTCTAAACTATCGTCAAGACGGAGAATCTTATCTGCCGTTGTGATGGAGTGGATATCATGTAGCATACGTCCGTTAGACGTAATAAGTTCATTCAGTGACACAAATAAAACAAATACAAATAAAATAAGGATAAGGAGACGAAACTTATGTTTTCTTTTTGTAAAAGTATAAATAGTTTTGTCGATTTTGTATTTCGGAATTTCAGTACTCACCCAAACTCGAAGCCATCGAGATAATGGTCTTCTTCGTCCTCCATCTCGGTGGCAACCGTGGCAGGTCAAAGGTTAAAGGTTAAAGGTCGCTTGTCAGCCATGGTGGGAACGTTCACAATATCCAGTGTGTATGACACGAGTCACAGGTTGTCTAGCCTATTTCAGTACATGTATTCCTCTCGCTCGTCCAGTGTTCTATATGGCACGACAGTCACTGCACCAGACCCTGGTGGGGGTGGGGTCGACCAACATCTCCCTGGTGACCACGTGCTTTTATACACGTTGGTTACTGTCATTTCACATCCAATCCGTTGTCAGTAGCTACAACGCCAATGGAGCGGATGTAGAATTGACAATTTTCGATGCAAGTAATATTATCTTAAAGTTCTTAAGTGCCACGTGGACAATAATAGAATCTGAACTTGTCCCCGTCGGTGTTGTTACTGTTTGCCATCCACAGCTGTAACATTAACAAGGACGTCGAGCGCTTTGAACGATTGGTGGCAGGTAGTTTGATCAGGTGTGGACAGCACACACCCTCACCGTAACGCTCTGACAGACAGACAGATGGACAGATCGATGAACAAGAGAGGGACAGTAGTAGTCACGCACAAACTGTTGAACTTGTGAGTCATACCCGACGAGCTGTCCAAACGTTGTCCAATAAAAGTTGTCCGGCCCTTTAGAAGTCGTGGAGTTAGCTATGATTTATTACAAAGGAGAACGACGCCGTGATAATAAAAACTATTAAAAAAACGAGGCGTTTCATTTTAATACTAACAATCCATTACCGTATATTTCACTTGGATATAACAATATAATGGAGATTTCGTGATTTATTACTGGTGCAATTAATTTCAAGCCCATCTATCAATGTCGGAACAGTTTTCACGACTCTTGGCGTCGTGGAAACCAATCAAAGCTGAGCAAATTGGGCACACCTCACCGTCGTGCACGCTGACCTATGTACACTTCACCGTCGTGCACGCTGACCTATGTACACTTCACCGTCGTGCACGCTGACCTATGTACAATTCACCGTCGTGCACGCTGACCTATGTACACTTCACCGTCGTGCACGCTGACCTATGTACACTTCACCGTCGTGCACGCTGACCTATGTACACTTCACCGTCGTGCACGCTGACCTATGTACACTTCACCGTCGTGCACGCTGACCTATGTAGACAACGCTTCTCTGCCGTCAGTATGCTTTACATCACGAATGCAATATCCTGTATGCAGTAATTATCCAAAACATTTATCGTCAATGAGTCCTTTTTACTCTACTACTGCATCATTTTTCAAAAAGCAATATCAAGTTATAGGCTAAAGACCGGAGTGAAATGCCTCCTTGTCGCTGGCATGTACGATCACGAATGCAATACTCTGTATGCAGTAATTATCCAAAACATTTACCTTCAAACAGTATTTTCCACTTTTTATCTTTTTCGACAAAAAAGCAATATCAAGTTGTAATCTAAAGACCGGAGTGAAAGGCCCGGTTTCCCATGGCATGTACGATTGTTTCACTGGGACCCTCTGTTAGAGACGCCCTATTCCCAAAAAATGTCCAGAAAACATTCCAATAGAGAATAATTTTAAGCCATCGAGACTAATAGATCCATCATACGGAGCTGAAAACTCCGACACCGCATAGATAGTATTTGATTTTATTCAATGTAGGAATTGTGGGTCTTCCCCTTTAAGAAGTTTATACCACTTCGTCATTCTACAGCTGACCTGACACATGCTCCACCCCCTCCATGACTAGGAAACGATCAATCGCAAGTTTTAAGGTGTGATTTATTACGACAAATTGATAAACTCAAGTGGGATATTAAAAGCACAGAGGCATTTATCTTTCAATGTACAGCACTAACCAACGGAGCCAACGCCGCCCTTCCCTTCACAGCACGACTAATAGATGATGTGAGAGTGATGATTGGTATCACCGTATCACCATGGCGACCCAGGATTACATGACCTGAGCATCCAATGCCCTTGCAACACACGTGATTCCATTGTTCAAGCTGCAACGTTTACACGACGTTTAAGGTGTACGATCACGTGTAAAATATAATCAACGTCGCGGGAGACTTAATTGCCGCAATGCGTCAGGACCGAGAATCACGTTAAATCATTGTTCACACGTTCACACATTGCATTGTGCACACGCGTCGTGCCACGGGTAATAATCAATGTCGACGGGGAATTTAACTGCAAGGTTCAAAACCACCGTATAGAGCACAGCGCAGCGCACTTTCATCATTTTGTCAAATATTGTTTATGATATATTAATGGATGCAGAAACTTGAATTAAAGCAACCGATCAACCAGAAAACATGTGATCAGCGGTCACAAAATGAGAAGATTAGTGATCCAAAGCAAAAAAAGATCAGTGATCCGAAGATAAGTGATTCGAAGATCAGTGATTCGAAGATCAGTGATTCGAAGATCAGGGATTCGAAGATCAGTGATGCGAAGATCAGTGATTCGAAGATCAGTGATCCGAAGATTAGTGATAGGAAGATGAGGGACCCGAAGATCAGTGATAGGAAGATCAGTGATGGGAAAGTCAGGGATTCCAAGATCAGTGATTCGTGGCTCAGTGATCCGAAGATCAGTGATCCAAAGATCAGAGATCCGAAGATCAGGGATCCGAAGATCAGCGACAGACGAGGACGGACTCTCTTTGCGGAGATGGTACTAGTTTTGCATTGACACCGTGCATGGTGCTCTGACCGCTCGGTCCAATAGACGTGGGGACATGTCCCGTTGCGTGCCCATCTCCTGTCTAGCCCAGTGGGTGGGGATGGTACACCGGAATGGCCTGAAGCTAAAGTATAATCACCGTGGTCTACACGGGGTCTACTTTGTACATAGTACATGTGGCGTGTTTGACGACAACAGGGGCCAGGTCCAGGGGCCAAGGCTGAACTGTATGTCGCATTGTCTTCTCTCATAGGCATGAAATCTGTGTTTTAGTATACAAACCAACGCTGAACCAGAGATGAAATGTTAGTGTTTTAGGCCACTTTTGGGCATATGAAGATGCCATCAAAGCGATGAATATTGGCCGCGTTTTATATTGCAAACGATGAAGTTTTAGAGTGTAAAAAGTAAGGCATTCTAAAAACACGAATTTCCTGTCAGTGGGCACGTTAACCTGCATGTCCTGTTTATACACACTAGTTTAGTAAAACATGGTTTACACAATGGGTTTGCGCGACTTTGGTGTCACTTGCACGCGACCTGCGTGCTGAATGAATGTTTTGCGACTAATGAGTTTGGCACTAAATCAATTGTACAACAATGTTACGTGCGATACGTGCATACCGCGACAACAGCCACGTGGTACAATATTCATTCCATTTCTCGATAAGTTTCCAATGGGCGCCAAATGAAAAAAGGTTGTGAAAAGCAAAAGTGGGAAAATCTTGAAGCCATATCATTGGTAATGTGCGAAAAAAGGGATATTGCACCAATGCACAATTCGCCTGTGGCAATGCATATATATATATATATATATACATACAAACACCACCATGGCGTGATGGTGGCTAAGAAAAACATCTCGTTTCTTCTAATGGGGAGCTAAAACATCAGGTTATAGGAGGAATTCACGGCGTATCTGACTGAGTCCTGTAATTAACATTGCGCGGCAGGCATTACACTTACTGGAAGGTAAACGATAGGGGCGCAACAGATAGATCGACCCCTGATAGATGTTGTGCCACCGGGTTACTGACACGGGTACGGTAGACACTGGTACTGTCTGTCAGTAGCCGGGAGTGGGTGGGGGGCGTGGCCGCACGGGCAGGGCGAGGATAGAGGGAAGGGGGGGGGGGGCGAGTTGCTTGCTACTAACATAGGTGTCGCGCAGCGTTCTATTCCATGACTATACCATGTTTGGAGGTCAGTACAGACCGTGTCGGCATGAATTAACCGGCGAAAGACGTGTGTGTGTGTGTGTATCTAGAGTTGAGCGTGCGTGTAAGGGTGAGACAATAGAAGAAAAGAAGAACTCGCGCGAGATAGATAGAGGGGTCAGTAGGCTGCTTTAACTGACTACATATCATATCGCGACAATGGGAAGGGTCAAGGTAGAGAGGAGCCAAGTCTCCGGCCATATTTCCATACTCTTTGACAAAATGTGTTCTATAGTGCACGAACGAGCAAGATCATTGCGCAGGTGGGACCATCGTGTTATTATTATAGTTACAGTGCAACCCCGCTATTCAGACCACCTACGGGACTGAGCAAACGTGGTCTCATTAGCGGGGTGGTCTCAAGGGCGAAACAAATCTGCCCAGTTATCCGAGTAAGCAAGAAAGAAAGTAAGGCCGAAAATGTGTAAGTGATTCTGCGTGCCACTGACGATGTGCAAATGCCACAGATACCAAAGTGATACACAGACAGGTATCCAAGTAACACTTCGGCTTTCAGAGCCAAGCTACACTGTACGATGACCCGTCCATCTGTCCGTCAATCCGCTGACTTTCGCTTCCACCTTCACATAACTTACATTTGACACCTTCCTCGGAGTCAAATCGAGGGTAAAATCCATCTTTACACCAGATGCCAATGTCTACCTAGAAAGGCAATTAATGCCTGGACATCTTTCCAGGACACCAATCCCATATGTAGCGTTCAGTGAAATTGACAATCTCCTAGCGCGGTAGAAAAAATGTATCCAAAATGACTCCCAATGTTGTCAAACGCCTTCTCGTGGTCCACGGAGGTAAAAAGGTATATGTATCCACTCCATATTGTGGGCTGGGTCACTGGTCGCATCGATAAGCATAAGTAGCCTTACCGCTCTGGAGGTGGGGGTATTGGTTGGTAATGATTCTTTCATCCCAGTACGACGTTCTGCTGACGCGCCGCCCCGCGAAGTAACACACGTCCGCCTGGCGCTTTTAAGTGTGCTCGTTCCGACTCGGGTTCACTGGTGTGTGTGTGTGGAGTGGGGGGGGGGTCTTCTGGCTGGGCTCCCGGAGCCCATGTTTATACATGTAACGTCGTGGGCCACCGTGTCAAATGGTTACCACCGAGAAGACCAGTCCCTACCCCACAAAAACAACCATTTCCTTCTCACAACGACCTCGACACGATACAACTCAGCAGTCCTCAGCCACAGCATGTAGCGTGTACCGCCTGTTCTACTCGATCAAACGCATCCAGAGATCCATGAGGAGGCGGATTCAATTCACATGGGACATATAACAGGCCATTGTCCAGGCCTATTGTGTACACAGTTGGGGATGATTCTGCTTACTGTACGCAACAGGAGAAATCGGGCACACGCATAGCATATATATAGACCCATATGGTGGTCTATATACCGGTTCTATTTATCCAAAAAAACATATGGTGCAGAACTTGTTCTTGGCTCCAATATCCATAACATTTGTGTGTATCAATTGGGGTCCTTCCACCTCGCTAATACGGGAATTCAATCACCCACCAGAGAACTGAGTCCAGTGACCGAATGGTCACCTGTCATATTACATAGCAAATATATATATATGACAAGGTTCAACTCGCACAACAAACTGCCAGGCAAGCAAAAGTGTCCAATACTGGTATGCCAACAACGGCTTGTATGGGAGTACCTGTGAGTGTGTTGGTTGGTGTGTGTACCGGATGAGTGGGTGGGTGTGCGGGAGAGGGAGGAGGGGGGGGGGTGTAGTTGAGGGGTGTGTGTGGGGGGTGGGAGGGGGGTGTAGTTGGAGGTGGTGGGTGTGTGGGGTGGGGTGGGGTGAGCGGAGGGTGGGGGTGTGGTGGGAGGACTAGTTTAGGTGGGAGGGGTAGTTTAGGTGGGAGGGGTAGTTTAGGTAGGTGGGAGGGGGGGTTGAGTTTGGCAGCAGGCAGCTCACTTGTAGCAATGTGGGTTGTATATATATGTGGCCGTATCGCCTGGTTTATCTACGCTCTCGTGCTCGACTCGGTTACCTGCCAAGGTTGACTGCGATGGCGTCACTCTCCTTACCAGGACAAGGGGTACGGGGCTGGGTGAGGGTAGGAGGGGGTGGGTGTAGGAGGGGGGGGGTGTAGGAGGGGGGGGGGGAGGGGCGGGGGCAGGTGCACTGGGTTACTTTATTACCGCCGACGGATTGAGAGGCACTGACACGCGACATGACATTCCGGAGTCCCCTGTCGCGAGTTGGCGGAGCACACCGACTTGTTGGGACTCGAGATGCAGTGGCCACTCCGGACAACACACCAACCAGGCCACTCTGGACAGCGGGACGGACGAAGTTAATTACAGATGTGTCCCTCCCTGCCTGTGGGACCATCGCGCCACCATGGCGACCCGACACCTCCACCCCCCCCCCCACTCCCCTCACCGTCCGGGCACCCACCTAGGCGACACACCTTCTCACCCACTCATCACATGTGCACGGCCAACCTCGCCAACTTTTGTGCAACACTAACTCTTAACTCTACCACTCTGGTCACCACGACCGCCTTGTTGTCCTCCCGACCCCCTCCCGACCCCCTCCCATCCATCCTAGTTGGTTGTTTACATATAGTTTACCTGTTTGTTGTCATATTGAGTCACGGAGGCCGCACCAACGCGTCCTTTGACGCGTCTTCAGAAATGAAATGAAAATTTTGTGTTTTTAGGTCTGTTTCATGCACATGAAGGTTAACGCGGGGGCAAAGAGACCCCCTCCCCAGGGCCAATGCAATGAGGTTGGGTCATACCTGCCGAAAGATGCCGGCTTAGCCCGCTTACGAACTGAGCCGGGGGGGGGGGGGGGGGAGGGGGCATCCAGAGTTGTGAAGGCGCGTTTAAATGCACTTTATATCCACTTCGGGGTTTCGGTAAACACTAGAGCAAATGCGAAACCTCCTCCCTCCAAAATTGAAGCGAAAATCAGAATCATAAATACATATATATATCCGTAGTGGGACAGTTCACTCTGCCATCCCTTATCACCTCGCCCCCCCCCCCCCCGCCCTCCCGTCCGCCGGTACATGTTATATATAGCGTTACATTCCTTCACTATGAAGCACTGATGGAGTTGGCTCAGTCAGCGCCCAGCCCTGGTCGGCTGATGGGATCGGCGGCCGCAGAGGGCGGCACCATCGGTGAAACGATATGGTAAAGAGAGCCCAGATTGGAAGGGGGAGGGGGGCAACAAGGAAAGAGTGCAAACAAAAATTACCAAAAAAAAACAGGGTCTTAATAGACTAGTAAGCGCTACTTTTAGCTGTGTGTAAAGGAAGAGACTCCTAAAGGTGAAGTCACAAAAACATGTCACATAAACACAGTAAATAGGTCGTATATACATGTCCCGATAGCTGTCTTCCTTCACTTGAAGTCGCAATCTGTCGGGTTGTAGAATATTTGTAGTTCAGCCCATGAAAGTCGTTCACTGCACAATAGGTAAATTTGTCCCAGTGTCAAGACATCTGTCAATGCTCTTCACCAAGACTATAATCCGTAGCACGTTATGACGTCGTAGACAACACGTTATGACATCCTAACGTGTCATAACGGGACTAGTTGAAACAACGGGAGAACGCGAACAGTAAATATAATAGAAATAGATGATATGGCATCTAACATACAGTTAAACTAATCGCTTGCTACACAATGGAACGAGGTATGATCAAAGGTTCAACCTGAGCTGTAAATGTCCCCCCCAACCAACAGACCCTCAACCACGGCCCCTCCCTACACCCACCCCTCAACCACGGCCTCTCCCTATCCCCACACCTCAACCATGGCCCCTCCCTACCCCCACACCTCAACCATGGCCCCTCGCTACACCCACCCCTCAACCACGGCCCCTCCCTACACCCACCCCTCAACCATGGCCCCTCCCTACACCCACCCCTCAACCATGGCCCCTCCCTACCCCCACACCTCAACCATGGCCCCTCCCTACCCCCACACCTCAACATGGCCCCTCGCTACACCCACCCCTCAACCACGGCCTCTCCCTATCCCCACACCTCAACCATGGCCCCTCGCTACACCCACCCCTCAACCATGCCCCCCCCCCCCTACACCCACCCCTCAACCACGGCCCCTCCCTACACCCACCCCTCAGCCACGGCCTCTCCCCACCCCCACCCCCCAACCATGGCCCCTCGCTACACCCACCCCTCAACCATGCCCCCCCCCTACACCCACCCCTCAACCACGGCCCCTCCCTACACCCACCCCTCAACCACGGCCCCTCCCTACACCCACCCCTCAACCATGACCCCTCCCTACCCCCATCCCTCAACTAACTCTCCCACCCCCCACCGCCAAATTTATGTAATTCGCTCGCCGTGAGCAATGTGTGAGTGTTTCTGAAACTTGGCAGATGTATCACACATGGCAAAGTACTTAATGACTCCATGGCGACAGACCCGCGTCCAAAGCATTCCGGCGAACAAAATGGAATAACATCGCATCCATGATGCATTCGCATAACAAGAGGCTCCTGCAACAGATCTGGAATAAAACGACCGGTCCATCCTTCATGACATAGATTATTGAACTAAATAAAGGCGTGAGTAATATGTGAGCCATGCGGAAACAATGGTTTGCCCTAACATGGAAAAAACGACCATAAGAACTTACCTTGTCGAAGGCAATACTATGATTGAACTGAACTGTTTTTACTGCATACCAACGTAAGTACTGAAAATGATAGTTGTCAAAAAAAAAAGTGAAAAAAAGGAATTGTAGGCTCACTTTTTCATCTTTTTCGTGTTGAATTTGACTTGAAAGGCGGTTTGCATCAGCGTGTCTGGATCTTCCTCAATGAGAGCCGGCATGTCCTTCTGGAGAAACTGGAATCCAGAGAGAGAGACAGGACCGTTAGGGACGGACCATTTGATATCCAGGTGGGCGGGTGGGGGGGGCTATGTTGTTTGGGTTGGTTGGTTGTATATTCAGGACGCTTTAACCACTTTTGGTCATATCGCGTCAAAGTGAGGGTGGAGCCTTGTCCCCGGGGGTAACCCCCTACTCTTTGCGAAAAAGGACATGGAATCTGTATCCTGCGACCACATAGACATGGCCACAGCGGGGCTCGAACCACCGATCCACGTGCCGTTAGGCTTTCAGGTGGCCAGAGCACTCAATGCGAGCGCTCTAACCCACTGAAATACCGGGCCGGCCCCACCGGACCGCTAGGGATTGACCGTTTGATATCCAGGAGGATGGGGGAGGGGGTTTTGTTGTTTGGGTGGAGGCCACTTAATGCTTTGGGGGTTCGACGAAGGCTAATTTTTTTGCGGCCCTGGTGAAGTCAGATTTTTTGGAGTTAAATCTTCAAAATGTATTCAGTTTTATAATATTAGGGCATAATATTTGTTTTTAAATACAGGGCAATTTTTCTTCGGTCAGAGGTAATGCAAGGCTCGGAGTCGGAGTCGGAATTTGATTAATAAAAAAAAAGCCCCCCCCCCCCCATGATATCAAATGGTTCGTCCCTTAGGCGGGGTGGACATCCCACAGACCAACCCCACGAAGGAGTCTGTACGTCTGTAACAACTCAGCTCAGCTCCAGAGATAAGTGATCAAGAATCAGAATCTGAATAATGTATCCGATCAAGTCTATGGGTAGCTCAATGCGAGCGTTCTAACCCACTGGGCTATCGGGGCGGCCCTCCATTGCTCTGAAGACGTGCTCGCCATACAGGTTGCATGGTGAAGTTACGTGTTGATGTATGTGAGACTCACCCGCAGCATGCCCTCCATGTCTCTGGACAACATCTCGTTCATCGTCAGCTGTAGGATGGCGAACCCGACACGAAAGACAACCTCCAGGCCCTGTCACGGAAAGAAAAGGGGGGGGGGGTTAGTCATTAAACATCGTCTTAAAAGACCACCTCTAGCTAGGCCCTGTCACGGAAAGAAAAGGGGGGGTTAGTCATTAAATATTGTCGTAAGAGAACATCTACAGGCCCTGTCACGGCAAGAAAAGGAGGGGGGGGGGGTTAGTCGTTAAATATTGTCTTAAAGAGCACCTCCAGGCCCTGCCACGGAAAGAAAAGGGGAGTTAGTCATTAAATATTGTCTTAAAGACCACCTCTAGGCACTGTCACGGAAAGAAAAGGGTAGTCAATAAATATTGTCTTAAAAGACCACCTCCAGGCTCTGTCATGGAAAGAAAGGGGGGGTTAGTAAATAAATATTGTCTTAAAAGACCACCTCCAGGCCCTGTCACGGAAGAAGGGGGGGGGGGGGGTTAGTCATTAAATATTGTGTTAAAAGACCACCTCTAGGCCCTGTCATGGAAAGAAAAGGGCGGGTTAGTCATTAGATATTGTGTTAAAAAACCACCTCCAGACCCTGTCACGGAAAGAAAAGGGGGGTTAGTCAATAAATATTGTTTTAAAAGACCACCTCCAGGCCCTGTTGTGGAAAGAAAGGGGGGGTTAGTCATTAGATATTGTGTTAAAAGACCACCTCCAGGCCCTGTCACGGAAAGAAAAGGGGGGTTAGTCAATAAATATTGTCTTAAAAGACTACCTCCAGGCCCTGTCACGAAAAGAAAGGGGGGGTTAGTCAATAAATATTGTTTTAAAAGACCACCTCTAGGCCCTGTCACGGAAAGAAAAGGGGGGTTAGTCAATAAATATTGTCTTAAAAGACCACTTCTAAGCCCTGTCATGGAAAGAAAAGGGGGGTTAGTCAATAAATATCGTCTTAAAAGAATACCCCCAGGCCCTGTAACGGAAAGAAAGGGGGGGGGGGTAGTCATTAAATATTGTTTTAAAAGACCACCTCCAGGTCCTGTTATGGAAAGAAAAGGGGGGTTAGTCATTAGATATTGTGTTAAAAGACCACCTCCAGGCCCTATCACGGAAAGAAAAGGGGGGTTAGTCAATAAATATTGTCTTAAAAGACCACCTCTAGGCCCTGTCACGGAAAGAAAAGGGGGGTTAGTCAATAAATATTGTTTTAAAAGACCACCCCCAGGCCCTGTCACGGAAAGAAAAGGGGGGTTAGTCAATAAATATTGTCTTAAAAGACCACTTCTAAACCCTGTCATGGAAAGAAAAGGGGGGTTAGTCAATAAATATTGTCTTAAAAGACCACCTCCAGGCCCTGTCATGGAAAGAAAAGGGGGGTTAGTCAATAAATATTGTCTTAAAAGACCACCTCCAGGCCCTGTCATGGAAAGAAAAGGGGGGGGGGTAGTATTAAATACTCTCTGTAATGGATCACCTTTCGCATGGATCCACTGAAAGGGAAAGTGGAGCCAGTCATTACATGTTGTCTGTAAAGGATTACCTGTCAGATTCATCTACCGATGGGAAAGTGGAGTTGTGTTTGTGAATCTACGCCATTCAGAAACAAAATAGGTCATGAAGGTCAACGTACAATCAGCGCGCATATACCTCCAGATAGGACATGCAATCTAACGTACAAGGATCGTGCATATACCTCTAGACAATGACGCTTTGGTCATATGGTTATAGGTATTCCGCACTCCTTGACCCAACAGTGACAGATGCTCGAAAAGAAAGTTGTAGTTGTTCATTCAAAAGAGCATAAATTTAAATCTAATCTGCCAAGTCAAGTCAAGTAAGACCTGGACTTTATTGGACATACTTCAAACATGGCTTCAAATGTGTGCTATTTTGAATGAAGAACTACTTAACGTACTCTGAAAGCACCAGACAAGCATGGATACCCTCCATCATGGACAGAAATATATGACCTAAAATGGTCGTTCTTTCATGGAACATTGTTTCAGCATAGCTCACGTATTACTCACGCCTAACGTGAAGGTGAACCCTAAAATGGCGTGAAACCACATTTATGCGGTTCCATTACACAATATTTCTCACGCCAACGATGACGCTTGATTCAGAATAAAATGACACAATTATTCCCTTACAGCTTAAGGAGTGTGTCATAAATCTTGACACGGGTGGCGCTCACCTCCACGAGGAACACGTCGAATATCCGGCAGGCGACCGGAAGCGGAAGTGTCTGCGTGAAGAGGGTGAGGAACCAGGATGAGGCGAACATGGAGACGTAGAAGCTCTGCGCTTGGAAGTGGCTGTACAGCTGCGGCAGCTGCTCCTGTGGGCGTACAGCGGGCAGGGTGTGAGAGGGGGGCGTACAGCGGGCAGGGTGTGAGAGGTGGGCGTACAGCGGGCAGGGTGTGAGAGGTGGGCGTACAGCGGGGAGGGTGTGAGAGGTGGGCATTAACAACGGACAGGGTGTCAGAGGTGGGCATTAACAACGGACAGGGTGTGAGAGGTGGGCATTAACAACGGACAGGGTGTCAGAGGTGGGCATTAACAACGGACAGGGTGTGAGAGGTGGGCATTAACAACGGGCAGGGTGTGAGAGGTGGGCATTAACAACGGACAGGGTGTGTGATGTGGGCATTAACAACGGACAGGGTGTGAGAGGTGGGCATTAACAACGGACAGGGTGTGAGAGGTGGGCATTAACAACGGACAGGGTGTGAGAGGTGGGCATTAACAACGGACAGGGTGTCAGAGGTGGGCATTAACAACGGACAGGGTGTGAGAGGTGGGCATTAACAACGGACAGGGTGTGAGAGGTGGGCATTAACAACGGACAGGGTGTGAGAGGTGGGCATTAACAACGGACAGGGTGTGAGAGGTGGGCATTAACAACGGACAGGGTGTGAGAGGTGGGCATTAACAACGGGCAGGGTGTGTGATGTGGGCATTAACAACGGACAGGGTGTGAGAGGTGGGCATTAACAACGGACAGGGTGTCAGAGGTGGGCATTAACAACGGACAGGGTGTCAGAGGTGGGCATTAACAACGGACAGGGTGTGAGAGGTGGGCATTAACAACGGACAGGGTGTCAGAGGTGGGCATTAATAACGGACAGGGTGTGAGAGGTGGGCATTAATAACGGACAGGGTGTGAGAGGTGGGCATTAACAACGGACAGGGTGTGAGAGGTGGGCATTAATAACGGACAGGGTGTGAGAGGTGGGCATTAACAACGGACAGGGTGTGAGAGGTGGGCATTAACAACGGACAGGGTGTGAGTGGTGGGCATTAACAACGGGCAGGGTGTGAGAGGTGGGCATTAACAACGGACAGGGTGTGAGAGGTGGGCATTAACAACGGACAGGGTGTGGGAGGTGGGCATTAACAACGGGCAGGGTGTGAGAGGTGGGCATTAACAACGGACAGGGTGTGAGAGGTGGGCATTAACAACGGACAGGGTGTGAGAGGTGGGCATTAACAACGGACAGGGTGTGAGAGGTGGGCATTAACAACGGTCAGGGTGTGAGAGGTGGGCATTAACAACGGGCAGGGTGTGAGAGGTGGGCATTAACAACGGACAGGGTGTGAGAGGTGGGCATTAACAACGGGCAGGGTGTGAGAGGTGGGCATTAACAACGGACAGGGTGTGAGAGGTGGGCATTAACAACGGTCAGGGTGTGAGAGGTGGGCATTAACAACGGACAGGGTGTGAGAGGTGGGCATTAACAACGGGCAGGGTGTGAGAGGTGGGCATTAACAACGGACAGGGTGTGAGAGGTGGGCATTAACAGCGGGCAGGGTGTGAGAGGTGGGCATTAACAGCGGGCAGGGTGTGAGAGGTGGGCGTACAGCGGGGAGGGTGTGAGAGGAGAGCATTAACAACGGACAGGGTGTGAGAGGTGGGCATTAACAACGGGCAGGGTGTGAGAGGTGGGCATTAACAACGGACAGGGTGTGAGAGGTGGGCATTAACAACGGGCAGGGTGTGGGAGGTGGGCATTAATAACGGACAGGGTGTGAGAGGTGGGCATTAACAACGGACAGGGTGTGAGAGGTGGGCGTTAACAACGGACAGGGTGTGAGAGGAGAGCATTAACAACGAACAGGGTGTGAGAGGAGAGCATTAATAACGGACAGGGTGTGAGAGGTGGGCATTAACAACGGTCAGGGTGTGAGAGGTGGGCGTTAACAACGGACAGGGTGTGAGAGGTGGGCATTAACAACGGACAGGGTGTGAGAGGTGGGCATTAACAACGGACAGGGTGCGAGATACGTACTATAAAAGTTTATCTTGACAGTACAATAAAAGTTTCCTTTCCTGTTACCTGGATCATACACTCGAGCTGGAACATGCACAGCCCCAGCTCCGCCATGCTGGGCTTGAACACGTCCCTCATCTTGTAGTCCTGCATGATCTTCACGGTCACGGCGAACGCTTCCTCCTCCGGCATCTGAAAGCAACCACCAGAGGGAGGCACCAGTTATAGTAATGTAACAGTCATGCATTACAACGGTAGACACCGCACAGATTGCCACAAAAAAGGCACCGTCACTGAAATGAAATGAATTGCTGCTTTAGGCCGCTTTTGTGCACACAAGGGCTAACCTAGGCCAATGATTTTGAAGCCTGAGGCTTAAAAATAAAACGATGCCCTGATATGCCATGTATATATATTTTTTTTTAAGCTTGATTTCTTTAAAGAGGTTTACAATACGCACACGTAAACCTCGTAAAGAAATAAAGCTTAAAAAAAAGTTTATATGCCATATATTTGTCGGTGCGATGTGCAGTTGGCGCCATTCGGAATGTTCCATATCTATGCGCCAAGTGTTTGGAGCAGTGAATATCATAAATAATAATAATTATTATTATTATAATAACAAAAGTAATAATGGTTAATATAATTCATAATAATAAATTATAATAACAGTGAATATCATTAGCAAATAAAAACAATAAATACTAAAGTAAATGCGATACTCTCGGCCACCAGCCACTGGACCATTCACCATGGTAAATATTTGTCATGAACAATACGTGAGCTATGCCCCCAGTTTCTCCATGGAGGCTCGGCAATGACTCACCAGCATGAGTATTAATCCTACGATGAAGCCGCTGCCCTGACAGTAGCCCACTTCCCGGTCATGTAGCGAGTAGGCCTGCAACAGAGGGGTGCATAATATAGAGGGGTGCATAATATAGAGGGGTGCATAATATAGAGGGTTGCATAATATAGAGGGGTGGGTAATGTAGAGTGGTACAAAATATAGAGGGGTGCGTAATATAGAGGGGTGCATAATATGGAGGGGTGCGTAATGTAGAGGGGTGCATAATGTAGAGGGGTGCATAATATAGAGGGGTGCATAATATAGATGGGTGCATACTATAGAGGGGTGCAAAATATAGAGAGGGGTGCATAATATAGAGGGGTGCATAATATAGAGGGGTGCAAAATATAGAGAGGGGTGCATAATAGAGAGGGGTGCAAAATATTGAGAGGGGTGCATAATATAGAGGGGTGCATAATATAGAGGGGTGCATAATATAGAGGGGTGCATAATGTAGAGGGGTGCATAATATAGAGGGGTACGTAGTGAACTAGGGCACATGTATCAGGACACGTACCAGGATACATGTGCCATGATACATGTACCGTGTACCACCTACCTTCATCACATTAAACAGGCTCTCCTGCCCCACCACCTACCTTCATCACATTAAACATGCTCTCCTGCCCCACCACCTACCTTCATCACATTAAACAGGCTCTCCTGCCCCACCTCCCACCCTCATCACATTAAACAGGCTCTCCTGCCCCACCACCTACCTTCATCACATTAAACATGCTCTCCTGCCCCACCACCTACCTTCATCACATTAAACAGGCTCTCCTGTCCCACTATCACCCACCTTCATCACATTAAACAGACTCTCCTGCCCCACCACCTACCTTCATCACATTAAACATGCTCTCCTGCCCCACCACCTACCTTCATCACATTAAACAGGCTCTCCTCCCCACCACCCACCCTCATCACATTAAACAGGCTCTCCCGTCCCACTATCACCCACCCTCATGATATTAAACAGGCTCTCCTGCCCCACTATCACCCACCTTCATCACATTAAACAGGCTCTCCTGCCCCACCACCTACCTTCATCACATTAAACAGGCTCTCCTGTCCCACTATCACCCACCCTCATGACATTAACAGGCTCTCCTGCCCCACCACCTACCTTCATCACATTAAACAGGCTCTCCTGCCCGACCACCTACCTTCATCACATTAAACAGGCTCTCCTGCCCCATCACCTACCTTCATCATATTAAACAGGCTCTCCTGTCCCACTATCACCCACCTTCATCACATTAAACAGGCTCTCCTGCCCCACCACCTACCTTCATCACATTAAACAGGCTCTCCTGTCCCACTATCACCCACCTTCATCACATTAAACAGGCTCTCCTGTCCCACTATCACCCACCTTCATCACATTAAACAGGCTCTCCTGCCCCACCACCTACCTTCATCACATTAAACCGGCTCTCCTGTCCCACTATCACCCACCTTCATCAAATTAAACAGGCTCTCCTGTCCCACTATCACCCACCTTCATCACATTAAACAGGCTCTCCTGCCCCACCACCCACCTTCATCACATTAAACAGGCTCTCCTGCCCCACCACCCACCCTCATCACATTAAACAGGCTCTCCTGCCCCACCACCCACCTTCATCACATTAAACAGGCTCTCCTGCCCCACTATCACCCACCTTCATCACATTAAACAGGCTCTCCTGCCCCAGCCCGTTCTTCTCGCGGAAGAAGTCGTGCTCGGGGTAAGTTCTCGTGATGTCTCGCCGGATCATCTTCTCGCTGGGTGACGTCATCTTGAGGTAATCGGCGAAGAGTTCCTTCTCGGGGCACTCGTGGGCGTTACACAACAGCTGCCAGACGATACCCCGGAAGTGATGCGGCACCCCCTTCTTCACCAGCTCCTACCCAGCGGTAACCATGATAACGAACACGTGATAAAATCTGGCCAAAGGTTATGATTTCACATACAAACGCTGGTTGCGGGACGCATTATGGTGGACCATGTCCTAGGGGCGCCACAACACAATCACGATACTACGGAGCCTCTCTTGACGATGACACCCTCTATAAATTGTTAACGTGTTCTTAAGCGTGGTCCACACATCAATACATATATCAGTCGTATTAAAATAATGTATGCTGCGTGGGATGGAGAGATTGGAAATCATTGGATCTAATAAACTATCCTACCCAACACGGCCATTAATTTCTGACGTTAAAGTCG
>OZ025264.1:31206671-31385629 GCA_964019135.1 Arenicola marina | reverse complement strand
GACCTTGACCTTTGATACTCACCCTGATCCTCCCCATGTTGGGCGCTGCTAGAGCTGCACACAGAGGTGTTGGATATGATGCTAGAGATGGACCCCCCGCCCCGCGGGAGTGTGACTTGATTGGCTGTGTACTCACCCTGATCCTCCCCATGTTGGGCGCTGCTAGAGCTGCACACAGAGGTTTTGGATATGATGCTAGAGATGGACTCCCCCCCCCTCCCCCCGCGGGAGGGTGACTTGATTGACTGCATACTCACCCTGATCCTCCCCATGTTGGGCGCTGCTAGAGCTGCACACAGAGGTGTTGGATATGATACTGGAAATCGACCCGCCCCCCCCCCGCGTGAGTGTGACTTGATTGACTGTGTACTCACCCTGATCCTCCCCATGTTGGGCGCTGCTAGAGCTGCACACAGAGGTGTTGGATATGATACTGGAGATGGACCCCCCGCCCCCCGCGGGAGTGTGACTTGATTGGCTGTGTACTCACCCTGATCCTCCCCATGTTGGGCGCTGCTAGAGCTGCACACAGAGGTGTTGGATATGATACTGGAGATGGACCCCCCGCCCCCGCGGGAGTGTGACTTGATTGACTGTGTACTCACCCTGATCCTCCCCATGTTGGGCGCTGCTAGAGCTGCACACAGAGGTGTTGGATATGATACTGGAGATGGACCCCCCCTCCCCCCCCCCGCGGGAGTGTGACTTGATTGACTGTACTCACCCTGATCCTCCCCATGTTGGGCGCTGCTAGAGCTGCACACAGAGGTGTTGGATATGATGCTAGAGATGGACCCCCCCTCCACCCCCCCCCCCCCGCGGGAGTGTGACTTGATTGACTGTGTACTCACCCTGATCCTCCCCATGTTGGGCGCTGCTAGAGCTGCACACAGAGGTGTTGGATATGATGCTAGAGATGGACCCCCCCACCCTCCCCCCCGCGGGAGTGTGACTTGATTGACTGTGTACTCACCCTGATCCTCCCCATGTTGGGCGCTGCTAGAGCTGCACACAGAGGTGTTGGATATGATGCTAGAGATGGACCCCCCCTCCACCCCCCCCCCCGCGGAGTGTGACTTGATTGACTGTGTACTCACCCTGATCCTCCCCATGTTGGGCGCTGCTAGAGCTGCACACAGAGGTGTTGGATATGATGCTAGAGATGGACCCCCCCCCCCCCCCCGCGGAGTGTGACTTGATTGACTGTGTACTCACCCTGATCCTCCCCATGTTGGGCGCTGCTAGAGCTGCACACAGAGGTGTTGGATATGATACTGGAGATGGACCCCCCCCTCCCCCCCACCCCCCGCGGGAGTGTGACTTGATTGGCTGTGTACTCACCCTGATCCTCCCCATGTTGGGCGCTGCTAGAGCTGCACACAGAGGTGTTGGATATGATACTGGAGATGGACCCCCCCCTCCCCCCCACCCCCCGCGGGAGTGTGACTTGATTGGCTGTGTACTCACCCTGATCCTCCCCATGTTGGGCGCTGCTAGAGCTGCACACAGAGGTGTTGAATATGATGCTAGAGATGGACCCCCCCCTCCCCCCCGCGGGAGTGTGACTTGATTGACTGCATACTCACCCTGATCCTCCCCATGTTGGGCGCTGCTAGAGCTGCACACAGAGGTGTTGGATATGATGCTAGAGATGGACCCCCCCCCCTCCCCCCCCCCCGCGGGAGTGTGACTTGATTGACTGTACTCACCCTGATCCTCCCCATGTTGGGCGCTGCTAGAGCTGCACACAGAGGTGTTGGATATGATGCTAGAGATGGACCCCCCCTCCACCCCCCCCCCCCGCGGGAGTGTGACTTGATTGACTGTGTACTCACCCTGATCCTCCCCATGTTGGGCGCTGCTAGAGCTGCACACAGAGGTGTTGGATATGATGCTAGAGATGGACCCCCCCACCCTCCCCCCCGCGGGAGTGTGACTTGATTGACTGTGTACTCACCCTGATCCTCCCCATGTTGGGCGCTGCTAGAGCTGCACACAGAGGTGTTGGATATGATGCTAGAGATGGACCCCCCCTCCACCCCCCCCCCCGCGGGAGTGTGACTTGATTGACTGTGTACTCACCCTGATCCTCCCCATGTTGGGCGCTGCTAGAGCTGCACACAGAGGTGTTGGATATGATGCTAGAGATGGACCCCCCCCCCCCCCCGCGGGAGTGTGACTTGATTGACTGTGTACTCACCCTGATCCTCCCCATGTTGGGCGCTGCTAGAGCTGCACACAGAGGTGTTGGATATGATACTGGAGATGGACCCCCCCCTCCCCCCCACCCCCCGCGGGAGTGTGACTTGATTGGCTGTGTACTCACCCTGATCCTCCCCATGTTGGGCGCTGCTAGAGCTGCACACAGAGGTGTTGGATATGATACTGGAGATGGACCCCCCCCTCCCCCCCTCCCCCCCGCGGGAGTGTGACTTGATTGGCTGTGTACTCACCCTGATCCTCCCCATGTTGGGCGCTGCTAGAGCTGCACACAGAGATGTTGGATATGATGCTGAGATGAACACCCCCCAAACCCCCGCGGGAGTGTGACTTGATTGGCTGTGTACTCACCCTGATCCTCCCATGTTGGGCGCTACTAGAGCTGCACACAGAGGTGTTGGATATGATACTGGAGATGGACCCCCCCCCCTCCCCCCCCCACGGGAGTGTGACTTGATTGACTGTATACTCACCCTGATCCTCCCCATGTTGGGCGCTGCTAGAGCTGCACACAGAGGTGTTGGATATGATACTGGAGATGGACCCCCCCCCCCCGCGGGAGTGTGACTTGATTGACTGTGTACTCACCCTGATCCTCCCCATGTTGGGCGCTGCTAGAGCTGCACACAGAGGTGTTGGATATGATGCTAGAGATGGACCCCCCGCGGGAGTGTGACTTGATTGATTGCGTACTCAGGGACTGAAGCGACTTGCGGTCAGCCTCCAACCGTCTGTAACATAAATGCAAACACACAGATTCCAGGCCTTGTTGCACGAAACATATCATTTATATATATAAATAATTTATTTGCATTCATAATTATATTACAAAGATAATGACAAAAAAGAAAACGATAATTCACAAAATTGCAGAAATGCAGGTAAGGACAAAAAAAAAACTGACATATTAATACTAAGTTGCTGTGTATATAAAACTATGCGATACTGAAAAGTATTTTTCCTAAATTGTTAGTGCATGTGTATGTTCATAATGTTGTATATCTTCAATGTACTATGGGTCTGAGGCATACGGCTCAATAAACTGGTGTATACTATTCCAAAACATGTGTATTATATAGTCAGGTCATCAACATAACGGGAAAACTGCGTACGATATAATGACAGTAACGCTACAGAGGCAAGACTATTAATATTTAAAAAAAAATCTGCAGTCACCATTATTTATTTTTGATTTGATATGATTTGATTAGGGTTAATGGCACCTTGAATATCGCGCCATTCCTTATTAATGTAACACTATGGCTATCAAGATTTATCACTATTAACCCTCTGCAACCAGTGCGATCAAATTAACCCTCTGAAGCAAAAATATTAACCCTCGGCAGTTAGCATTAAGCAGCATTAACCCTCGGCAGTTATGTCATAATAACCCACATTAATGATGTCCAACAACATTTCCTCGTCAACTAGTTTCTGACTCTCTTTCGTCTAAAAAATATTGACAAAAATATGACAGATATTTACATTGCTAACATAACTGTGGTAGGTCAAAAAACCTGACATTCCACACAGTCACGACGACATTTACCACATACTGATAACGGCTGTACCAGCGGTCCAGTTTACCAGCAGCGCCACGATGGCGCAGGAGAAAACGCAAGACGGTATATGACATGAAGCCATAGGTTCAAAGGTTTGTCCGAATTGGATTTCCTCTTAACGGACATTTTAGCGACAGTACACGTACGAGAAGTGTGAGGAAACCACAGTTTGTAGCGCCAGTGAGACACAGTACAAGCAATAACAATAATCAAATCCCCCAAAATACGGTACCGATAGCTTGAGGTACATGATAAGGGCGAGAGAACCCGAGTTTGTAGTGCCAATAATACACAGTACAAGTATTAAAATAACAAAATAACCCAAAATATCGCACCGAATGCTTGGAGTACATGGTAAGTGCGAGGAAACCCCAGTTTACATCACCAGACTATGGGCAAATCCTCGCTACTTAATGCTTAATAAATAAATTCACTGAAACATAATCTCCCTTCGGCGCCCATCAAAGCAGACGCGACACACCTAGCCAATCAGTAAATGGAACATCCCCCGAGGGCACAGCTTTTAAACATCGCGGAGACGCCAGCAGAGGGGAGGCGTCAATAATTCATTTCCCTCGTGTCCATGATTTACTGTTTCACTATTGGCGAATGGCGCATCAGAGAGGTCAATAAAGAACTGTTAATGCAGGATACCCCGTGGGTATTCGCTGGTAATGCGGGGGATACGACCTGCTAACTGTGTATTACTTTGCATTACTCTTCCACCGTTCGTCCGTTGACCAGTATGGGGAAAAAAACTAGACCGTAGTCTTATAGAAAATGACCCATCGGAAGACATTTCCCGGTGACATCAAACACGTTATATGACTTGGCGTCTCAGATATTGTGCTTGATGTATGGATAATATCTGCACCAAGGCATTTGATGGAATTCCTCTCCTGCAACACATTTGAATGAATCTGTCGTTTCTTGTATTCGCTATGACACTTGTTATCGCTCATGTATTTACTTGGTTAAATAAACGAATATTGACTTCACTTCTCCTGCCACGCAGCGAATACCCGCAGAAAACCAGACCACGACACCAACAGATCGACAGCCAACACGAAACTGATATTACTGTCAACTGAGACATCAAATTATCATCACCAGGGGTAAAATAACAGTGGCATGTCTGTCCAAACCCAGACCTTCAATGAAGCCAATTACTGCCCCCAGTGGGTCCCGTGCACGATAGCAAATCAAAACGACAGGAGCGGTATATGCAATATGCATCATCGTTCTTTGTCTAGCCCGAAACGTCTCACCGCTGTGGACGGCTAGGCAGACAACCCAACGGACAGATACCAGAACCATGTCACCATCAGCCTAATATAAATGTCGATTTCACCGGCCGCATTGCCATGGGGACCGCGTGCGCTGCCTGGAGACCCAGCTAAATGTCGTCTGCTGGTCCTTGCGTGGCGCGAAGGCCACGCCACCTAAGGGCGCGGTGAGCCCTTTTGACAGCCCATACCCCCCCCCCCCATACCCAATCCCCCCTCTGGAAGGGTATTGATTTACAAGCGACTGGGACCGTGTATACAGCATATATATATTCATATATATCGCATTTCACTGAGATAACTATGGTTGTGCTATATATATATATATATTCATATATATATATATATCAGGAAACCACACAGACGGGGTTATGACGTCACAAGGAGACGCTCGGAATCAAGTCCTGCTGGTCGATGCTAACCCAAAGGTTATCAGGTTATACACCGTCACATGAAACCGTCTCTCCGCCCACTACTTTGACAGTTTTATCATTCCTTCCAGAGGGATTTGGAGATCTTATCGACATGTTTTATATAGTGACTCGAACGGGGATCGACCGTTACATTCGCTATTAATCTCAGTCCAAGTCCAATTCTATGGTTCATTTAATTTCCTTTAATTTTGCATATTTAACAACGGTAAATGGTAGATGTAAACTTAACATAAATCAGACATTTAGGATGGTTGACCCGGGCTTAGACCATAGGGTCGCTGTCACCCGGGCTCCCTAGGAGCGGACTACTATATAATAAAACATTTGTCCTCGATAAATAATTAATATGATAATTAATTTGGCGGAGCAGGGTTTGATGAATTCAGTTGGTTGGTTGGTTGTATATTCAAGACGCTTTAAGCACTTTTGGTGTTATCGCGTCAATGGGAGAAGGAAGGGAAGGGCGGAGCCATATCCCCGGGGTAAGCGTCTAATCTTTGCGAAGAAAGACATCAGATCTTTACCCTCCGACCACATAGACATGGCCATGAATATGGCATTACTGTATGGGAGGGCAGAAGGGGTGGGGGGGGGGGCTAATTGAAACGATATTTCCGAGAAAACCTTCATAGCATGGTTAGTATATGCGGGCGCCGTACCTGTTTTCTTCCTCTAGCTTGGCCAGCAGGGCTAGATCCGCGGGGTTGGTGACCGGCGAGAGGAGGGTGCCATCCGCCTGGGTGGTCCGGCGCTGGTAGGGGGTGGGGGTGGGGGTGTGGTGGGCGGGAGCCCGGCCCCCCGCGCCCTCTTCCAGACCCCCAGAGTGGTTGTCCGGGAGACTCATCTGGCGTTGTAGAGACAATGGCGGACAGCCGACTGGGGCATCCTCTTCCGATTTGGTCGAGTCGTTGCGAAGTCTGCAAGGAAAGTAGGAAAATATATATATAAATATGTTCATTGGATTATCACGAAATATAGGAACCAAGCCGGTAACATAAGTGGGTTCTAGAGTGGTGAGTGGAACACTGGGGGATGATCTCATTAACGGGAGCATCATAAAAATGAGACCGCCCGAGTCACTTAAATCTGCAATAGGCGGATCCATACTCCGAAACTAAGCCCCGCCCACGCCTGAGTCCTTTTTCGTTAATCGTGAGTATGAAATTGACAATCATAGCTGATGGTAGGTACAAGTGAGAAGTGCTCATGTCTGAAACTGACAGGAATATAACATGCCGCTTTGTTTGTCCGATTGTTTGTCGGACATAGCGCATGTGGAAGAGCTGTTTTTGGCCACATGATTGAAAAAAAGCAAGTTATGTCAATGAAAAATTGACAGCCTGGATCGGTCTATCAGAGATTGGTTGGTGGAAATCGGTATGATCATGTCACTACATGAAATATCCATCATGCTTTTTGCAGGACATAAGTAAAATAATAGTGACAACTGAAGCGTCTAATACAGAAGACGCCATTCGATGAACACAACTACACAATATTTGAATTTCGCTGAAAAAATAGCAGAAATCGTATACATATTAAAAGAAGTGTGAATATCATATGAGACTGTTAGGCAATGCTGATATATCACATATGGTGTGGGCGGTGGCTTGGTTTACACCACACCACAGACACCGAGTGAATGGGATCCGCAGAGCAAATACAATGACAGCTGAATGGCTGGTCCTGCCTTATTAATTAATGCATGGCCTGAACACACACCAGTCCGGCGGACGCGCGGCGTGGCGTGGCGTGGCGTGTGGTGCGTGTTATTTAGCATCCAAACGAACATCCCCAAAAGGTCCGCACTTTATCACGGTGCCGGGTTATCAGCGAGCGACAGAAGGCAATGCCAGGCCTCGGCCAACCGGGGAGAGATTATTGGCATGCGACGAAATGTATGAGTCATCGTCCCCTACGCTGCCTCATCCTTCAGCAGAGTCCTTATGGCTGAAGTCATGACCAGCAGAATCCTTATGGCTCCAGCCATGGTCAGCATAATCCTTATGGCTTAAGCCATGGCCAGCAACGTCCGTATGGCCCAGCCATGACCAGCAGCGTCCGTATGGCCCAGCAATGACCACACCGGCTGCTCGATGGAGAGAGTGCAAACCTCCCTTGGTGACGCACTTCCGGTTGGCAATACCAACAGAAGTACGGCCTGTACTAACTATAATGGCGGCTCCCTCTCTCTCTCCCTCTCTTTCTCCCTCTCTCTCTCTCTCCCCTCTCGCCCCCTCAAGCTTCCTAATGTACGCTGTATAGGGTGGGGTGCCTCTAAGGGTTCCGTAATGACGTGATTCAGGCCAAACATAAAGGCGCAGTGATGGAATCAACCATCGAAAACAAAAAGCACGTGGCGGTGACATATATGTATATGTTGCGCACAGCGCCACCCACTAGGAGATTGATATTGTGGTATTGATATATTTGGGATACCCCCTCGTGGCTTCCTTATCGCCCGCTGGCGACCCATATATGTCCCCGGTCCCCTGCCTCCTGTGTCCTCCCTCCCCAGATACCGCCCGAGTTACGCCGCCACCACTGTCACTGCCACCGTCACTGCCACCGTCACTGCCACCGTCACCGTCGCTGGTGATGGTGCTAGTTTTAGTTCTGGTGGTGCTGGTGCCGGTGTCTGGGGCTGGGGCTGGGGCTGGGGCTGGGGCTGGGGCTGGGGCTGGGGCTGGGGCTGGGGCTGGGACTGGGGCTGGGGCCTGGTGCTGGTGCCGCTCGCCGCTGCCAGCTCGGCACCAGCCACACCCAGATAGCCATCTATGGCGAATTTATCCTCGGCGTAATATGGCAGGCAAAATCCGCTCATTTCACACCCTAACAATATCGATTACCATGCTAACCCCGACATGTTGGGCCCCGGGATAGAGAGAGTCCCCGCGATGGTTGGGCACGGTGGGGGATAGGGGGGAGGAGGGGGGGGGGGTGACTCAAGGGAGGGTGGAGGTGGAAGGAATGGAGAGGTGCATGAAAATGGGGACAAGGCAAGAGAGATGGAGACAGGGAGATGGAGACAGAGAGATGGAGGCGGAGAGATGAAAACAAGAGATATGGAGACAGAGATAGAGACAGAGAGATGGTGACAGGGAGATGAAGACAGAGATAAAGACAAAGACAGAGACAGAGATGCCGACAGAGAGATGAAAAGAGAAAGAGATGAAGACAGAGAGATGGAGACAGAGATGGAGACAGAGAGATGAAAAGAGACCAGAGATGAAGACAGAGAGATGGAGACAGAGAGATTGAGACAGATAAAGACAGAGACGGAGATGCAGACAGAGATGAAAAGAGAGCGAGATGAAGACAGAGAGATGGAGACAGAGATGGAGACAGAGAGATGAAAAGAGACAGAGAGATGAAAAGAGACAGAGATGAAGACAGAGAGATGGAGACAGAGATAAAGACAGAGACGGAGACAGAGAGATGCAGACAGAGAGATGCAGACAAAGAGATGGAAACAGAGAGATGGCGACAGAGAGACAGAGACAGAGAGATGGAGACCAGAATAAAAGCAGGCACATTACAACAATAAACGTTGGGGAGAGGGTTAAGACGCCCGCCCGATTCTACGCCCACTCGTCAGTTTCCCTCAGGGGGAAAGACATCGATAGACGGCCCCGTCACAGAGGTCATCTTATTTTGGCCAAGGCCACATGGAGAAGTGGACGACTGAACCACATCAGGGGAGCCATGCCCCGGGGACCTCTCCCCGTCCCAATGGCGATCAAATCGTGGAAACCAGCTATAAGATTGACGGGTGGGACTAACATCACCCGGTCTCCCAAAAAATCTCTACGTGTTACCTCCAGAAAATGACGTTCGGTGGCAGATATCGTCACCAGCGTATGCGACTTCAACATAGGGGGTCTTCGTAAATATACTTAATTTGTAATTTTTAAAATATAGTTAAATTTGACACATAATTCTTTCATATTTATGCTGTTTTAGATAAACATATTTCAATATCAATTTATGTGAAGTCAACATGAGTGACTGCCAATGGTACAAAGTGAATTTGTGTTTTAGGCCCCTTTTTTGCACACAGGGGTTAAACTGGGACAAGTAACCTCCCAGCAAATAATACCGAATACGTCATGCGCCAAAAATAGCGTACATCGTTTTCTGGAGGTATAAGCGCGCTGCGCGCACGTTGAACGTCCTATTGTTTTATGGCTACCAGTAGGCAATGTTGGTTTTCCCACGTGTGTCGGCACCGGTCTGGTTAACCCAAGGGCCGGAGAAATAAAAGGAAATAATAATGACATACGTTGTTTGCGTGTGAGGTGCGGGGGTGGGGCGGGGAGGTGGAGGGGGGGGGGGAGGGTATAGGTTAAGGAGGGCGGGGGGGTGCCGTGGGTGGTACTGGCCCAGAGTACTGAGGACAGAGAGGAGCCCGGCGGGGGGTGGGCGGAGGTGCAGTTGGCCCGAACTCGACCCGAACACACGGGAAGGGGTCCCGCAAAAACAGATACAGACCATTGTCAATGTTGCTCTTGACAAGCCTTGGAGGCTTCCGCCTCCATCAACACGTTGTACGCCAGTTGACCCGTTCCTCATCAATAACACACGGAAACCCAACAGAGCCAGCGGGTTCCGTCGCCAACGCGAAGACTACGTGAGAGTCGGAGTATATGACTGACACCCCGCCCCGCCCTCTACCAATCCCCCACCTCCAGGCTACGACGTATCATTGCAACGGGTGTGCTCTGCCGTTATGGCGATTTCTGAAGCAAATTATACCACTTTACGTGTGAAAGAAAAATGCCACATCTATCGTATGATCAATTTTGCCATCTATAACTATCTTGGTATTTTATGACAAGAAAATCACAGTGTGACCATTCGGAAGTATGATAAATAATAACTTCACAGAATTTGCTCACAATTTAACCTGCCTTCGTGGGTGTGGTCGTGTTGAAGTATTATAACAAAACTTTTGAATAACAAAACGCTGTGAAATGTACGCAATAACTTATCACTCTCAGCGATGGTAAGTTCATTTATTTTCACACTGCATTCCGGCAACATTATAGCGGAAGAACAAGTTATCACTTCAGGATTTAAAATATTTTGTTGCACAGGATAAAGCTCCGAAGTCTGTTTTCACAAAGAAAAAAAGATTACTCCCGGAGACACGGTTCCTCTCCGCCTGGACCCTATTTTCATGGCTAAAGTGTTCCACTTAAACCAAATATTTAAAGTAGGAAGAAAGCGGACTATGCTAGAATCCAGAACGAAAGAAGTTCCATACAGCATTCACTTGAAGCATCTGACCCAGCCAGTAAGGTTATAAACTTATATTCTCCCCCGGAAGTATTTAACTACCAACTAAAATATCCACTATTTTATAAAATGAAAGTTTGACGTGCGGCCTTGAAACCTAGACAATAATAGTAGGTACTGACCTGTCCCACACCCCCACAGAGCAGCGGCTGCGGTACCAGTGGCTATGCATCGTGCCGACGTGCACCGCCATGAGACCTTTGAGACCACGGCAAAGCCTTTGACGTCAGTGAAGTCACCCGCGATTATCACGCAACGCACACACAGCGAGGCGTATACTTTGGCGAATTACAATGCCGCGCGCGGCTGTCGGTACCAGGAATGCGATGGCTATGCTTACACTGCTGGTAAAGTATGTTTCTACACTGTATAATCAAGCACAAGGCGTGTCACAATGTGGCCATATTCCGCCGGCAGATACTGGCGGCACCTGCGTTCTGGCTCCCATGCGGAACTTCACAACCGGCTGCCGAGTTTCCTATGTGGATACCACGGATGCTACAGAGACTGCGATCAGGACCAGACCAGGCGTCCTAGACAGCACGTGTCTTGGGTCCAATCCCCAGTGTCAAGGTCGCCTTGGCAGACCAATGTCAAGGTCTGTCTAGACGATTCGAGGTCGTTACGACAAAAGAAGGCCTAAAGTACATAGGCGAGTCGCACAAAGGTAATCCAAAGCAACTAATGCGGAATCTGCGTCTCCCAAAACTGCAGCTCAGCACCGAACACAACTATATCCAGATATCCAGAATCGGTATGCTATGATCTTACATAACATATTGTAAGATGTCGAAGAGACTGGTGTAGGCGGACAGTGACACCCAGCAAAGAGACACAATTCTCTGGGGTGGTAGAGTGTCTGCACAGCGGTAGGTAAACAAGTCTTTACCCGGGGCGTGCGTTCACTTGGACAAGACTGCGTCGTCTATCACACTTCATCCAAGGCAAAGGCGTCCATACTAAGACCAATAATACGGCAGCCACCGTCTTCCACCAAACATAAGGTTAAGAAAGCCAATGGTGAAAAAATAGGATTAGATCGTGACACGCTGACATCATTGCAAACACGATTGCACCTCTCCTCGTGTCGTGCTTTGATAATCACATCAGAGGTAGCCTGGCTTACTGAGGCATGCCATCGACTATAGCAAACTCTGTATAACCACGTTCGTTTATCGTGTGGCTCACCAAAGCCGTAGTTCAGGCAAAGCCGTACAACATAGTCCAGTCGAAGACAGTGTCATCACTATGTAGCCAAACGAACGTTCGGGCCACATGTGTTGATATGTCCCGATATATATATGTGTTTATCCAGTGATAATATAATAACATTCCCACGATATCCAGCGAGGCGAGGTTCCTTTTCCTGTCACACAGATACATCAAAAAACATCTATGTGAAGTCACGCCCATCCCTGGAGGGGGGACTTTAACGCAGTACGAGTGCCGGGGTGACACTCGCCTCCATCATACATACACACCATCGCCGCCGACTGCTGAGGCAATGAATGACTGGCTCGGTGGAGGTGGAGTCAGCTGTCCTCATCCCTGCCAGTGATACACGGCAGCCGATATGCTAGGCTGGGTCCCTGTCTATACTCAGCCTTATCGGCATGTATATATATATCCATATGGGCATCATTTTGACAAACCGCTCGTAATTGAACCAGGGCACCAGCTTTTCATCGCGCACGGCACCCCCCCCCCCCCCCACCCCCGACCGCCCCCTATGTCATTCCGTCAACTACCCATCCACCCGACCCCTTCCCTCACCCACTACAAGTCTGAGTCATGAACCGACACAGCACGCGCAACAGGTTCAATACCGCCGACCACGAGAGATGATGGGGGGGTGGGGGGGTTAGGTAGGTGTGGGTTGAGACTGGGGTACGGGTGGGGGGGGGGGGGGGTACAGAGCCCGCCACAGCCGGTGGACCACACTGTGTACATGTGTTCCATCCAGGTGTGTTTACATTTATTCAGCACGTCAATACCTTACTCCAGGGCGGAGGGTGGGGGCGGGAGGCGGACGGCGGAGGGGGGGGGAGTAGTCAGACCGTCCAGCCTAACCAGTGTGGGCGGATAGATGTGGAGGGGGTGGACAGTTCGTCACAACTTCGACCAGAGGGGCAGGGGGTGGGGGGTGGGGGGGGGGTAGTCCACACGTCAATATTTTAAGGAATTTAAGAGGGAGGGGGGTTAATTCACGCGTCAATAAATGCGGGAAGGGGGAGGGGATGGAGCGATGCCTGCAAATTTAATAATGAAATCTAGGGTCTCCATAACGTTTTTTTGAGGTTTTAAAGTCCGTGAGCACAGGACTGGCAGCCATCTCTGGATAGGGCTTCACACCTCACACTGAGGGACCGCAAAATACACGTTTAAAGGCAGATAAGGACAAACATGACCTACTCGCCGTACTACACTGCCAGGGTCCCCTAGTGGGTTTGATACAGACACCCTGGACTGAAACGCAAAATAACATCATAATATTGTCTCTCCCAAATCCCCCGTTCACCAGGACTAAATAAATCAAACATGGCATGGATAAATATTTTCCGACTTTTCAATGATAAGGATACTGCTAACATCCCACATGACCCCCTATGTATTGCGGCACACACGTAAAGACATACGCCCCTCGGTTTGTCACATTTAGCGGGGATGTCAATTACAAAAGCAACATCACCATCGGCAGCAGCTGCATGATGGCAGGGCGGGCGGGCGAGCCCACAGCAGCAACACCGGATTGGCCAATCACAGCGCGGCATTCGCCGACCAATCAATACGCGCCATCGATCAGAAACACGTGCGCGGCTCACCACAGATGATGACGTCATCCAGGCCAGCATGCAACATTTGTGCAATGAATACTTTTTGACTTTAATAGTTGTGTTACAACTGCTATTGGTATGACTAATATGTCAACGGTCGTTCGATTATTGGGATCGATTATCGCATAATTCTGGACAATTGCTTTGCCTGCATGACCCGAAGTCCTTCTCATAAACTCTCTTCCTCGTGTTAGGGTGAATCATTGTTCAGGACAGCTCACGTATTACATTCTTTGACTCATAAGAAGATGTAGTGAGCACATGGCGCGGTTCACGAGTCATGTACCGGCAGAACAAACCCAGTCCTTGTTATCTAGCTTCAGATTTATCTCGTGAAAGTCACATTTACGACACCGCTGGTCACTGACTACAAGAGGAGACATCGGTACTAGGTTACCTGTGCCTCGCACCCGTATATTTGGGTCATACGTCAGACCTTATAATGGGCTGCTGCTTAGTGGTGATGTCAACAGCCAATTTGCCATAGTGATAAGGAATAAGATGGAGCCTTGTTCAGTATCCAGCGTTGTAGGTAATGTGTGACGCCGGGGAGGGGAACTATATTCAGTTAAGTATACCCATATGCGCCGACCAAAGGACCCCATTTTTCGTTTTTCTTTGAATCTCTCCCGAAGCCGCATAATAGACCCTGCAACACTATCTCTATACTCTTCCGTATGCCGACAGGAGCGGAATAATTAAAATCCATATACTAATTTCTGATGCTTTTTTGAACCAATTCTCACACGATAACCACATAATGGAGTATTTTGTCCCCATTCTTCATGAAATGACTTGCATATTTACACGGGCGGCACACCTCCACCACAGCAGTAAGGTAGTGACACCCCGACCCCCACAGTAGTAAGGTAATGAACGCCCCCCCCCCACCTCACCACACCGGTGTATAACCCCCCGAGGCGTAAAGACGCCGTTAAAATCACCCCTTGACAAGACCAGATGTCTACCCAATCAAAGCAAGTGGCGGCCGGGGGTCCAAGTAGTTTTGACCTCTGTCCGTCTGTGACGAACTTCCATCGTGAATAAGTATGTAAACAAGGAGCACGCGGTTTTGACGTCACCAAACAGGCACAGGTTGAGGGACGCCGACGATCCACCACTGCACAAACATAGACATTGGCACAAGTGGGATTCGAACTCTGCACCGGCCGCTTGGGCTGGCCTGGCAGAGGATACTCGACCATAGAATAACGCGCCACCTAGAGGGTGACCCCTCACGATTTCAAAGTATATAATCGAACCATTCTGGCAAGATGCGAGACTGTTACAACTAGGACTATACACGCAATGCACCATTCGAGTTGCGTGCGGCATTCGCCAGATGGCAGCACCACTGCGGACCCCAAGTTCAAGGTCAAAGGGGATAAACATTGCCTGGCGCCGGAATCCGGACCCGGCGGATGAGGGCTAGTAGCCGGTTAAAGTGTGCAATTAGTGAATTTATCGACTTTGTGACCGTTTATATGTCTTGTATTAACAGTTTGGAACATTATTCAACATTATTTAACAACATTCAACGGTATAAAAATAAGAATTAAACAGTTATGGCTAACCTAACCGACGACGCTGGGATGGATCCACCTCCGAGTAACACACCCACATTTGAAGAACTTAAGCTCTACAAAGTTCCGGCACTAAAGGCTTTTGTATCAAAATATACAGATGTGAAAACCACCATGAAAAAGGAACAATTGTTGGCAACTGCACAAGGGGCAGTTTTACTAAATCTTCCCCAGAAAACGCCCATGTTGATTGAAAATGAAGAAAGAAGACGATATATATTTATATCGAAATATCTGCCACCTTGCCACGAGGCAAAACCAGCATCAGCCAGTGATGAGCGTAGACTCAATTAACCACTAGAGGTGAGGTGGGGTGTGTGTAGACGGAGGGGGGGGGGGTGCCAATGGCCAACAACCGGAAGTCATCACTTAAACCATCCCGTACTCAGCCACAATTTTCACGCAATAAGGTCGTTATAGTAGGTTTCCGCGTGTGAAGTCAATCATAAAAGCTGTGCCGTCAAATGTGAGGCTGTAGCGGCGTTGGGACCACCTTTGTGCACATGAGTTAAACCTAGTCCACAAACCTTGTGAGATAATGATATGGACAAAAATCATGCGAAACAATCAATGCAATTAAAGAGACACAACCAGAAATGAAATGTTGGTGTTCTATGTGGCTTTTGTTTTCACATGAAATGAAATGTTTTAGGCATGCCAGATTTTGTGCACACGAAGGCTCAATCAGGCCAACAAGCTTCCCGGGACAATGAAATGGGCTTCGATGAAACTTGCCCTAGATTGGTTAGTTATTCACGACGCTTTAACCACTTATGGTCATATCGCGTCTATAGGAACAGGAAGGGTGAGTGGAGCCATGTCCCCGGGGGTCACCCCCTATCCTTTACGAAGAAGGACATGGGATCTTTATCCTGCGACCACGCAGACATGGCCACAGCGGGGCTCGAACCACCTACCCATGTGCCGTTAGGCTCTCAGGTGACCAGAGCACTCAATGCGAGCGCTCTAGCCCACTGAGCTGTCGCGCCGGCCCCTAAACTTGCCCTAGATGCAGATGCTGAGATTCGAACCCACGACCTCTGGATCTGCAGGTCAGTCTCCTTACTAAGCTAGGGATCCCGGGTTAGAACCGGACGTCATGTCATCCCAACTGTGCTACGGAAGTGTCTGTAAAACGTATAGTAAAGCCGATATATGTGAAATATATGGGGGAGTTGTGCCTTGTTTGGTACAGCCGTCCTCGTGGTTAAAAGCACAATGGAGAAAAATTCGGGTGCAGGCAGAGACATAGCCGACTTCCCGGGACAGTTGAATTACAGAGTCGGACAAGTCAGAATACTGGTTGTATGTCCGATGGGACAGGTGAAGATTAAACTGCGCACATCAGATTAATCACTACGATTCATAACGAATCGTCGAGTGTAAATAACGCGGTAAATAAATTGTTTATTAGTTGTGTAAACGTTGTTTTTTCTCAGCGACATCCAACGTTAATGTCTGTCCCTCGGATGATATGTGTGATTATCGTCTCTCACCACCGGAGACTCGCAATATAGCGTTACCGTAGATCTAGATAACGTAGAATTTACGCCGGGTGTGTAATATATATAACATGTGCGTCTTCGTCCACCGCGTTCTGCCATGATGAGCGTTTCCGTCACACTATCTTTATGGCAATCCATATAATCCCCGCCGAGTGTCACTGACAAGGGTCAACAACATGGTAATCTGAAGGCGCCTTTTTTATGGACCATAATGACATGTTTATCTGTCTCCGCTCTCCGTTGCACTGGTCGAGCTATCTCTCTCTCTCCCCACTCACGCCTCCTTCACTCCCCGCCATTATCGTTGCACTGGTCGAGACCGAACCCTTCTCCACCCACCCACCCACCCCCGGCACGTCACTTCGCACCTCTAGTGTTCAGATTACATACAAAACCAGGCACGTTACTTTACGTGTTATGAGGGGTCTGCAAGGGGCGACACGCGACACATGCATATTAAGAAAATCGACATTCGACATTGACCCCCAAATTCCGACACTGAGACATCGACACACAGTGGCATTTAGAAGAAAAAAAATGACACTGAAAATAGCCAAAAAGCGACACGAAAAGTCATGAAGAATTGGACACTGGACCCCCCTTCCAGATCCCTTGTTATGGGATGACACCTCCACGAGATGAGATACCAGTCCGAGATCTGAGAGACCGCGAGACACCTACCTCGCCATCCGACCAAAGGTCACTCGCCACTCCAGCACCTTCTGCTTCCATTCCAGATTCATCCTTAAGCTGACCCTTGAAGCTAGTTCTTCGTTTAATATCAGTGACGCACGCGCCTTGGCGACACGTCACTACGAGGCGTGACAATATGACGTGGTAAATCGACAGTGACGTGCAATTTTGACGTCAGTGACGCGCCAGTATGACGTCAGTGACGTGCCAGTGTGACGTCAGTGACGTGCCAGAGCGACGTCAGTGACGTGCTAGTGTGACGTTAGTGGCGTGCTAGTGTGACATCAGTAACGTGCAATTTTGACGTCAGCGAAGCGCCAGTATGACGTCAGTGACGTAACAGTGCGACGTAAAAGTAACGTGACGTAAGCTCACGAGGGCACGACATTACATGTTCCTACTGCCTGCAGAAATCTTCGCATCATACTAAAAGACAACGTGAACATTTCAACGTGGCAGTACACATCCCACTCTAAGCGTAACAACAATTCTGCTCCCTCCTAGCCGATCGAACTGAAACCTCCTGAAGGACCCTTCCGTAGCGAACAACGAACCCGAGCTCACAAGAAAGACGGTTCCAAGTTCGGCCCCCTATAGCCTATAGCTACCCCCCCCCCCACCCCACCCCGCCGGGCTTCAGAACCTGGAGCTCTCCGTGCAGTAAACACAGCCGTTGAAGTCCCCTGTCATTGATTGCCAAACTCTCTGCCAGACTAACCCTGGACTTGACAGGAGTACAGGCGATTGGTCGCCTACCCGGGTCTTCCCATTTGGTCAATATTTGCCGTGCCGCACATCGATACGCAAGCACAACCCCTATGCAGTTACAGTGGAATCCCTTTAGGTTACGGGTAACGGCACATTTCGGCCACGCACAAAAATAGGCTTCCGCATATCATTTTTAGAGTTGTCATACCAGTGTGGTAGGGATTATCATAAAACTGCGAGAGTATTACGCGAGGTGCTACACGTGACTATTCAGGTATGAAATCAGCCTAGAGATTTTCGTGTGTTCGCAATGTGACAATGTCGATCCTGGTTTACATGCGAGAGCCTCACATTGTAGCAACCACGGTATGATCCATAGTGTCAGAGGTAAGACAATTTGCTTCTTATGCGTGCTTATCTCTCCGACTTGAAGTAAAAGAAATAAGGACTAATAATATCATGGATTTAAATGTTGTTTCAGTAATAAAAATTTGTACTAACATGTTTATAAATATACAATGTTTGCTTCCTGAGAGGGAATAAAATATCAAACGCTTCATTTATTGGTACCATTCATCGGTATTTAAGCACTTGTACATTGTTGTCAATGTGTCAAGTTGTCAAAGCTACTTGATAAAGTACAAGTAATCAAACCGAATCACAGATGATTTACCAACAAAACGGTCTTCAAATGAACGAAATATACAAAACAAGCAATGTACGTGTATAACTTTGCCTTATTACTCTGAGGGTAAGACGTTTACTATCTGCTCACCCAAGAGGGCTATATATATTGATTGCAAAACACGTGCTGCGCCCACGCTTGCAACAGAACGTGCACAGACTAGTTCACATGTCACGTCTGAAGCCTGGTCACTGAGGCATAATAAATCCACTGTCTATCTGACGGTTCATCTGGAACCGACCGCCGCACTGCCATTGAGAAGAAAACTCAAATCCCACTACATTTGTAGATGTCGGTACGCAAGTTGGAGAGAAGTACCGTAAGAATGTGTTTATAAAACCCACAGACAAGTACCGCTTGGCGTGATTTAACATGGGCAGTTTTGGTTGTGCATGGCTGTGTATTGGGGTTGGGTCAAGTGCGCACTCGTTCGCAATAACATCGGTATGAAGTGTTTCCGACCATAAAAACATAGCGATCGGGACTCCACGCAGGACAGAGATTGTCTCCATTTAAAGAACTTCGCAAACCTTTCAACGTTAAATCAAGCAAGCTACCGGTTTTACAGCATGTTTGGAGCAAAAGTTCAAACAAGGTTCTAAACGAGGCTGTACCACCTCTTATTGTGGTTCATCCAATGCAGTGAAGAAGTGGCGCGACTGAATTTTATGGTGCCGTGACCAGGATCAGCCGTTATATAGTACGGTGGCCAGCTATACACTGAAGCGGTGGCTAAGTCGGGTGTGTACGACACACACTGTCTATCCATTAACTCTTCGCTATATATAGGAAGTGCCCTCTAATTTAGATACATACACGCACATAATTACGATCATTATGAACATTATGATCATTACCATGACCGCGTCGAACCATTTTTCACTATATACGCCAAGCATGCTTTATAAATAAAAACAAAAACGCGACACTGCATTCGCAGATTATTCACCAAAGTAACAGTTCAAGAGACTAAAAACTGGAATAAATATTATGTAACTTACATCATCTGCAAGAAGGGTTTCAGTTGATCCTTCATCGTGAGTCAGTATGGTATATCTTCGAGTCAACATAAGTTACAGAACCAAGAGATAACCGTCTTACATACAGCAGACGTGAGCAGTGGTGTTAACCCGACACGAATCAGAGACTGCCTGTTTCCATACATATCAAGCTCTTTCCTCGCAATCCGCGGGGGTGGACGGAGGGGGTGGGGTATCAGGAAGGCGTGGGGGTGTGGAGGTCGGTTTGTCGAAGCGTTGTTTTATCCTAAGAACAGCGTGAGAACTGCAGTCACGATCGCTTTATGTTTCCGGTTAGACTACAACACACCTCCGTTTTAATGTACATCGCAGGTACTATAGAGAGACTGTAGTATCTACCCCCACACCACCACCCAGCCGCCTCCGCCTATACCTCCTACGCCTACCCAGGGTGACAGGACACTCGGTTTCGTCACGGGCGAAGCAAGGAGCACGTTCGATGACGACATAGCCGACAGGGTCTAACAACGGTTGTCATTTATCACTTGTCGTGTCCACGAAAGCAAAAGATTCCACGTTTTGGGTGACGTTTTTTACGTGCACGCGCTGTGCTTGTAAAACCGCCACGAAATACATGGAACCAGTGAAAACCACGAGAAGTGGAACAGGACTGAGGATGGATGGGGTTTGTTTTCTTTGGCCACATTTGGGCACAATGCAGCTGATGAACCTCTGTGACGGGACTGATGAGGGCATGGAAGATAGAGGTGAACGGGTGTCGATAGGGCGTGAGTACTCATCCGGAGAGGCATATGTCCCGTTATAAAATGGCCATGGGCGTTTGGCAGGCCGGTGACGCGGACAGTATAGGAGAGGAGGGAGGTTGGGAGGGAATGTCAGGTCTACACCCCCCTCCCACCCCCAGCACCGCCGTCTACCCCAGACACGCATGGCTGCGTCTACGTCATCGCCACCAGGAGAGGTGGATATCCGCCAGAAGACGACAAAAGAACACAAGCGGCGTCACGGTCCACGTGGCGAGAGGACACGGACGGACCTCTAGGCCACGTGATACCGAAGCCTCGTCCGTGGCGTGAGGAATCTCACAGCCGGGACCCAAGGTCAAGGTCACCAGAGACCCCAAGGTCTCGCATGTATTATAGGCTTCACTGAGTTCTACTTCATTGTAAATAGACACTGCTTCGACCTTTGTGTCCTTTTCCATCCATAAATCACTGTTAATCTTTCAATCCATTTCGCTCATGAATCGTACATCACATATATATGTGTGTTTTTACATTCGGCCCATTATGCAAAGCCAAGCAAACCTTAAAAATATTTAACTACCATTCAATGAAAATGCATAGACAGAAGAAGACTCCGATGTGAACATGCGGCCTCGAAAGTCCGCACACACGGCATGTGATTGGCCTAGGCGAGATGTTAGTGGGGGAAGGGGGAGCAGAGGTGGAAGTGGGGCTCTATGTATGCGCACAAAGAGTGGCAATGTTTGTCATCGCATTGGCATCTGCGTAAGAGAAGAGAAAAGAACTGACAGCAGTGCCTGGATGCTTAATTCACGGTCTACTTCATTTAAATTTTCTCTTTCCCACTCGTAGATGCACGTCCGCGGCCCAATACCACAAACTGCGACTCAGAAATTCAGCCTTTATTTATATAATGAAACAGTGGCGTCGGTCATCTTAGCATGGCTATGGGTGGCTCATGAGACACATGTATAAAACATGGTGCCTCTAACACATGCCAATCAGAGACCGAATCACAAATAATGACTCAACTGTCATGATTATGAGTATACACAAAGATTTAAGACTGATTCCCAGATAATGAATTTGCTACTTAATGACAGTTAGTATTTGCAACAATGACTGAGTCTTAGATCATGAATTGGACATAATTACAATGGGTATTATGAACAATTTTTAAAAGAGTTATTCAAAGAAAATGGCTTACATGTAACAACAATGAATATTACCAACAATCAAAGGCTAAATCACTGATAATGACTTAGCTGTGATGACTATAGACATAAAAAATTATCAAAGGCTGAATCACAGACACTCATTTTCCTATGATAATAGATCTAAATAATAATCAAAGGCTGAATCACAGATATTGCAACTGTGATGAGCATAGACATAACTAACAATCGAAGGCTGATCGAAGCACATATAATGACTTTGTGGTGATGACTATGGGTATAAAAAATTATCAAAGGCTCAATCACAGATAATGACACTGCTATGATGACTATGGATCTAAATAATAATCAAAGGCTAAATCACAAATCATGACTGAATGACTTGGATACAAAAATGTATTAATCATATCTAAGTACCCAAACAAACTTAATACTTAGTAATATGGGAATGTTTAAATGCTCTACAGAATGACATTATATAAGTTGTGTTAAATATAAGCAATCCACCCTCATCAAAACTGTTCCCAGTTTTAAAATTTAAACTTTATTTAAAGCTTGAGTGTAGAGTAGACCAAAGGGCTGATGATCAGGGGGTGGTACCAATCATTTCTAGATTTCATAAAAAGATTATGAATATATACCCCATAGATTTACTTACTCTATATCAATGAAACATATATATATATACAGATCTACTAACTAAGAATCTAGCTCCAGGCACAGCTCATAAACTGTTAAGCTTGAAAGTAAAATATACCCAATAAAACATTTATATATTTCTCGATGCTATTGATAAACCTGATTGATTTCAAACCTACAGTATGCTTGGTTCCTACAAACATCACTTTTTCACAGATGATATAATTCATGCTGATAAGTTGCACCACCTTCTGCCTGCAATTGTCAGTCTGTGATCAGAATGGGTACTCAGTTCATGGGATGGATGTCCTGTGGCAAGTATGTATATACAATATATAACTTTACATATAACTTGTTACCTAGCCTATATACATTGGCCAAGAATATCTATCCGAGGAGGCAAGCTCGTCTGTCATACCTGCAGTGATAAGCACTCTAGGGGTTTCTAGTCTGCTCTGTACTTTAGTGGCAGCTGCATTACAGGGCTATGACCCATGGTGGTCCACACTGGCCATTGGCCCCTTACCAGGCCTGCCTCTAAGCCGCAGGAGTGCTGTCAGAGCCAGGTAACATTTGCTGTATTTACAGTATTACATCATTTATTATCATGTATAGGGCATATATAGTTCTTAAACTATCAGACAAGATATATATACCTTTCCAGAATCCTTATGCAATTTACTGACCTGGCGGAAAGAAAATACGATGATTTATTATCTTACCATGTTTAAGTGGCAATATCTTTAGTTGGCGTAAGTGCCCCCAGGCAAGCTCGCTTCTCTAGGGGCACAACAGTGTCAATGTTACAATCCTTAGATGTTAGTAGTAGGTTTTACATACAATCATAGTGTTTACACATTCTATATACCTTGTTTTATCATCTAACATCAAGAAAGTGTGTTGACACTAGGTTGTTTCGGTTATATTTTCGTGAAGAAATGTTGGAGCACATAACGTTTTGTCATGCTATATTTGTTTTTGGCGGATGCCGGTACCTGAGACAGCGACTTGGTTCCTCTTCTCTGTTAGCATATAACTCGCTGCTAGAGGGCCTTGTCAGTCGCTCACTTTGAACTTAAGGACAACAGCAGCGTCCTCTGTCACAGGTAATTGACTGTTACAAAGTTTGGGACCCAGGCTGCATGCCGGACTTGCCAGGTGGTGCTGCATATGTATTGTGGTTGGTCGGGAAAAGTTCCATGCTCCAACATTTGTTCATAAAAATACGACTAAAACAATCTAGTGTTGACACACTTTCTTGATGTCAGAAGATAGAACAAGGTATATAAAATATGTAAACACTATAATTGTATGCGCCCCTATTATAATAAAAGCTACAGTCAATTCCCTACTAACGTCTAAGGATTTTAACATTGACACCGTTATGCCTCTAGATAAGCTGGCTTGCCTGGGGGCACTTGCACTAATATCTTTATATGATATATTTTATATAGATGTATGCAATAAAATACAATACTGTAAATACAGCAAATGGTGCCTATGTCTAACGCCACTTACAGATCATAAAGACAGGCCAGGTAAAGGGATAACTATCGAGATATATTTTTATTCATGTTTAGGAATTAAAAATAGTAAAGGTACTTTCTATTTTAAATATCATAATTGTAAATACATTTGATAATTGTAAACAGATTTGATGATTGTAAATATATTTCACGATTGTAAACAGATTTCATGATTGTAAACAGATTTAATTGAGTGTCTGCAGATACTGAGATAGGCCTATATCCAAAAACAGAATGTACAAAAACACTGCTAAAGTAAAGAATGCACTCAGTGCCAGTGATAATATCCAGGCACAACAAATATTGAAATAGCCAATGAGTGAGTGACTGCAGACCGAGACTGACGGATGCGACTCAGTCACCGAGTCGAGACAGATGCGAGCATGCATGTGCCACAGCCTGTGGAGTGTGGTGGTGTGGATGCGAGTGCGACTGCGAGTGGGCGTTCTGCACTTGCATTGCAGTTGTGAGTTGACACATGACATGACATTGGTGACAGTTCCAACACACAACAGTGTTCAACTTCAGTCTAGAGATCAACAGAACACAAAAAAGACACTTTTTCTGCGTAATGTCTTACCTGCTACACTTCCATGCGAGTGCAGACGAAATTTATTAAATCCCAGTCAGATGAGTAAGACTTACCTGAATGTCGCACAAAATCCCAAATATTCAGCTGGTGACTTGATCAAATAAACATTCAGCCCACTTCCGGTTCATTATATTAGTCCTATAATACAAACTAACAAACGCGTTTACGGACAACCTATATGTTGGTCAATACTCAATCGATGCAGCTGAATCATTGTAACGAATCAGGTTCAATTGGTATAAATTACTTTAAATTATTAAGATATTAAGGCGGGGGGGGGGGGGTGACACCGTTGCCCAACCTCCTACCGGATTCATAAGCCGAAAAGGGGCGGGGGGGTAGCCCAGAACCCTAGGCTGTGGGCTGAAACACAGCCACCTAGTAGTTTAGGGAAGTTCCGCGGTAAAGCCCTCCCCCCTCTTTCATCTCCAAGTCGGGGCGTTTTACCGTCAAAATCCGCTCGGAAGGGGTATATTTTTTCCTTTGACCAGCTCTAGATATATATGTCGCAGTTCCATAACCGCTCCGTATATTCTTTTTTATGAACGCATATTTTCCAAGCCCTATATAGCTTCCCCCCTCATCCTACCCGGTCGCAAGTTTTAAAATATCCGCTCTATAGGGTTATCTTTTTCATCATAAATGCCCGCTCTCTCATGCATCAAGGGGCATCCGCGGAATCACGATTTTCCGCCGAGAAAGGTACATGATCTATAATCGATTCATGTACGCAATTATGTTCATATGTGACTGAGGTTGCACAGTAGGACTGCAGAAAACGATGAAATACTCAAGGTTGCTGATAAGTCGACACCACCGATACACATATAAGACAAATTTCAGGTGTGTGGATCCGGACTTTTAGGCTGATTGTACAGCATCTTAGGTGTGGAACTTTCTGTAGTGGACCGCTGCTTTTTCGCTCTCCCTCTGCACCCTCACATCCCCTCCCTCACCCCTGACTGGCTCTCGGGATCATACAATTTTCCAATTCCCCAAAGTATACCTCCCTACCCCGCCCTTTTCTTTTTCAGTCAAAATACTGGAAGGTCCCAGAGCTCGATCGGAGCCAGAAGCAAAAACTACTTTTCAAACGCACTTGAAACGCTCTGTGGGTATACAATGACAGCGGCAAACAACTCAGGGTCAGCTCAGCCGGAACTCTTGAGCAGATCTATGTTTGATCTGTTGGAGCCGAAACGTCCCTCTGTCCCAAACAGGCTAGATAAGTTCAAAACTCTTTGACAGTTGACGTCTTATATTTTTTTTTCTTTTACTCTGGAAACTGTTCAGTTATGTCATATATTCCACTTGCAACAACACAGGTCTGGGAAGCAGTATTCTAACCGAATTCGGAATATGTTGGTTTTAACACAACGTTCCACACGTACTTCGAGCTAATTCCCACCTACGCCTGACTCCTTTTTCGTGGTATGAAATTGACAATCTTGGTATAGGTACAAGCGTAAAGTGCTCATGTCTGAAACGGACAAGAAAGTGACATGCTGCTTTGTTTGTCGAACTTGTTTGTCGGACATAATGCACGCCATAATTTCGCCACATGATTGGACAAAAACATCAGTGACGTCAATGAATGATTGACAGTCTCGATCGGTCAAGTCTGGACAGTCGCCACAGACCTTCCCCTGCAATCTGAACGTGATGAACTACGGCTGAGGTTGGACACCGAAACGCAATAGAGAAGCTCGGTTTCATTGGTGAAAACCTGTGACGTCGTTCGCACCGCTTTCGACCAGCTCTCTCTGCGCGCATGGGCGGCTCTAGCTTTACTGGTTTGACAACTTTGGGACCAAATTTATAGTATTAGTACCATAACTGGAACAAGCGATCGATGCAAACATTTCACCCGAGAAGAGCGAAAGATAACGCGACGGCCCACGTTTTACTTAAAGCGGGTGGCCAACCTAATTTAATCGCGATCTGCACCGAAAGTTTACATCTTAAAATTAAATTGACGAGTGTTAACGCTTCGTTTCGGCCGACTGGTAACGAGAAAAAAATTAAGGAAACCCGCCCCCATCAATGTCGAGCAGCGCGCCATTTTGCCGGAGCAAGTGACGCATATTGTGACTATTCATATGGCGCCGCCTTACGTTACAGCTCGCGGAGAGAGAGATCAGGGCCGCGATTTATAGATGAGCAGCGGCAGTTCCAAGCCGTGCAGTAGCGCAAGATCTTAGCCTTTCATGGAAAAGTACCGTTCAAACAAATTGATATACGTCTTGCGACGATTGAATCCGCAACAATGCCATGATTGGAGTTAGAATCGCAGCTATTTATACTAGCGATTATCATGCGCTCTTGTTTTGCTCACACAATAGGCGCAATTTCCGGTTTGAATAAATTAGAGTATCGCCTCCTGATTGGTCAATCGCGGACACGCCTCCAAAAAGGGCTGCCGCCTGGGTGGGCGGCCAAATCGTGCCTGGCGGTCACTTCTAAATGCTATGGTGAGCTACAGATAGAACGAAAAATTCTGTAATTTGGAGGACAGGCAATTGAGTATTATATGAATCGGTAAAGCAGCGTTAGAGGCCAGGCTGGCGGTTCCCTTTAACAAAATTAAGGTTAGGGCCCACGGCACATGGGTCTCAGACTGAAGTCTGATACACATCTTAACAGTAGAGCGTGTAATTTAACATAGATCTCATCGTATAATATTATGACAATTATCATTACATATGAATCTCCAAGCTGCCCATCGAACTGGCAAAGCTTGCATTGAATTTGACCCATAGTCATTTTATATATATCAGCTAGGGGGAGGGGGCAGGGCCCCAAGACATTTGGGGCATATTTGGCCGGGCCAAACTAGGTCGCCCATGACAGGCAAATTCCTATAGATTCGCGAACCTTTTCAAATGTTAATTATGTAATAGATACACAAAAGCTGACTGATAGAGCTGAGAAAAGCAAACAATTACTGTTACTCTGACAAATGCAGCAATTTCTTATTCAAAACCGCACGAGTCTAATTGCTTTTAACTTTCACTGAAATCAGCTGTATTCCCATTGACACCGACCGAGAGTTCCGCCAGTCCGTGCAAAATTTGTACTTTGCAAGCGCCGCAGGTGCTTCCGTTGCGAGCTATGGCGGACACATTGCCGGCTGATTGGGGTTGGGAAGTACGCACGAGTCGATCCTCAGGTAACATTCATTGATAATGTGAAGACTAAGTATGTCTGTGAGTCGTTGCCACATCCCAGAAAATGTATGTTATTCGGAGAAGTCGAAATATATAAGTTTAGAGAGCTGACAGTACGCTAAACACCAATTTTTTACATTTCGTCGTGGGCTACCCTCAACATTGACAACACTTCGACACTGCGGCCCACGGATATTTTCGGCCCAGACACATCTGCCCACACACAAAATTGACGTAGAATACGCCTAAAGAATTTAGCTTGGATACTGTTGTGCACCTAGACTAGAGAAGCGTGTTTGCCTGGGGCACACAAAATTGATGTAGAATACGCCTAAAGAATTTAGTGCTAAATCACCCTGGCCCCTGGGCCTGGCCACTGTTGTGTACAGGGTGATAACTCGACGTAGGGAAAAAGCAGTCAGCCCGGCTATGGTGCTCCACTTGTCGACACGATTCAGCAAAATTAGTAGGGTTTGGGGCCAGATTCATAATATTTTATGGAACTACATACTTTTATGGAGGGGTCTGCCGATATTAGACATATATTTGTGTCCTATCGTTTCTTATTTGGCCAACTTTTGCAATATACTTCGTGTCGCAATTGCTCCTCTCCGATCATACTTCTTATCAAGTGTCACATCAGTGGCTGGCTTTCCTGGCCCCTACCAAGCCAATTAATTGTTTATACAAGCAGTAGCGACTACTAACAACATTCACCTCTCCCTCTCGATCGCAGCTTTTATCAAGTGTCACACTAGCCCTGTAACATGGCCCACTGGCCGCAGGGCGGATCGGAGGGCCATGGATTAATGATCACGGCCTGTCGTCCGAAAGCAGGGGGTGGTGACAGAGATTTCTAGATTTCACAAAAATGTGATGGAGATGGCACATATCGTTCACATATTCATATCCAGTATATATTTATGAAGCCTTACGCACAAAGATTGAAGACCCCACGCGCTACTTGTGAATTCATCAGTCCACCAAATTTTAACCAAAACAAACCTTCAGTCACTCACCGCCATTTGAAAAAAGCGCTCGTTTCCGGACACCTCAAAAACAAGGTTGGTTCCACTCTCACAGCAACAGGCACTCAGCTGCTTGTATGGCTTTAGTGACGCAAGGATGAGAGCCCTCTGGCGTGAGAGTTACTGTTCAGTGGCACTAGCCTTGTTTTTGGTGAGTCCTGGAACAAGCCATATTTTTTAAATGGCGGCGAGTGGCAGAGGGTTTGTTTTGGTTGAAATTTGGTGGACTGATGAATTCGCAAGTAGCGTGTGGGGTCTTCAATCTTTGTGCATAAGGCTTCATAAATGTGTACTGGACATGAATATGTGAACGATATGTGCCGTCTCCATCACATTTTTGTGAAATCTAGAAATCTCAGTCACCACCCCCTGCTTTCGGACGACAGGCTGTAGCCGTGATGGTTAATCGTGATCGTTAATCTCTGCGGCCGGTGGGCCATGTTACAGGGCTAGTGTCACACCAAATGCTGGCTATCCTGGCTCTTACTGCAAAAGTTTTTTGTCTGGCACAATTAAATAATTGCATTGGGTGCGAGGCCAGCGGCAGCCGTATCAATTTAAACCACCTGAAACCTGGCCTCTGATCATCGCGTGGCTGTAGTAATAAATAACACAACCATAAGTAGCTCAGTGTCAGCAAGTCTTGATTGCCACAGTAACACAATGCCTCAGAAAAGAACATCTTACAATGCATCTTTCAAGTTGAACTTCTCCCGACTTGTTGACTGTTATGACGTTATGATGCAATACATTATTTTGGCAACACCGGTAAGTTTTGTATTACTCCCCCCCCCCCCCCCCCTCCCCGCTTGTCTTGCCACGCTCACTTGAAATCGACAAAAGGCCCTATTTAAAGCTGCATCCTGACTTGCGACTCAAACCCGGAAAGTGGAACCTCCAAATTCCTAATATAAGCTGCGGCTTCAAATAGGCAGTTTACTGTAGTTTTATGGCAATTGATATCTATATCAAGTATTAGCCATAAAATTCTGGTGTTGTTGCTGAGGGAGATACAGCTGGATGCCTGTTAATACTGGCATGTAACAGGACTATGTAACAGGTCATTGAACAGTATCAAAGAAGTGTTAATGGTGATGCAAGCATTGATAAATCTGCAAAATGTATTAGAGCCTACATCTAAACTTATATGGGCAGAAGTATCTAGACTGAAATGTCTATTAAACTGTCAATTCACAATTAGGCCCAGGGCCAGGCACTAGCAGTAGGAATTTACAGCATGCATGAATCTAGCCCCATGTGACATTGTCAGTTTCATACAACTGTTATGCAGAGCAACAACTGTTGCATAGAGCAATAACTGTTTGCCTAGAGCAATAACTGTTGTGCTGAACAACAACTGTCGCAAATGAGAATAGCATGAACCTTGCAAGTTGCTGAGAATTAGCATCGCATTAATAAAGGAGTGCAGGGTATAGAATATTTGTATATAAAATGATAAATATCTGCAAAGACCTTTGCCCTTCACAATAATAACGAGATTGCCGTAGGGTGAAAATGATGTAAAATGTAAAATCTGGATTATGTCTTCAGTCCACTACAATGACCATGACCTTAACAATTGCCTTGGCTGACTTTATTTGTGACATATTTAGCCCCTCAGATCCAGATTTGACCCCTCAGATCTATATTTGGCATATTTGATACCTCAGATCCATATTGACCCCTCAGATCCGGCAACTATAAAACTGTCGCTTTAGTGAGCACCCTCTCAATTGTTGGCCCCATCCCAAAAGTAAAATCACTCTTTAGTTTAGCCCCCAGTCTCAACGATCACGCTCGGTGGACAGCTAAAACCCTTTGGTCTACATTTCTAGTTTCTACATCCCTACCATGCACATTAGTTTCATAGCAACTACCTCAATCATCCCACCACCCCAGCTTTAACGGAGTACATCCTAACCGGCCGAAGACGAAGCCGGCCGCCATCCGAAAACAGACGGTGGGAGGGGGGGGGGGTGGTATTTTTGTCTCGGCGGTGTCTGGCTGCCGGATTAGTGTAAGGGGGGGTCTGCCAATGGACAATAACAATTAGTCTTTGTCTCCGAGGTGCCGGATTAGTGTTCTATGGCTGAGTGCCCTGGGACCACCACTATCGACCACTACCTATCGACATATAAATATATTAACATCATCAAGGGCTGAAATAGGCTTTTAGGTTAGGTTGTTGGGTTTCGCGTATTTTTGCGTTTTACATCTAATAAAGTGATGAGATCGCCATTCCACGGTAATTGGTCGGATTTCGCGTATTTTTGCATCTAAGAAAGTGATGAGATCGCCATTCCACGGTAATTGGTCGGATTTCGCGTATTTTTGCGTCTTACATCTAATAAAGTGATGAGATCGCCATTCAACGGTAATTGGTCGGATTTCGCGTATTTTTGCATCTAAGAAAGTGATGAGATCGCCATTCCACGGTAATTGGTCGGATTTCGCGTATTTTTGCGTCTTACATCTAATAAAGTGATGAGATCGCCATTCAACGGTAATTGGTCGGATTTCGCGTATTTTTGCGTCTTACATCTAATAAAGTGATGAGATCGCCATTCAACGGTAATTAGTCGGATTTCGCGTATTTTTGCGTCTTCCATCTAATAAAGTGATGAGCTTGAACCCCCCCTCCCCCGCCCCGCCCCCTACAACAGTATGCCTACACTGGCACCGCGGTTGCTGTCACAGCTCGCGACAGTGAAGAGCCTCGCTGTGTTGACATCTTGATAAGCCAAGTGACGAGTACCCAGCCACACATCATTGATGTCGGCCAGCTGTTCTTAATAGTTAATAGCTCTCGTGATCCTGTGACCTTGACCTTTGACATACATACCCTGCTAACGAACTTGACCGAGCCATGTCAAATACCTATCGATGGGTTAAGTTACAGAATGAAATGTTGCTTTTTTGACCTACAAAGCGCTACACACACACGCACATACCCATACCAACCAACGTAGTGATAGATCCGTGAAATCGAAGATTTTACGTCATAATATTAAGGATGATAATACATATCACCCTGATGTAAATGTTTAGGTCAATATATAAATTTAGTTACAGGTCAAAATGTCAAAATGTTAAAATGAATAGTGCCTTAATGAGAGAAACAAGAATAGAATAAGTTAAACTTATGGTTTAGGTTACAAGATCAAATTTCATGGCAGCAATGGTCTAACTGTCACAATTTTATACTGTCACCAGTTTTATAACCTGGGAATGGTGAATAAATTATTGTCTTGATTATCTTGACCTAACCGCCAGGCCTTCATTTTAAGTGTTAGTCATAATGCAATCATGGACTATCATCAGGTCACAACAGTCAGGATTGTAACGTTCGCTTACTTAGAAGCCACGTCTTCGAAGCTTGTTGTTTTGGCCTTACATATGTTAGCTTGAAATCTAAGCATGAAATGAAAGTATGAAATCTAGGCTACTGGCAACAACAGATTAGAAATTGCACCAATGAATAACAATTTTCATGATGAATATTGAGAGGTCTCTGCCACCACATATGATATCCAGCAACTATTTTGTGATGACATGTGAAAAAACAGGTGACAAATACAAAAAGGAAATTGAAGATTTGACTTCTTTTTTTATGTACATCCAAGGCACGCACACATCCAATTGGTTTCACTCTATTGACCAGAGTTGATTTTACCAGCAGGGTGATTGATATTAATACTGATATGTTATACTGATGCTGTAAACATTCTGTATCTATATCTACAGGTCGTACCTACTACTTCAATCCTAATACCAAAGAGAGTTTGTGGGAGCGCCCGACGGGACCTGCAAAGAAAATGTCTGCCTCCGTCCAAGCATCTCATCTGCTGGTGAAGCATCGGGAGTCAAGGCGACCGTCCTCATGGCGAGAGGAAAATATCACCAAGACAAAGGAACAAGCACTGGAAGAGCTCCAAAGTAAGGAACAAGGTCATCCCGTGGCTTATTAGTGGAGCCCCCCCCCCCCCTTATTAGGTAGCGAGATGAGATATTGTCGCAGGGTGCTCTGCCAGGCCAGCTCAAGCGGCTGGTGTGCGGGTTGATGTTTGATAAGGATAAGTCCAAGTCCAGGGTTTGTTAATTTGTCTAAATGTACATGTGCAACAACAGTAAATGGTGGATGCATACTTCACGTAATTTGCGTTTGATCCACTCATTTCATTGTCCCAGGAGTTCGTGTCCGTTTGCCCAATTTACCCTTTCGCCATGTGCACAAAAATGGCTCAAAACGTCAACGTGTTTGTGTGTCTTGTTTCAGAGTATCGCGCGATGATTGTGTCTGGGGAGCAGGAGTTTGAGGCCCTCGCCTCCAAGTACAGCGACTGTAGCTCCGCCAAGCGGGGTGGAGATCTGGGGCCCTTCGGCCGCGGCCAGATGCAGAAACCTTTCGAGGACGCCACGTTTGGTCTGAATGTCGGCGAGCTGAGCGAGCCCGTGTGGACCGACTCCGGGGTTCACATCATCCTCAGGACGAAATAGACCTCAAAAAGAGTTCAAGCTGTGGGGCGTGGGTGGCGCCATCTATCGGGTCACATCGGTAATATACTGTCATGGCGTGTGTTTTGTCTCTTATTTTTGCTGTAGTAAAGTACGTTACTCAGTGGCGCCCTCTTTTGAGTAACATCTGTCTTATGAGCGTAGCTGGCACGTATGTCTGGTGAAGTTTGTCGCGCCGTCTACTGAGAGACTATTGTCCTATGTTCGTTTGTCAGAACCTTGATCGCAACACGTGGAAATACGTTATCGCTTTGCCATTGATGAAATGATGTTTAAAATGAAATTTGGGAAGATCGATTTATTGAAAGTAGTGATTCGACGCATGGATGTGGTTAAGTGTTTGTAATATCGTCTCGACGCGGAATTCATTTGACAAAATCATCGATCTTTTCGCCGGAAACCGCTCCTTTGGGGTAATCTATCCCGCTATACGTCGACATCGTGTGTCAGAAGGTTTGCATTGTAATCGATATCGTACTCGTGTCTTGAAAGTGATTCGAGTGGTAAATTGTGAGGTTTGTTGTTACACTGAACGCATTCAATTTCTCACTTCAACAATTCAGCTCATGCAACTACTACTTCAGCAAGTGATTGATGAGCCTCATAGGAAAAAATGTATTTAAGCCGTGTTTTGTAAACGTGACTTATACAGGGATGACGAACTGGCTATTGGTGAAAGAGACTGAACATGTCAACATCGCTTTCGGTACTGTGCAGTCAAAGTTATGGACGACGCTCGTTTCTACTGGAAGATAATACTTTGTATTCAATTACAATTCTTATATGTGTGGTATGTAAGTGACGTCATCTGTTTATGTGAACTTCGTCTGACGTCAGCACCATGTGATTGCACGTTACTTTTACACGTTGTATGTCGTCTACCTGTGGTTTAATAAACTTGTCAAACACCTGTCGACTTTGATGTGATCCATGTATGTAAACATATACTTTGCATTCTCCACGTGATGCATTTTGCCTCGGGTTACAGACGCGTGCCATGCGATGTGCCTACATTACAAATGCTATAGTTCCGGACCGATTTGCTGAAAGTTCATCTCTACATTTCGGGAGAGGAACGACGTTTTGGGGGAGAGAAACCTACCGGCTGTATCTACAACAAAGCCTGGGATATCAAGTTGAAGCAAATGGAGTATACGCTGCCAAATATATCTCCGTTCACATATTTTCGGTTGTAATATGGAAATATAACGATGTGAAGAGCGAACTATATTTATGATGCATTTGTGACTTGACGCATATGCCGTATGTAAATCGCGCGTAAACAAACTAATCGTAAGAATACAGCGTGAACAACTTTTTCTTAACTTGGTCTGGTCATGCTCTGACCTATATTTCGAATTTGGTTCGACCCTAAATCAAATGCTTGGTCTCGCAATAGACTGTATCATGCATTATATGGCTATCATTGCCACTGGCCACCATGCGCTGCAACAAACAAAATGCATACTTAGCTATTGGTGTGCCTCACAAATAACTATGTCGTCAATCCATCACAAGTATTTATAATTCATAATTAAACACCTAACCCTCACAATTTTGTTTGTATTTTATCACTAGTTCCTTTTCCTTTCCTGTTGTAGCCAAAAACTTCTTTTCTAAGTCTTGTGCAACTATTAGTCTTTACGTAGACGAAGTGTTTGTGCCACGTTAGCCAATGCATGAAGTTCAAAGTTAACTATATTAAAGATTAATACTAAATGTGCACTCGCTGGTATACAGCTGGGAACTTCTGGCTCTATATATTTAATAAGCAAAAAACATCTTGTGCCCTTTCGAGAAAGTTATAATTGTGACTGAACTTTTCCTTTTCATCACCTGATACCGTGTGTTATTAGGCTTAGGTTGGTTCCCCGGCATTAATTTGTAGAAATGCGCGGCGCATATTTGCTATCAATTTGCGCAGCGCCGCCCTGGCGAGCGAGTGTGAAAATGCATTGAGAAAGTAGGCGAAGACAGAGATATAATGGACCCCTAGCGGAGTGAGTCGAAGGCAGAGAGTGCCTCTGTCCCATGTCAAAGGGAGATGGGGTCAAAATTAACCATCATAATTATTTGTCACTGACGAAAAGTAGTCTGGCCACAATGAATCAGTGCATCAATGAAAGCATTGATCTGTGTATCAATTGTTAGGTTGCCCGTTATGGGGGGCAGAAGCGAAGTGGAGAACGCCGGTGGGGTAAGGGGCAGGAGCGGATCCAGGGGGCCAGCCCCAGCTCCCCCTTTTAAGGCCGAAATTTATAACATTTAACATATGAAAACCAAAACCGGCCCCCCCTATGCAGCATATCTGGATCCGACCCTAAAACCGCCCCCCCCCCATCCAGATTTTCTGGACCCGCCCCTGGGGGGGGGGGTAATTAAATACAAACAAGTATAGGGAGGTACCTTAGTCTCACCGTTTTCTAACCATTACCCGGCCCCCTGCAGCGTATAGGGTTCACATATAAATCCTCGGAACACCACTGCTATTACCGAAAATCGCTGTTCGACAGAAACCAGATTCTGACGAGGCAAATTCTCACCGTGGAAGACGATTTTCGTCTCATGCCGGTCTTTTGATATGAAAAGACATGTTTTTCGTCACATTGTCAGTTTGTTTTTTATGACGAAAATCGTCATATTATGACTTGGTTTGTTTGCCTGTGTGTGTCTGCATGTCTTTTAAGACGAACTGTCGAAGACTTGCAGCTTATCGAACAAATTCGGTCTGAGATCAACGTCACGGTGACGTCATACGTCCAGAACACATTCTCCGGCCTAGCTCGCTTAGTATTGGAGATAGAGACACAGAAGTCGTACCGAAATACTCAGATCCTTAATATCTTTCACGGATGTTTATCCTACGCAATCATAGACATTTGCCCAGGTGAGATTCGAAACACACACCGGACGCTGGCGGCGCAGAGCACACTCGACAACAGCCGAACGCGCCTATCCACTGTACCACGCGGGGACGCCATACGAGACGAGAAGGCCAATCTTTGCCCAATCAATGGTGCCCCGATGCCCGTATGTCCGGTAGCTGGCCAATGGCACTGTACGACACCACATCTACCGGCGGGAAGAGACAGACGGCAGCGCGGTGACTGGCGTATAGATACCGTCATAAGCCCGGCGGTGATTCGTCTCGTGGGCCACTCACTGAAGACAGGCTGGTCTGGCAGGCGTAGGGATAAATTAGTTAATGCGGCCACTGTGGGCTTTTTTCATTGGTTGGCTGTTCACGCCGGAGGTCGGGGATGTGGGGAGGGGGTGGGAGTGGTGAGAGGGTCTGAGAGTTAAGGAGGGGCGGGGCGGGGGGTGGGGGAGGGTCTGAGAGTTAAGGAGGGGCGGGGCGGGGGGTGGGGAGGGTCTGAGAGTTAAGGAGGGGCAGGGCGGGGGGTGGGGAAGGGTGGTGAGAGGTTCTGGGAGTTAAGGAGGTCCCGAGGGGAAGGGGGAGGGTCGTTGTAGGGCGTCCACTTGGGGCCGTGTGACGTAGGATACTTAATTGGGATATGGGCATCGGGGTGGGAAAGACAGATCTCGATGCTGTATGTGGCTGGAGCGTTGGGAAGTGTTACGGGGCAAAGTGAATACAAATTGGGCTTTTATGGGGCGCGTGCCAGGTGTCATGGAAATGACGGGCTTCGGGGGAGGGGGAAGGGAGGGGGGAGGGGTAAATGGGCGGTTATAGGTGGGGTGCAGATGAGGGAATTGGGGGGTGGGATGAGATAAAGGGTTTCAGAGGGATGTCTATAATGGGGTGGGGTTTGTCGATGGGTGGTCCGGCGTGGGCGAGGAGAGACGCAGAGGCAGGCCAGAGCGGAGTTAGAGCTGGAGGGAGGTGTACGGGGTGGAGGTGGGTGGCATGGTAGGGGGGCATGATAGGGGGGCAAGGCAGGGGGGTATCGTGGACATAAAGTGAGCGATATTGCACCGGCGGGCCATCGAGGGAGTCGAGCGAGTATTTAAGGGGAGACAGGCACTGCGCTGCCGTATTACATCGAACAATCTCCACAACAGCGGCCACCTACCGGCCAAGACGCGAACATCCCGCAATGGCAATAGAACGCCATCAGCGCTAACTTTTCCAAAAGTCGCCGCCAGTCTATAAATTTCAACATCGCTTTCACACTGAAAACAGTTAGGTGAACCTGATCTATATAGTTCACGTTGCAATTGCTTCTATAGCCATGGCCAAAGCACACCGGGTGGGATTGCACTTATCCAAGTGCCTAACATTGTTTGCTGTGGTGAGTTTGCTGGGTCCCACAACATGGACTATGAGCATCCGGCCCCAGAGACAAAGACGCGCTCTCAAACACTATCCGTCCGTTTATGGACCCAGTAAAGTAAGCAATATCGCTGATGAACAGAACGTATGGAGGCGATTCATAACAGACGATGATGAGCAGAACGCATGGAGGCGAATCATATCAGACGCCGATGAAGAAGATATCAGAGAATTTTCACGTGCGCTCAAGGACAATTTGGATGACCTTGGGATGATCGAAGAGAGGTTGTATGAATTGGATCGCAAGGCCTTTCAGCAATTCCGGGAAGGCCGTACTTATGACACTGAAGACAGTGATGTCGTTGAACAGACAAGTGTTGACGAGGAAACATACCGAGGTATAATCAAGTCAATCAACGACAAGATTGTTCGAGAAGTAGAAAACACGCCATTCGGACCAAAAGTAAAGAAATCCCCGACTCAAGCAGAAGTTAAAAGACGGAAGAAGGCAATTCAAATGAGAAACCATGCAGACGAGTTTGACATGGACATCAATGAACTTAGAAAGCAGGCAAGAGATGACATGTATGAGAAAGCCCAATGGGGTGGGGATTCTGAGCTGGAAGATACTTTACGAGCAATAAGGGAAATGAACTCACATAAGGTTAGAAGGAGCAGACGAAATGATGTCTCCATTTTAAGATACCCGACGTATTCAGAGGAGATCGAGCTTGACTTTCCGCCGCAGGAAGATAATGCTTTGTACGATTCAACGGTATATGGAGAACTTTCAGTTGACGAGAAAGGAAAAGATCTTCAGATGATGAAACGTAGCATTATCGATGATCTACTGCGACGGAAGAAGGAAGCGAATAGTAAGATTTCCCACCAGAAAGGTGATGCGAACGCTGGAGACAAACATATGACAAAAGATATAGCGCATAGGCTAACCGGGGAGGGGCTTCACATAAAAACAGAGACGCCCAGTGATGAACATTTCTCAAGTGTGCTGGAATCTCAGGATTGGGGAAGGCGGCTACTGCACGATCTGCAAGAGGAGCAAGACAAGAGACAAGACAAGAAGAGTTGGGATATCAAGCGAAGGGCTTTAGGCGAGTACGAGACAGACGAAACCGATATTAGAAATGCCAGGAACGGGCTCTCAGTAGGTGATGGAAAGGCGCATGGCGACAGATCACGTGATTTCAAACGAAAAGATAAAATACCGACTGATTCCTACCACAGTGATCCCGAAGGAGGGGCATTGCGTGTCCCAGGTGGAAATGGACCTAAACAAAGCAAGCCTCCAAGAAAAGAGGACCTCAGAGCGCATGAATCTCCCACCGAAGGTGACCTTGACGGTGCGAACGGAACCACGGTCAAAGGTCACATTGAAACCAACCAGGGAGAAAATGACCTCGAGGATGAAATCAAAGCCGGTGGAAGGAAAAATGACAAAGACGAAATTATTTACATCCGGGACCCTACCGGGGATATCACTCGGCGTCCCATGCGGTACGACGTGTCCCTCGATCCCAAAGGTCACCTTCACTTGTACTGGGACATCGATCCGGTCACCGAGACCTTGACCTTCCGTCTGGAGGCGCGGGTCCAGAAGAGAGATCTCGTGGGATTCGGATTCTCAGACTACGGAGAACCGACGGATGCTGACGTCATCATCGCTTGGACTGATTTGTCCGGAAGGCATCTGTTCCAGGTAAGTCACGTGGTTAACCAAAAGATCTCGTGGTGGGTTTGAATCATCCCCGTGCTGAAATATGTGGGGTGGGCGGTCAGTAATTGAGGTTACGATGGCAACCGTGTTGTCGCCTTTGTAGTGTAAAGTTGTCAAGTTATATTGATCATTATACATACGAAAGAGACTGCCCTAGCCCGTTATAAATCACCGGCCGATCCTAGATGGCTAGGCGCCGAGCAGTTTTAAGCCCCGTCCAGACGACACGATTTTACCTATAGGTCAGGCCTGTGGGTCATGACCTACAGGGAATCTTACTGTCTGGACAGGCGCTGTGACAAATTCGGTAATAAGGACCTATAGGGATCTATAGGATAATCCTACCATGTCTCATAGGTAAAAAAACCCATATTGGACGGACCTATAGGAAAACCTATCGTCTAGACGGAGCTTTACTCTGGAGCGGTCTAAACGGGCGGTCCAAGAGAGAGAGAGAGAGTCATAAAACTTAATCTAGAACGATGCACGCTGATGATATTTGGATAAACTAATCCCATGGGATACACCAAAAACATTAATTAAAACCAGTACTTTTTATGGACCCGGTCAGCGCATTGGTTATTTTATCTCCGTTGACTATTAGTGCTTCTAACTATTAGGAATACAAATTTTTATTATATTTGATTATTCATGAAAAAGAAACTGACGTTGAGCGAGGGTTTCAAACGCATCAAGGAATTTATTGCTATTTTTTGTAGTAGTTTTGTTGTTTTGGGGGTCGAAACGGGGTCACTGGACGCACGGTACCCCATCTATGTTATTGAACTAGAGGTCTAATATCATCATACAGCGCGAATACCGCATTTTCCTCGTTGAAAGCCTCGATAAGATAATCTAGCACCCCTTCAAAATCCCAGAACTATGGGACGAATCACAGTGTTAAACACATCTATACAGGACGCTACACAAGATGGCAACAGCAATAGATCTAATAGAACTCCCTTTTACTCGTAAATGCCAGACAATATGGAATCGATCAAAATGATATCCGTGAAAGTAATCCTATCAATTTGAAGAACTGTCGACTATGGCGTAATTGAAACCTCGTTATGATTCCGTAAGAATACGATTCCCGGCTCTCCGTAAATGACGTCAACCAGATACTTTTGGGAAAGGGGTGTGTGGTTATCGGCAAAAGTCTGTTTCCAATGCAATCGAGCGCCAAAAATGTGTAAAGCCCTAAAACTGCCTTCCTTATCACCAGCCATTTTGATTCATTTCTCTCCGCCGGTTAGATTCATCTCTCCGCCTCCCTGCTCACCAGCCGGTTAGATTCATCTCTCCGCATCCCTGCTCACCAGCCGGTTAGATTCATCTCTCCGCCTCCCTGCTCAACAGCCGGTTAGATTCATCTCTCCGCCTCCCTGTTCACCAGCCGGTTAAATTCATCTCTCCGCCTCCCTGCTCAACAGCCGGTTAGATTCATCTCTCCGCCTCCCTGTTCACCAGCCGGTTAGATTCATCTCTCCGCCTCCCTGTTCACCAGCCGGTTAGCTTCATCTCTCCGCCTCCCTGTTCACCAGCCGGTTAGATTCATCTCTCCGCCTCCTGTTCACCAGCCGTTTAGATTCATCTCTCCGCCTCCCTGTTCACCAGCCGGTTAGATTCATCTCTCCGCCTCCCTGTTCACCAGCCGGTTAGATTCATCTCTCCGCCTCCCTGTTCACCAGCCGGTTAGATTCATCTCTCCGCCTCCCTGCTCAACAGCCGGTTAGATTCATCTCTCCGCCTCCCTGCTCAACAGCCGGTTAGATTCATCTCTCCGCCTCCCTGTTCGCCAGCCGTTTAGATTCATCTCTCCGCCTCCCTGTTCACCAGCCGGTTAGATTCATCTCTCCGCCTCCCTGTTCACCAGCCGGTTAGCTTCATCTCTCCGCCTCCCTGTTCACCAGCCGGTTAGATTCATCTCTCCGCCTCCTGTTCACCAGCCGTTTAGATTCATCTCTCCGCCTCCCTGTTCACCAGCCGGTTAGATTCATCTCTCCGCCTCCTGTTCACCAGCCGTTTAGATTCATCTCTCCGCCTCCTGTTCACCAGCCGTTTAGATTCATCTCTCCGCCTCCCTGTTCACCAGCCGGTTAGATTCATCTCTCCGCCTCCCTGTTCACCAGCCGGTTACAGTCATCTCTACCTGCCTCCCTGTTTATCCGAGGTTTAGATTCGTCTCTCTCCGTTTGCATTTTACTAGCCGTTTAGATTTATCTCTCTCCGCTTCCCTGTTTATCAGCCGTTTAAAACAATCTCTCTTCGCCTCAAGTTTTATCATACGTTCAAATTCATTTGAAGTTTCATTTCTCTCCGCATCCCTTTTTCACCAGACGCTTGGATTCATCTCTCTCCGCCTCCATTTTCACCAGCCGTTTAGTTTCATCTTTCTCCTTGCCTCTCTGTTCACAAGCCGTTTAGATTCATCTCTCACCCTCCCTGTTCACCAGATTTATCTCTCCCCTGACTTCACGACGTGTTCACACGCCATCGCTTCCATCCTCTCAATATGGTTAATTAATTTAATAAATATTAGTGATCTACGAGGGCGATGGACGATGTCAATGGCTTCCAATATCGCGGGACGGCCCCTTCGTTCCCAGCAATCAAATTGTCATTGAGAGTCTTATGCTCAACCAACGCCGGTCTGAAAGGAGGGCCATTCCTCTTACAATTCGCACCCCCTCCTCTAGCAATACCGTTCCTCTCCTCGCTCGCTCCCACTCTTCTCCAATCCACCGCTCCGCCTGCTCCACTTCCACTTCACGAACCTTCCTTTTCCCGAACGCACCCCCCTCTCCCCTTCCAGCGTTCATACGCCACGCCCTCTTCACGGGCTCTTCTTTTTACCAGACGCACCCCCGTCGTCTCTCAGGGGGGTTACAAGACGTCGCCTTGTCGGCGGGGCCAATAAGTGTCGTAATTGGGGGAGGTAATGTCGTGAAAGGCCCTCTGACACGGGCTGGTTATTGGACTGGGGGGGTGGCCGTTCATTGGTCAGACGACTGGCTGTCACGGTACGAGAGAGCACTTGTCTGTCCAGCTCCACTTGTCTGATTACCGGCCTGCTCGTGGGATCGCGAAGCAAGTGTCAAGAGGGGGTGTCGTGAGGGTGGGGGAGGAGGGGAGGGGGTAGGGGTGAGAGTGAGAGAGGGTGAGGGTGGGGTTGGGGCGGGGGGGGGGGGGCGGGTTAACGGCACCACCGAATATTGGGTGTTGGAATTATTAACGGGTGCCACTGTAGGATGGATGTTGGCAAAAATGGAAGCGATTAAACATGAATTCATCACCTTCGGCCAGCCACGCGATTAACACCGACCACCAAAGAGATGACTTGGGAATCGTAGATAAACTTAAGTTTTCTTGCAAACAAACAGGCATTTTTTCCACATGGCCATATCGACTACACAGCTGGGTTTTGGGGGTCCCGCGGCAAAGCCCTCCCCCCTTTTCACCGCCAAAATCCGCATTTTACGGCCAAAATCCGCTCGGAAAAGTTATTTATGGCGGCAACCTCTATTTTTTTACATTTTCAGAGCCCGCCCCCCCCCCCCCCCCCCCCCGCGGTCGCAAGTTTTAAAATATCCGCTCTATAGGGGTATCTATTTCACCATAGATGTCCGCTTTCTCAGGCATCAATGCATTCGCGGAACCCCCTGCCCCCCTCCCCACCAGATTTGTGTAATAATGTTGTGTTTCTTCGAGCGCTATAGGATGGATTTTTTATGGATTCGCAACGTGCTCATCACGTGTTCGTCATGCGTGTTCTCCAATCGACGACAATGTACGCATGTATGCCGTAGTCGAATTAATATGTACACGCATGTTAAATTCGTACTGCAAGTATTGTACTTGGGCCATGGAAGGTGGGACCCAATGCCTACTTTCCGTTTATTTTATATTGTATCCTGCGAGGTACTGACCGGCCTACTTATGTATTTACATTTTCTTTGTTTTGTTAAGACGAAATTCTACGATTTTCGTCTTATGTCGGTGTGTTCGGTTTGTTATGACGAAAATTGAAATTTTCAATTTTCGGAATATGTCAGTCGGTCGTGTTTGTTATGACGAAAATTGAAATTTTCAATTTTCGGCATATGTCGGTTGGTCGTGTTTGTGTGTATGTATGTATGTATGTATGTATGTATGTATGTATGTATGTATGTATGTATGTCTGTCCCACTCGAAAAGGGGAAGTCTCTTTGTGGCCTAACTGCTGCATGTATCGTTTCGCAATCTTTAACATCTTATAGCCAGCTAATAGGGCTACAACATTCTCGTCACGCAGGTCGAAAGGTCAAAGGTCAAGGTCACAGCGATTTTGTGAAAAAAAAACTAAAAACGCTTATATCTCCGTTAATATTAAAGCTAGAGATCTCGAATTAGTTTCAGAATGTGCCCCTCTTTCAGGTGCGGTTTTCGGGTATTGTTCACTTTTTGATGCGTAATACTCATTTTCGAGGAAAACGAGGTCATAGGTTTTGCGGAAAACGCACTAAATGACCTCTGTCAGTTTTTTCGCTTTTTGGTACATTTGCCATCAAGCTATCGCTATGATGTTCAAATATGTCATAGAAATCTGAATTGAGATGAGTTGTGTCGAATCTTAGAGTTTCCTGATACGTCACGTGACGTAACGATGACGTCACTTTCGGTACTTACAAAAAATCATAAAAAATTAGAAAAAAATCACAAAAATGCGAGAGTAGCATTATATTGTAGGGAAAGTAGTTCCTCGTATAGCTACAAACTAAAAACAATACGTTCCTATCTTACTTCCGGTTCCAGGGCCGGGGGAATTTCTCTATGGGACTTCCCATGTTAAAAGGGCTGTATCTTTAGGCTGGGAAAAAATGTTTTGTCGCGTATGTCGCAAGTGCCTCCAGCAAACAACACCGGGATTTTTTGTCTTAGTTAAACATGATACCTAGTAGCAACAGTGCTTATCATATGCAATTGGAGAAACAAGTGACGTCACAGGATTTTTTTGAAATTTGGCCCATGGTGAAAGATACGGCTTTTTGGTGGTAGCAGAGGCTCCCACGGGTGTCCTATTCAAGCCATCACTCAATGCTTGCAGCTGTGGATGGATAATAGTAAGCTGAATCATAATCTGTCAACATGGTTCCATAGCCACATTACTTTTCGGTATATAGTCGAAATCGTTTAACATGGGATCCTATGGGGAAAAATGAACTTGATCGAATATGACCTTCTTCCGTTCAAGCTATTTCAGTCTCCTTCGCCACACAGTGAGGCAATATCACCTTAAAGCAATTTATAAGAAAAACCCGGCGATCTCTGTATTACTTTTGGTTTCCATGGCAACGAAGCCACTGGCCTAATGATAAACATACAGATTCTTGCCATTGAAAGAAAAATCGTCAGAAATCAGATACAAATGCTAAAATTGCATTCTTTTCGCCAACTAGTTGCCAATAAGCATCTTCAGATCACTTAGTGCTTTAATTAGGCGGAGGTTGTCTAGTTATGGTGCTAGAGCGCTCCGAAGTGGGACGACACCTTTGCGGGGCCGCCAATGATGAGTGAATGGAGATTGTGTCCATCTTGAAAAAATCGTCAAAAATCAGAAAAACAAGCTAGAGCTGTGATGTTTGCGTCAAATGGTAGGGAACATTAATAGTCAGAAAAATAGTAAAAGAAACAAATTAGTTGCTATATCACTTCGCTTACAGTGTTCTTTGTTCTTGTCGTCGTTCTCCGTGTTTCCGCAATGATAAGCTAATGCAATTTTTGACCATTTCGCCAAGCCATAGCTGAAGGACTAATCTTACTATCGGCTAGCTCTTTAATCGAATAAGTTGTGGCAGTAAAGCTTGGCATATTGCCGCTTGGACGTTGTCGTGCGTCACGTCATAACGTCACCATGACGCCATGACGTCACATATCTTACGTAGGCTATTACTCAGCTATTACAAGGTATGGCGACTTTCGGGTTGCTTGACGTTGCAGGTCGTGTTCAGGGACATTTTGTGCCGTGTGTAACTTGTTTGGCGCAGGGGATAAGTATGCGTCAAAAATGACGTCATAGCTAACGTGCTCCTACGACATGTTGGGTTTGCTTTATTTTCAGCCACTTTGGCAATAGCTGTCATAGCCCGAGTTGATACGTAGGTATATTAAAGAAATAGAAGCCATCTTAAGCATTTTCGCAAACGTCAAATGACGTCATGTCGCGTCACGATGACGTATTATTAGATAAAAAGTAAAATTCGTAGCGCCATTCATAATGAGTTAAGCAATCGCTTTTGAGAAAATTTCATGTTCACTTAAACTCTAATATGGCATTAAATTCTTGGGCGGAAGATTCGTCACATGACGCGATTGTCACGTCATCGGCACAAGCGACGGTTTTACCTGTAATTCCGTTAATATCGGTTAATTGCTCATTGCACACTGCTCAAAATAGAGCCTGCGGTGCGCACGTTGTCGGATGAATGCGCTATTTGGCTCAAATTTCCCGTTATACGCGCTGTTTAGCCCAAATTGTCCCGTATACGCGCTGTTTATCCAAAATTGCCCAATATATATGCGCTGTTCAGCTCAAATCGTAATCTAGAAATGGCCCTCATTCCCTTAATAATCATCGTGGGCGGTCGCGGTTCCGATCAACATGTTCAGATAGACACGCTCTTCGACCTAGAGTCGATTTTCGTCATCATCAGTGTCCTCACTGACTTCTTGTTTGTATGTATGTATGTCTGTCCCACTCGAAAACGGGAAGTCTCTTTGTGGCCTAACTGCTGCATGTATCGTTTCGTAATCTTTAACATCTTATAGCTAGCTAATAGGGCTACAACATTCTCGTCACGCAGGTCGAAAGGTCAAAGGTCAAGGTCACAGCGATTTTTTGAAAAAATTACTAAAAACGCTTATATCTCCGTTAATATTAAATCTAGAGATCTCGAATTAGTTTCAGAATATGCCCCTTTTCATGTGCAGTTTTCGGGTTTTGTTCACTTTTTAATGCGTAGTACTCATGTTTGAGGAAAACGAGGTCATAGGTTTTGCGGAAAACGCACTAAATGACCTCTGTCAGTTTTTTCGCTTTTTGGTACATTTGCCATCAAGCTATCGCTATGATGTTCAATTATGTCATAGAAATATGAATTGTGATGACTTGTGCTGAATCTTAGAGTTTTCTGATACGTCACGTGACGTCACGATGACGTCACTTTCGGTACTTACAAAAAATCATCAAAAATCAGAAAAAAATCACAAAAATGCGAGATTAGCATTATATTGTAGGAAAAGTAGTTCCTCGTATAGCTACAAACTAAAAACAATACGTTCCTATCTTACTTCCGGTTCCAGGGCCGGGGGAATTTCTCTATGGGACTTCCCATGTTAAAAGGGCTGTATCTTTAGGCTGGGAAAAAATGTTTTGTCACGTATGTCGCAAGTGCCTCCATCAAACAACACCGGGATTTTTTCGTTAGTTGAACATGTCGTGTAGTAGCCACAGTGCTTACCATATGCAATTAGAGCGAATAGTGACGTCACAGGATTTTTTTGAAATTTAGCCAATGGTGAAAGATACGGCTTTTTGGTGTTAGCAGAGGCTCCCACGGGTGTCCTATTCAAGCCATCACTCAATGCTTGCACCTGTGGATGGATACTTCTAAGCTGAGTCATAATCTGTCAACATGGTTCCATAGCCACATTACTTTTCGGTATATAGTCGAAATCGTTTAACATGGGATCCTATGGGGAAAAATGAACTTGATCGAATATGACCTACTTCCGCTCAAGCTATTTCAGTCTCCTTCGCCACACAGTGAGATAATATCATCTTAAAGCAAGTTATAAGAAAAACACGGCGATCTCTGTATTACTTTTTGTTTCCATGGCAACGAAGCCACTGGCCTAATGATAAACATACAGATTCTTGCCATTGAAAGAAAAATCGTCAAAAATCAGATAACAATGCTAAAATTGCATTCTTTTCGCCAACTAGTTGCCAATAAGCATCTTCAGATCACTTAGTGCTTTAACTAGGCGGATCTTGTCTAGTTATGGCGCTAGAGCGCTCCAAAGTGGGACGACACCTTTGCGGGGCCGCCAATGATGAGTGAATGGAGATTGTGTCCATCTTGAAAAAATCGTCAAAATTCAGAAAAGCAAGCTAGAGCTGTGATGTTTGCGTCAAATGGTAGGGAACATTGATGGTCAGAAAAATAGTAAAAAGAAACAAATCAGTTGCTGTATCACTTCGCCTACAGTGTTCTTTGTTCTTGTCGTCGGTCTCCGTGTTTCCGCAATGATAAGCTAATGCATGTTTTGACCATTTCACAAAGCCATAGCTGAAGGACTATTCTTTCTATCGCCTAGCTCTTTAATCGGATAAGTTGTGGCAGTAAACCTTGGCGTATTGCCACTTGGACCTTGTCGTGCGTCACGTCATAACGTCACTATGACGTCATGACGTTACACATCTTACGTAAGCTATTACTCAGCTATTATAAGGTATGGCGACTTTCGGGTTGCTTGACGTTGCAGGTCGTGTTCAGGGACAGTTTGTGCCGTGTGTAACTTTTTTGGCGCAGGGGATAAGTATGCGTCAAAAATGACGTCATAGCTAACGTGCTCCTACGAAATGTTAGGTTTCCTTTATTTTCAGCCACTTTGGCAATATCTGTCATAACCCGAGTTGATAAGTAGGTACATTAAAGACATAGAAGCCATCTTGAGCATTTTCGCGAACGTCAAATGACGTCATGTCTCGTCACGATGACGTATTATTAGATAAAAAGTACAATCGTAGCGCCATTCATAATGAGTCGAGCAATCGCTTTTGAGAACAAAATGTCATGTTCACTGAAACTCTAATATGGTAGAATTGCTCTAGGACGCTTAGTTTGGCCGCTAGAGCGCTCGCAAGAGTTGCACCCCCCTTTGCTGAGGCTCCCATTATGAGTGAATAGCGATATCGACCGGCACTCCTTACTCGTCGATGGCCGCCGTTCGCTTAATAGCGACGCTAGAGAGTCGGGACTGGTCGCAAAGTACACGCCCTTTGACCCAAATTCGATTTTCGTCATCATCAGTGTTCTCACTGACTTCTTGTCTGTGTGTCTGTCTGTCTGTCTGTCTGTCGGAGCATTATCTGTCGAATGACTAAAGATATCGTTCTCTTCTTTTACCAAAACATTCCGGCAGCCAATCGACAGGTCAAGTTCGTAGATGGGCAATATAACTCAAAGGTCAACGTCACGATGACGTCATACGTCCAAAACACATTTTCCGCTCTAGCTCTCTTAATATTGCAGCTAGAGAGCCGCAATTAGTGTCAAAATACTCAGCTCCTCAAAGTCTTTCTCGTCACTGGCATCAGATTTGATGTAGGATGAAAAGTTTTCGCGCCACGGGCTCTTGAAAATTGACAACTTTGGATATTTTTTTATTTTTTACACAGTTTGAGATATCGACTTCTCCTTCTGCATAGATAATGCCACGGCCTACCGTCAGACCAAGTTTGTAGATGGGCAATCTAGGTCAAAGGTCAAGGTCACAGGAATTTTTCACATTTCGCTTAACCATTGAAAGATAGGACCAAAAATCGGAAAAATCACTACTACTGTCTTAGTTTGCATCTAATGACGCTCACCATTATTTCTGTTATTGGGCCCATAGGTACGTTATATATCGTCTCAAAATTGTAAAAATCGCCAGAATAGTTTTCCCGCTAAAAATTCCCAAAGTTTAACATGGGATCCTACGGCACCATTTTGGCGGGAAAGTGGTCTCAATTTCTCCGTGAAGGGCACAGGTGAGACAAACGTCACCTGGCGTGATACATGACATTAGTAATTGGGCACGAATAACTATATTGGTCAAGGTCACGCTTCCAAGGTCAAGGTCGCAGCAAGGTCAAGGACACGAAACATGTGTTCCCGCGTAACTTCGTTAATATCGCGTCTAGAGATTCGTTGTTTGTTGGAGAGTATTTTGCGGAGAGAGGCGGACACGCATGACTGGCTCAAATGTTTCCGGATACTGAACGATTTTCGAGTAATCGGCCAATCTATATTCAGCGTACGTGTCAAGTGGCGTTTTAAACTTTGCAAGGCCATAACTCGGTTAATATTTGAGATAGGGAGCCCAGAATTGGCATGAATGGAGAGAGAAATATGAGCTAGACTTGTGAAAACCACCTCAGAAATGCTCTAGGACGCTTAGTTTGGCCGCTAGAGCGCTCACAAGAGGTGCACCCCCCTCCATGCCGACGCTCCCATTATGAGTCAACGGCGATATGGACCGGCACTCTTTCGGGGTTGCGATGGCCGCCGTTCGCTTAATAGCGACGCTAGAGAGTCGGGATTAGTTGCAAACGACGGGCAAACGTCGACTTGGATATGGAAACCGCCTTCACATTTTGCCTATCACGCATAGTTTTCCCGCTAAAAATTCCCAAAGTTTAACATGGGACCCTACGGGAGCATTTTGGCGGGAAAATGACCTCCCCAATTTCTCCATGAAGGGGACATCTCAGACAAACGACACCTTGCGTGAAACATGACAGTAGTATTTGGGCGGAAAGTACTATATTGATCAAGGTTACGCTTCCAAGGTCAAGGTCACGGCAATGTCAAGGTCACGGCAAGGTCAAGTTCAAGGTCACGAAACATGTTTTCGCGCGTAACTCCGTTAATATTGGGTCTACAGATCCACGGTTTGTTTCAGAATATTCTTCAGAGACAGGCGCAAAAGTAATGTGCCTTCAGATTTCACCTCACATTTATAGTTTTGGAATTATTGGATCATCAAATTGTAACCTAATAAAAATTACCTATATGTGGTGCAATATGTACCAATATTACTAATATCATGTGTGCTAAATTCCAACGAAATCGAACCAGCAGTTTGGACGCAAAGAAATAATCAAACATTAACATGGCCAATCCCATTATAAAGATATGACGCGTGAGTACGCAATGACGTTTCGGCCTATCCCCCAATGTTGTCGCTAGCCCTTTGCAATTTTATTGTCAAAAAGGGACGCCAGCAGGCCGAATGTTTCATCAACCGAAATGTGTTTCCAGCATAAAAACGAAAAAATATTAATAATAGGTACCCAGTTGGGTTTGAACACCCAACCTTCATGCCCACTGTCGAACGCCTTATCCACTACGCCAAAGTGCCGCGTTGTACGTATATGCTACTGTTTCAGAAGTCCCCAAACCCGCTCGATCAGTCATATTTCATACGAAATCCTGCCCTCGGTCTTCCATAGGCTCGACCGAAGCACAACATCCGCCCGTCTCGATCTTTATATCTCGCACCACAACGAAACAGGTCCACATTGGGTAATATTGGGTATATATCCGCGGTTTGTTTCAGAGTATTCTTTAGAGACTTTTTGGAGATTCATATATTCTCGCTATCTTCCAGCTATGTTATAAGCGGGATTATGAATGCGGCCCCTTTATCTGTGACCTTTCATAGTTATCGGCTCATGGTCAGTTGCACCTATCCCCCGATTTTCGTCTTTCCTCTCAAGCTATGCTTGACAAATTCTAGTATTGATATAAATGACGATGGACGATATGCGAGGGACCGTTGTAGTTCCATTAGAACGGTCGTCATTTTTTTATGGTTCCCCCCCCTTTCCAGGATTCCTGTACACGCCCCTGGTATTTAGCATTGTGCAATAGAACATAATACATTGCACAGAGTATTTGGTTTATCCAGTGTTTGATTTGTGCAGGTCTACAGAAGTATAATATTCACGTTATTTTGGACTCCGCAACATGCCATGCGTTATGCGTTATAATTATTATTATAGTATAGTATTAATATTATTAGATTATTGTTCGTGCTTATAAAGAAGTGGGTGTCATTTCACTACGATCTCGTAACCTTCGCTCTTCAAAAAATTGAGTTGCCGGTTGGAAGAGAAATGAAAATTATTGAATTTACCATAAATATATGGCACACATGTTTTTGAATAATATTGGTGGAAAATAAGTTGCATGACGATGCAATATTCGTAGTATAACGCTGATGTTCCGTTGCTCGTAAAATTACGATATGTCGTTATATTAGCATGTAAAAGATACGGTTACGATCTCGAACTCTTTGTGAACCAATCCCCGGGTAAAGATTCTGTTCAAGTTTGGTTTATATTTGTGCGTCACTTATACTCGGATACCGCCAGAAAATACGATGGTCATAGAAGCTATTTCACCCTCTATAGTTTTCCCCTCACGTAAAAATATGAAGTTCCCTGTCACAGGTTACGCAATATCTCACCATGACGATAGGAACTCACTTCCTCCCCTCCCTCCCCGCCCGACCATTCCCGCCTCTCTGTGCCACCCCACGAAATGATGGCGGCCGCTGAAAAACCAACAGTCCGGGTCCATAATTCCACCCGCCCCCCGCCCCTCATCACCCCCCACTCCCTCCCGCCCGTCATCACTCCCCCTCCCGCCCCTCATCACCCCTCCCCCCCTGTCGCCCCCCGCGGCCGCCCGGATCCCGCCACGGCGTCCGCAGTCTTGTTCCGGATGACAAACACGAGGCATTGTTAAGCAGCTCACGATCCAACCGGAACATGCGCAATCGTGCTGCGCAAAGATAACTTCCGCCGGCGGAAGGTGCGTCGGGAACAACCGAATTTCAAAGGACTGTCAAGCGTTTGGGGTTAGGGTGGGGGTGGATAGGGAGGGAGTGGGAGGGGGGGGGGTAGCGGTCTCCAAAGAGGGGCGCGGGGGGGAGTAGTCACAACCGCTTCCCTCAAATATACTGCGGCTATTTTAAGGCGGATCGCTGCATTAATTGGTCAGATCTGTACTATTATGACTACGGAAGGACGCGGGATCAGCCTATGCCCATCCGATTTGCCTGGGCGGGGGTCGTTGTTTGATGAATGCCCGCGCGGCCACTTGTTTGTTGTTTGACTTCCCCGACAGTCTGGTCACGTCCCCTGGTGGCGGCTCTCCGACCGGAAGTGTTGATAGAGCCTCGTTTCTGTGTTGAATGAATCATTTCCCGGGCTTCCCGTCGAAGGTTCCTGTCGGGCGATAATACAGGCTGCCGAGAGGCCCGCGTTTGCTTTCCACTCGATCGGCTGCATAACGTCGAGGGCTTTCCCGCCGCTTCTGACAAATACCGTCTGCAGTCGGTCGATCTGACGTCAGCGTTCACGGAATCTCTCTCGGAATTTCTCTGGGCAAATAATAATATTAATAATAATATAATTTTTCTCGCGTTGCGCGGGTATCAAGACAACACTTACAGCATAATATTACACTAAGAAATATCTGCTGGCGTTGCCAGTGAAGTTACTTAGAGAGTTGAGGTTCAGTATAAGCCCACACAGAGCGTTTCCGTTCGTTGACCTACGGCCGATCAGTGACAGGTTCTTCGCCTCAATAAAGGCCCCAGTGATTTAGTGGGGGGAACTGACCAACCACAATATAAATCTCTGTCCGAAGGGGTGCTTCGCCGTTGGTGTAATTTACAAGTGTGCGTGTCCATATAATTGTATAACAGGATCATACGCATATAAAATAGGCGCAACATTATCGACGTTCCGTTACGGCACTTTAAGTATGAAAGATGGGAGCTCCTACGCCTGGATACAGGACGCAAAAATATGATTTATTATCTACAGTTCCGATTTGTCCCCTTTGTTCTCTCTTTGTTGTGCTATCGTTAGAAGCAATTTATAAATTTACATTGTTTTCCATTATAATTCTTGTGGCATAGCATGATTCCTTCATATGTACTTCCTATCATTGTACCAATGTGATTTGGAATAGTATGCTAACATAACAATCAGATTTGCAGCGATGCGATAAGGCAAAGCAATCCTCCAGAACTAAGACACAGGATAGAATTCTGAATGGAAATTGGGCTTCTATCTTTGATGCATAACTTTACTTTGAAACCAATAGGACGCCCACACAGACGCCAATGGAATGCTGCATTTAGACAAACGGCAGGATTACATGCTAGATGGAGTTGGTCGCCATGGAGATCTGCTGACCTTCACCTTCCATAGGCCATACGATACCTGTGATGATGATGACTACATGATAGACGTAAGTGTACTGATCGGATACCGTGGCTTACATAGAAAGGGGTCTGGAAGGGGGACGTGGCGACCCTTTACACCTTTAACGTTTCGTGTTGCATTATGAATTTCCACATTATACAGCAGACTATTTTCCCCGCCAAGGAGCGAATTAACTAGAGTAATTTGAAGCAAGCCTCCTGACGTTGAAAGCACCCCACAGCAGCTTAGTCCTTTACCCAATAGTTGTGCCAACGCTTGGTAAAGAATGTCCTACGAAAGATGTTAAAATTTTACTGACCGCGAAATTAGATTTGTGACCGATTGCGTAATGAATTTGTTCTTTGTGTGTGCGGAGGTTTTTTTCGTTCTATTTCGGTTCCTTGTTATTTTGACTTGTTCCGATGCTCACCAGAAAGTGGTGGAATATAGGATCATCATTAATTCATTAATTCATTTATTCATGCATTCATTCATACTTCACTTCATCCACGCATCTCTTTGTCATAGATGGTTGTCAGCCGGTTTAGCTCAAGAACACACACGATGGCCTGAAGCATCAAACCATCCATCCCTCCAGCACTATTTGTTGCTTCCAGACGGGCACCACACACATTATATTCTTCACGGACAAGGGACAGCGGGGATCCGTAGAAGGCCTCAACGTCACAGCTCTCACTCCCGGCCTGCAACGCGCCCAGCTCATCAAGAGTCAACTTCCGGATCCGGTCTTCCCTAAGGACACACAGACAGTCACCATGCACGTGGACAACGTAAGCACACACCGTCTAAACGTGACGCTATTCTCAAACCCTGCAACTCGATTCAGGATTAAAGTTTGAGTCTCGCCATCTAGTGAGTCATGCCTTTCAGCCATTGATTAGCCAAACTGTCTTCATGTAGATAATTTCCTACCTCGTCAAACAAACTGTTAGCGCACAACAAATAGAGTTAAGAAATATCCCGTATGGGATATATCTTAATAATTAAATATGTCGATTACATTAGTTTTATTTGTTGTAGTACTATAACGAGTTGACAATTTATTTGAGTAGAAACTTATTTGAAGTTGGCAGGAAAAGTAGCCACTTTTGACATGTATATGCATTGCATTTGTTGTAGTACTAAAGAGTTGACACATCAATCTATTTGAAGTTGGGAGGAAAAGTAGCGACATCCATATGCATTCCTTAGATTGATATAAAACAAACATAGCATGTATAACTGTTATAGATGTTAAGTGTTATTCAGATGTCTTAATATTATAAATAATATTAAGCCGGTGAAGACAGAGGGCGGGATTTTGCTAATCAGATGTGCTTGCCACAAAATGTCTCTTTGGAACTGTGCTCAAATAATTTAACTATTGGACGATAGAGGGTTCCAAATGGTTAAACAATCTTAAGTCGGGTGTTGCGCTACATTTAGCTTATAAGCCATCGTAATGTAAAAACAAATTAAAGAAATAACTACATAATGCAAAATTAGATAATTAGATCACCAGCTAAACTGTAACTGAACTGCAGCTAAACAAAATTTCTATCAGTTGATACACCGAGATTCAATTCGATTCAGTTTTTACATTAACATAATTAAAATATACTATAGATATCAATATATGAGAAAAGGGCTGAATTTAGCATAGATATATTATAGACATTTCTTTAATAATATTGGCTAAAAAATGGATTGCGCATAGATGGCTGCCACCCAGTAATCGCTATATAGCGACTACTATCGTTGCTATTAAACTTAAGACCACTCGTTAAATCAGCATGTAAACGCTAGGGCTATGAGCTTGACGCCCTTAGTGAAACGATCTCCAGGGTTTTGATATAACATTACTGTGACCGGCGAATGCGATGTGCTTTATGTCTGTCAATATCGCACTTGTGTGTCAATATCACGTGCAAACGTATAAGCTTCGGCTTCAGCTGTTATCATATTTTATATCGTGCGCTTTTACGGCTACAGTGTTTCATGAAACCTCTTTATACCACGATAAATTATTATTGTGTTATTATTATTATTATTACTATTATACGTAATCGGTTTAATAATCATGGATAAGGTCGGTTAGTGTACATTGCTCAATCCCCTTGCAGGTGACGATTCCCGGGCAGGAGACAACCTATTGGTGCGCCATTCGGAAACTGCCGCCCATGCAGGACAAACACCACATTATCCGGGTCAGTAAGTCACGTGATGGACAGGCGGGGGGGGGGGGGGTCGCATGATGATTGGTTGTATAATCAGGACGCTTTAACCACTTCCGGTCATGTCGCGGCAATGGGAGAAGGAAAGATTTTTTTGTGTGTAAACTTTATTTATTGAACGAGGTTACCGATAGCGAATACACATCTCAACGGCCACCTCAAGAGAAGGAAAGATGGGAAGAGCGGAGCCATGTCAGCCGGGTAACTCCTCACTCTTTGCGAAGAAGGACATGGGATCTGTAGGGATCTTCACCTCTAGTCCCACGCAGGCATTGATGGTGCGCCATTCGAAACCTGCCGCCCATGCAGGACAAACACCCGGGTCAGTGAGCCACGTGATGTACAGTGGGGTGTAGGTCACATGATGATTGGTTGTATAATCAGGACGCTTTAACCACTTCCGGTCATGTCGCGGCTATGGGAGAAGGAAAGATGGGAAGATCGGAGCCATGTCCTCTGGGTAACTCCTCACTCTTTGCGAAGAAGGACATGGGATCTTTATCCTGCGACCACACAGACATGGCCACAGCGGGGCGCGAACCACCGATCCACGTGCCGTTAGGGTCTTAGGTGGCCAGAGCTGTGTCACATGACGAAAGCGGGCATCTGTGGTATTAACTTATGTCACGTGGAATATTGGGCGTCAAGAGCAAATTGGGCGTCACAAGCATCACTATAAGTGTACAAGGGTGATCAAGTAGGTAATCGTATGTCTTCATATATATTTGATTTATCGAATTTACATCCGATGTTGATCATAGTTACGAGTGCAAGTTTATGGTAAAGCGAGAAAATTCTATTCATATATTAATCGTATTGCTATGCCTCCAGATCTACCGTAGAACCGCAGTAGCTTGCTCAAGCCGTGTGCAGTTGCGGGCCCCGTGAGATCGTATAGTACTGACATAATCGTTGGTGCGCATGTGCAGGATCAAGAAGCCGGCCACTTGGCTATTTTTAGAAAGGCTTTGGCACGCACTGGCGGTTCTCGCGCACTTCGCCTCCGCATTCACGCCTCCCCGGGGCCTGCAAACCTCTACGCATGGCAACGCAACGCCGCTTTAAAGTACATCTGAAAAGTACAAAGACAAGGCACGATACTGATATGCTCATTGTGTGCATTCTGTTTTTGCGCCCAGTTTGAGAGCGCCATCTCCCCGGAGAGTGAGGGAATCGTGCACCACATGGAGGTCTTCCACTGCGAGGTCACCCCTGGTGAGACGGTCAGGGACTACAATGCTCCATGCAAGACGATGGGTGCCGAGCGACCGGCCGGCCTGGAGGCCTGTCGCAACGTCATAGGGGCGTGGGCCATGGGAGCTCGGGTAGGTCAAAGAGCAGATGGCCTGATAGAAATCTAGATCAGAGGTCATATGTCATGGTAAAAATCTAGGTCAGAGGTCAAATGCCACGGTAAAACTCTAGGTCGCTATGTCCTATCCCATTGTGAAATAATACATACACGCCTTCATTATTCTCTGTGTCTTTATCAATTTGTGTCTTGTGCCATAGCCAGCGCCACTGCCCCAGTCAGGGCCATAACCTATCAATTGCCAATGCCTAGCCATAACCTCACAGCCATAACCTCCCCATAGCCCTGCCACCCACATCCTGACCTTGCCCCACATCCTGACCCTGTAACCGGAACTTGACATTCACCTGACCCTGTAGCCTGACCTTGACCTTCACCTGGCCATGTAACCTGACTTTGAACTTGACCCTGACTCACAGCCGCTGGCCTACCCGGAGGAGGCGGGGTCGCCCATTGGGGGTCCGGGGTTTTCCTCGTACGTCATGATGGAGGTCCACTACAACAACCCCACCCTCACGACAGGTGCGTGACGTCATTCATCCCTCTGTGACGTTTTCTCAACATGACGTCATCAAGGATTTACTCACCAGGATATTTTAAATAAATTCTAATATTTAATTTGAATTACATTGATAAAAGTAAAAATACCCTTTCTAGTCATATAAAATGATGTTCTTTAAATGTTATAATTACTATTGGTATCATATGGCCTTAGACAAAAACATATTAACACAATCAGTGGTCTGTTTTTATATTAATAAACTGAAATGCTAATGCAGTAAATAATCCCATGGCGATAAAAATCGCACGTGCACGCATAGTTTGATGATATATAATAAAAATTAAGATAAATCAAATTGAGATATTAACACAAGCTTTAATAAAAAAAAATTTGAATGCTTAACAATTAGCAAGTTACATACCTTAATACTATGCATAGGACATACAAGGTTTTGTTGCACATGTAGGAGTGATTGACAGTTCCGGCATTAAGTTTTACTACACGAAGACCCTTCGGAAGCACGATGCTGGTATTATGGAGCTTGGCCTTGAGTACAACGACAAGCACGCCCTGCCCCCTGGCCTCCCGCTCTGGGCACTGAAAGGATACTGCATCCCGCAGTGCACGCAAGTGGTGAGTTCTGATTGGTTGAACTGTCCCCGCATTGCACGCAACAGGTGAGTTATGATTAGTTTGAATTAGATGATTAGATTGAATTGTCCTCCCCCCCCCCACCAAGTGCACGCAAGTTTTGATGGCTTGACAGTCCGCCAATGCAAAGGATTAGTGATTACTGTCCCCCAGTGCACAGGAATGTGGAGTTCTCATTGGTTGGACCCTCCCCCAGTGCACATGAAAGGTGAGTTCTGATTGGTTAGACTGTCCCGTGAGTTCTGATTGGTTAGACTGCCAGATAATTGTTGTGATCACTGATTGGTTGATATGTCACGCTGTGCTTGTCCCCAATGTTATAACTCTAACACCGTCAGAGTGACAATGTCTGGTTTAAGGCGTGTAATCATCGTAAGGTGGTAGCTTTTTTTTCTCATAACATGTTTATCGATTGCCATAGACAATTTAGTACACGTAAAATAACATAGCTGTTGATAATGAATAAATTTCCATGGCACTAGAAATTAACGACGACAACACACCGTACCGTGTAGACATTTTTAATGTACGTGGCTTACGCTTGGTTAAAAAGCCCTTGAGAAGTGATATTTAGCTTACAGTATCCTTGCGATATGTCTGCCCTACATTGGTTAGGCGTTGCCGGAGGAGGGGATTAAGGTGTTCGCCTCCCAGCTGCACACCCATCTGACAGGACGCAGGGCGTACACCAAGCACTACCGACACGGCGTCGAGATGCCCGACCTCAACAGGGACAACCACTACAGTCCCCACTACCAGGAGATCCGCAAGCTCCCCCGGCCCGTCACCGTCCTCCCGGTAGCTATGGCAACCCCGTCCTTTGCCCAATCAACAATGTCGATTGTCTAATAGTGTTGCATGTCAAAAATAAACAAATATGTAATAAAAAAAAAATTGGTATAGTTATGCAATGAAGACAGAGCGATAAATGCCCGCTTAAGGTATTCATTTAAATACTTAACAATATCTAAGATTTGATATTATGTGAATCAGCAGGAGAAGCCGAAGTTTATGACTTTCAATACTTACCATAGAGAAATGTGAGACGTTAAATATCAGAAGCAAACCATTAGGGTGCTGATAACAATAATAAATAGGCCAGTTTAGAGGCCAGTGGTCAGTTGATCAAGGTCGTATCTTGGGTGTGAAAGTGACTTGGGACAAGCTGTCGATATGTGTCCGTAGCACGTGCACCTCACTTTATCTCATAATTACTTTATCGCATTATTATTAACGATTTATATTTTAACATATTTTGGCGTTGTAATCATAAGCAATGCTGTATATTTGCAGAGTGACTCCCTGGTCATGGTGTGTGAGGATCGAACCGTGGATAAGAAGAATCTGACACTTGTAAGTCGTGGAATTATCGTCCGAGCGAATTATTGGAGCTTTCCTATTGAATAGAGACATCATTGGTCGGCGCGACATAGTATTAACTGTTCTTGGGGTAAAAAGCACACATGTGGCCACTGGCAGTGCATAGGGACAAACTGGTAGCCATAAGCATTGCACTGGTGGTCAAATTGAACCATATATGATTCGCGGCGGCAAATGAAAATGAGTGAAACTGTCCAATTAATGTAAAGGTCTAAGGCCTTAATTGGACGAGCCTTAAATGACGATTTAACTCGTACACATTTACTACGCATTTTAGCCTTTTGTTTGATTGGAGTTTTCACCTCCAGTCCCACGCAGGCATTGATGATATTTATATAATTCTAGCTCGTTCACGTCTCTCATTGTTGCATGAAACTACTCCCCTGACAGAGGAACGCTTCATTCATTCACCATTCTAATCAGTCTTTTTCTATCACAATTAGGGCATTCGATTTGGTATTTAATCTATCATTGTCACTGTAACCTGTACTAATTCAGCCCCAATCTGATCTTGGTTTGCCCTTTGCCTGTTGTTGTGTCTTGGCTTTCGGAAAGGGTGGTTGCGCTCTACCCTGGACACTGCCCATTGCCGCGATATACCAAGCTGTGATACCATGGCGCCCCCTATACTAGGAGTCTCCCTCTCCCATTGCCGCAATATACCAAGTTGTGATACCATAGCGCCCCCTATACTAGGAGTCTCCCTCTCCCATTGCCGCGATATACCAAGTTGTGATACCATAGCGCCCCCTATACTAGGAGTCTCCCTCTCCCATTGCCGCGATATACCAAGCTGTGATACCATAGCGCCCCCTATACTAGGAGTCTCCCTCTCCCATTGCCGCGATATGCCAAGCTGTGATACCATAGCGCCCCCTATACTAGGAGTCTCCCTCTCCCATTGCCGCGATATACCAAGCTGTGATACCATAGCGCCCCCTATACTAGGAGTCTCCCTCTCCCATTGCCGCGATATACCAAGCTGTGATACCATAGCGCCCCCTATACTAGGAGTCTCCCTCTCCCATTGCCGCAATATACCAAGCTGTGATACCATAGCGCCCCCTATACTAGGAGTCTCCCTCTCCCATTGCCGCGATATACCAAGCTGTGATACCATAGCGCCCCCTATACTAGGAGTCTCCCTCTCCCATTGCCGCGATATACCAAGCTGTGATACCATAGCGCCCCCTATACTAGGAGTCTCCCTCTCCCATTGCCGCGATATACCAAGCTTTGATACCATAGCGCCCCCTATACTAGGAGTCTCCCTCTCCCATTGCCGCGAAACACCAAGCTGTGATGACATAGCGCCCCCTATACTAGGAGTCTCCCTCTCCCATTGCCGCAATATACCAAGCTGTGATGACATAGCGCCCCCTATACTAGGAGTCTCCCTCTCCCATTGCCGCGATATGCCACGCTGTGATACCATAGCGCCCCCTATACTAGGAGTCTCCCTCTCCCATTGCCGCAATATACCAAGCTGTGATACCATAGCGCCCCCTATACTAGGAGTCTCCCTCTCCCATTGCCGCAATATACCAAGCTGTGATGACATAGCGCCCCCTATACTAGGAGTCTCCCTCTCCCATTGCCGCAATATACCAAGCTGTGATGACATAGCGCCCCCTATACTAGGAGTCTCCCTCTCCCATTGCCGCAATATACCAAGCTGTGATACCATAGCGCCCCCTATACTAGGAGTCTCCCTCTCCCATTGCCGCAATATACCAAGCTGTGATACCATAGCGCCCCCTATACTAGGAGTCTCCCTCTCCCATTGCCGCGATATACCAAGCTGTGATACCATAGCGCCCCCTATACTAGGAGTCTCCCTCTCCCATTGCCGCGATATACCAAGCTGTGATGACATAGCGCCCCCTATACTAGGAGTCTCCCTCTCCCATTGCCGCGATATGCCACGCTGTGATACCATAGCGCCCCCTATACTAGGAGTCTCCCTCTCCCATTGCCGCAATATACCAAGCTGTGATACCATAGCGCCCCCTATACTAGGAGTCTCCCTCTCCCATTGCCGCGATATACCAAGCTGTGATACCATAGCGCCCCCTATACTAGGAGTCTCCCTCTCCCATTGCCGCGATATACCAAGCTGTGATACCATAGCGCCCCCTATACTAGGAGTCTCCCTCTCCCATTGCCGCGATATACCAAGCTGTGATGACATAGCGCCCCCTATACTAGGAGTCTCCCTCTCCCATTGCCGCGATATGCCACGCTGTGATACCATAGCGCCCCCTATACTAGGAGTCTCCCTCTCCCATTGCCGCAATATACCAAGCTGTGATACCATAGCGCCCCCTATACTAGGAGTCTCCCTCTCCCATTGCCGCGATATACCAAGCTGTGATACCATAGCGCCCCCTATACTAGGAGTCTCCCTCTCCCATTGCCGCAATATACCAAGCTGTGATGACATAGCGCCCCCTATACTAGGAGTCTCCCTCTCCCATTGCCGCGAAACACCAAGCTGTGATGACATAGCGCCCCCTATACTAGGAGTCTCCCTCTCCCGTTGCCGCGATATGCCACGCTGTGATACCATAGCGCCCCCTATACTAGGAGTCTCCCTCTCCCATTGCCGCAATATACCAAGCTGTGATACCATAGCGCCCCCTATACTAGGAGTCTCCCTCTCCCATTGCCGCGATATACCAAGCTGTGATACCATAGCGCCCCCTATACTAGGAGTCTCCCTCTCCCATTGCCGCAATATACCAAGCTGTGATGACATAGCGCCCCCTATACTAGGAGTCTCCCTCTCCCATTGCCGCGATATACCAAGCTGTGATGACATAGCGCCCCCTATACTAGGAGTCTCCCTCTCCCATTGCCGCGATATGCCACGCTGTGATACCATAGCGCCCCCTGTACTAGGAGTCTCCCTCTCCCATTGCCGCGATATACCAAGCTGTGATACCATAGCGCCCCCTATACTAGGAGTCTCCCTCTCCCATTGCCGCAATATACCAAGCTGTGATACCATAGCGCCCCCTATACTAGGAGTCTCCCTCTCCCATTGCCGCAATATACCAAGCTGTGATACCATAGCGCCCCCTATACTAGGAGTCTCCCTCTCCCATTGCCGCGATATACCAAGCTGTGATACCATAGCGCCCCCTATACTAGGAGTCTCCCTCTCCCATTGCCGCGAAACACCAAGCTGTGATGACATAGCGCCCCCTATACTAGGAGTCTCCCTCTCCCATTGCCGCGAAACACCAAGCTGTGATGACATAGCGCCCCCTATACTAGGAGTCTCCCTCTCCCATTGCCGCAATATACCAAGCTGTGATACCATAGCGCCCCCTATACTAGGAGTCTCCCTCTCCCATTGCCGCAATATGCCAAGCTGTGATACCATAGCGCCCCCTATACTAGGAGTCTCCCTCTCCCATTGCCGCGATATGCCACGCTGTGATACCATAGCGCCCCCTATACTAGGAGTTTCCCTCTCCCATTTCAGAGCGGATTTTCCATCAGCGACGAAATGTGTGTTAACTACATCCACTATTACCCGAAAGTAGATTTGGAGGTGTGCAAGAGTTCCGTCACGACCGAATCACTTTATGGATTCTTCCGCTTCCTACATGAGTACGTAGCACGAACTTTCAATTGCTGGCATCGCTTTCAAGCTGAAAATATCGAAGCACGCCTAACTCAGCATCGGCTTTTATGTTGTTTGCTTGTATGGTATGGTAATGGTAAATGTTTATTCAGTACTTTGGGCACAGCCCCCATGGTATATATATATATATATGTATATATATAATTTTCGATACGATATTTAGATAGATGACATACAAACGTCAGCTACAGCGATGGTAGAAATGACTCGCTTTTAAAGTGTTTAATATAAACTTATTTTACGACGTTCACAACAGCGAATTCACATATTAATGTTCACCTTGGATAGAACGAACAATCAAATCGCTTAAGTTCAATGCATCGTAAACAAAAATTGCGAAAAAAACTTTTTTTAATAATATATCAAGTTGAGAAAAAAAATATATCAAGTTGAGAAAAGAAATCAAGTTGAGAAAAAAAAATCAAGTTGAGAAACCAAATGAAGTAAAGCAACTTTTAGCAGAAATCGAAACTAATTCTAAGTTAAATTAGTGATGAATAAACAATTAAATTTAGTTCAGTTCTGATTCACCAGGTTTACGGATTATTGCTATACTATTCACCAACATTGGTGGAAAATCTACTTGGAAAGCGAAGGGAAAATAAGCGCACGTGAAAATGAGTTTTTCTGAAAAATGAGATTTAAGAGGTGGTGCAAGTCATCTTGGACCCATGAAGTCGTATACTGCGACTGGAAATGTAACAGCTGACGTGTTTCATCGTTCAGATACCAAGGTGAGTCGACGTCCACTGACCTTGGAATATCCGACAACTTCAAGGCCATTAAATGGTTGCCCATCAACGTGGATCTCCTCAAAACCTACTACGAGATGGCGCCACTGTCCATGCAATGCAACCAATCGGACGGCAGTAGATTCCCGGTGAGTCGCGTGGAGTTGTGGGTTTCAGCGCTCTGCATATCCCTGAAATAAAACACATGTGTAAGGGCCTTATATGCTTCAGGGTCTTATCTGTCGTAGCGGTGTCATTAGCATTTACAACCCATAACCTATAATAGTATTCCAAACCCGTATCATACACCCTATAATATTAATTCAAACACGTAATATATAATCCTAAGAAATAATAATCGAGCGAGCGAAACGGCGACGTGAGACACATAAGACCCAGTGACACACAAGTCGTTCACACATGCATGTTTCCCAAAATATGCCAAGTTGGTCCCATTATGACCGAATCATAACAGTCCCACGCTAACAGCAACTCCGACCACAGAAACTGTACCTTCTTCCAGCGTGAATAAACTGTAGGTAGGGTATATTATTAACGTGGAATGACGGAAATTGTCTTTTGAGTTCCCACATCACATCGTGTCGCGTCCAAATGGGACACCGCTCTGGCAAATCGGTCAATCCAATGGCTTTGATGTGTGTTAATGTACGTGTATTAATGTACTTAATGTACTTACAGATGTACATCTCTCTTTTGCAGGGAGTGAACTGGGAGGGCCAGCCCATACCCAAAGTGCTCTTCCCAATGCCACCCGAAGAGAGACCTTGTCTACTGTAACACCAGCCAGGCTTAGATATTGTAACACCAACCAAACTTACAAACGAGAAACGCGAATAATATTGTAGGCCTATATGCTACCTTGCTAGATATTTCATCCGTTAATATTGCTCATATAGCACTTGACCCTGAAAATCTGTTCAAACGACAATTATGTATTTCGATCCTTATAAGCTTATATGTTATATTGCCTATTTACCTGACTGGGGCAACTCGTGTGGCTTTCTTGTGTACTACGTCACCAAAATGCGGGCATCGCTGTTAGTCTTCCTTTTCTTAAAGTCATTAAGTTATATGGTTAGAACGTGTGTGTACTGCTACTGATACAACTGTGCACACAGGCACTTACTATGTCTTACAAATTGTACATTGATAATGGGCTTGCTTGATTCATTAGCATTAAGGAGAAATAACTTTATTTTTAAACATTAACCTTAAACCCCATTCTCATTTGTGTGGGAGACGCTGATGACTTTCGGATGTCTCTGTTGAAGGAACTGCAAACAAACAATTAATATGTTTTATGTAAATTTCAGGCCAGTCAGTTATCCATGTTTTCGGGGATTTTCAGCTTAGGAGCACATTGTTTTGCAAAGTGTATGGTATGTAACTCTATGTAACATTGTTAGTGCCCCTCTACCTCCCCCCCCCCCTCCCCCCTATCTTATCTTGCGTGGATCCCCTCACCCCACGGAGCTCACCCGACAAAAAGGATCCCTCACCCCCCTCTTCGAAATCCTGGATCCGCCCGATCCGTAGTCCAGCTTGCGATAGGGAGCGTCATCTGGACACCGATATGCTAGGATCCGGTTACCTGATGGATTCGGACACATACCGTATCCGGAACGAAAACATTCTCGCATTACCGCTTAGATATACATGTATATATAACTTGTATGGTAGCCATTTACATAGCACATCAAACGTACCGTAAAGAATGCCCCACGTAAGTATATAAAAAACAAGTTTTCAAGTTTAAATGTTGTTAATAAGTAATCGAGGGCCACTTTTCACACCGACCAGTATGCAGAGGAGGCATTATGTTGAATATATATCGCAGTTTTGTTCACATATCTATAACTATAGTCTGTGGTATATGAACAATGCGTGAGCTATTATATGCAACTCGCTTTGGGTATTTACGTTGCTGTTATATTATGCCATGTCCTGGTGGATACATATACATGGAAGCGAGGCCATACATGTATTAATGACGTACGGCAAAATCTACATCATAAAGAGGTAAGAGACAATTGTTAAATCAGATAACTTTCACACATGAAGCGAAGTTGGGGCCGCGGAACCAGGCTACTACTCCATGACTGGAAGACGTTGTGTCAGCAGTTCCGGCAACATGGCGCCATCTAGTGGCAGATGAGGAAAGGTGGCGATACCAGTTTACCACAAAGTGGCGTTGACTGCTGACGGCAAATGAGGCAAACTCGTGAGAGAATGTGGCGCGGACTGTCGATGGGAAGTGGCGCTAACAGTTGACAGAAAAGGACGCTAACAGTTGACGAAAAGTGGCGCTAACAGTTGGCGGGAATTGGCACTAAGAAAGTGGCGCTGACAGTTGACGGATAGTGGCGCTAACAGTTGACGGAATGTGGCACTAAGATAGTGGTGCTGACAGTTGACGGAAAGTGGCACTAAGAAAGTGGCGCTGACAGTTGACGGAAAGTGGCGCGAACAGTCGACGGAAAGTAGCGCTAACCGTTGACAGGAAAGTGGCGCTAACAGTTGACGGAAAGTGGCGCTCAAAGTTGACGGAAAGTGACGCTAACAGTTGACGGAATGTGGGGCTAAGAAAGTGGCGCTGACAGTTGAGGGAAAGTGACGCTAACATGATGGACAGTGGCGCTGACAAAGCACGTAATGTGGCGCTAATAGTTGAAGGTATATGTCGCTAACAGTTATAGGAAAGCGACGCTAACCTTTCACAATATGCAGCTAGGATATTGTGGGTCTATTTCAACGGATGTAAGTATATACTGAGATTGTCATAAAGTAGTCTGAGTTGTTATACATGTGTACATGTTATGTTGGCTGCACAGTGTATAGAATAAACAGACTGACAACGCTAGTACAATTTCTTCCTGGTCTTTTTTTATATCGGTTATTATTACCGACATAACGCCTCGATTATTACCGGCAATTCAATGTGTTTCTCACCCCGGGGAATCACCCCGTTCTCTTTATAGAAGGTAAAAGATTCGGCTACTGTTGAGGGTGTTCTGCTAGATCAGTCCAAGCCGAAGGTGCGTGGTTCGAACCCCACCTGTGGAAATGTCCATGTTCGTACATGAAGAAGATCCCAGTACACGCTCGGAGACATGGTTCATCTCTGCCTTGACGCCATTTGACCTGAATAGGTTAAAGAGTCACTAACACAAACCGAATCAACCACCGACTCCAAAAATGAATTGAATTGACGTTTTAGGCCGCTTTTGTGTACAGAAGGATAAACTGGGCCAAGGACCCTCCCGGGGCGATCACGGATGCACGTTTGAAACATGCTCCAGATTAACTGCAGGATTCTAATCCAGGACCTAGAGACTGACTACACGAGGGATGCCTGACTCCGGCAACCATTACCCACAATGCATTTCTCTATCAAGGCATTCACGACGCTCCAATATCACGTAAAAAAGTGGCTCCACATGCATACGATGTTAAAGTCATCCTCGATGCCAATATTGTGCTTAGACCATGATATCGGATATGAAAAATGTGGAATTTTTAATGTGGTTGTCAGCACTGGTGTGCTTTAGAGCTAACAACTTCACCTATATCTCAAATGATCGCTTTAAATGTACAAAAATCCGACATTCAAACTGATTCACACCTGCACACGTATAGATGGTGATGTAGGTCATTAGAATGCACCCAAATTGTCCACATGCGCTATGACAAGATAGTCAATGCCCCACCTGCACTTACAGAATATGTTGGTGTGGTGCATTTTCATGTTTTCCTTTAAAGCTGACCACACAGCAGTTGTCCACCTATGTCATGACTTTCAAAACATTTTAAACACTAAACATTTAAACCGTGCTGATACGGTAAGTAATAGCTTACCGTATTCACTAAGTATTAACCAATTAATTAGGTAATTAACTTCTTGTAGTGTGACACTTGCCGTGTTTTATTCTATTTGTTTGTGTTTCTTTTTCCACGTTATTTATGGACTAGCTTTTTTAGGTGTCTCCAATGCTAGCGACTAACCATCTTAATGGGAGTTTCCCAAACTAATGCCAATGTATTTTCTCTTGCCAGTTTTATCCACTTGGCATGTTGAAATAAACTTATATCCTATTCTATCCTACCCTGTCCTATCCGGTTGAAGAAGAGTTTGCGTTATCAACATTACGTTCCAGTCATAAGGCAAAATGCGGCGGCAATGCCCAACCTTTGATGACGTAGTACACAAGAACGATACACTTTCCCACAGCATTCGGGCAAAAAGAACCCTTACATCTTGCCTTATTATTTATTAAACATTACATGTTTGCATTGATGCAATAACCACTTAGATGTATCATTTCCATTTAAAACATTGATAATATTTATCAGAGGGAAAAAAATGCTGTAAAGGTACCTTCAAGAAACAGTTCATGGTTACCATAGGGACGACACATGGTATGAACAAATCGCGGTGGCGGCTGTGACGGCGATATGGAGAATACCTAATGCAGTGTGTACTCTAGATAAAGGGGGAGTGAAGAGTAGCGAGGAGGGCGGATAGAATGTTAACCAAACCGTAAAACCTCATGGGTCGATACTCCAGGAATAGCGAGTGCTCTCAATATATCGACCCAAAATGGCCAATCTGCCTGAATCCTCTGCTCCCACGCACAGCTGCTGCTGAACTGACAGCGAGCGCCGGGAAATCGAAGTCCCCCCCACCTCCCCCCTCATGAATATTCATCAGTTCTTAATTACCGGGTTGGATCCTGCCGTTGGTAATACGTTGATGAGTCAAGGGTCCTAATTGTATACCTGTAAGAGGTCAGAGTCAACATGTAAGTGTTTCCTCTGCTCGGCGCTGCTGAACCCTGGACTATTATACAACTAATAAATAGATAAAAGACATCAGATAAAGATGGGGGGGGGGGGGGGTGGGCAAGGGGTGTTTTCCGTTCCTTTGGGAATGGGGCTTTCATTTCTCCGTGAACTGGGAATGAGACAAATAATTCTTCGTGAACTGGGAATGGGATATTAGCCGACCATCGTGATCAAGGATTTTGGTTAATCGTGAACTGGGAATTTTTAATATTAAATAACCGTGAATCGGGATATGGCCAATTTATATCATGCATCCACCCTTCCTATGAAATACTGGGCGTTATCCTTTTTAATTCAACGAGACCTGGGAATGTAAGGAAATGTATTCTTCGTGATCTGGGAACACGACCCCCTCCCCTCAAGATAACACGTTGTGTATATATGTCCCTTGTGCCATAAACCAACCTTACATATAATCTGCATATATATAATTGCATAATACATAAATGGATATATAGGATAATAATCCCTGGATTATCCAATCCCTGGATTAACAATGGGCGATAATAGTAAGCCAACGATGAAGTAACAGTGGCAATCGCACATTACGACTGTTTGAATGGTGACATTGGTTTCTAAACTTCAAGTAATGGGACTTTACAATTAGGACCTTGGCCTAGTATACGACTAGGTAACCTATACATGGAGGCATCTGAGTTTATGCGGCATGGCGGGTTGGGGGGATTAGAGGAGAAGAGGGGGGTAGTCACAGGGAGGGGGAAGAAAGGGGTAGTCAAAGGGTGGGGGAGGAACGGGGGGAATCAAAATGAGGGGGTGAGAAGGGGTAGCCACAGGAAGGGGGTAGAGAGGGGGTAGTCAAAGGGAGGGAGGAGGAGAGGGGGTAATCAAAGGGAGGGGGGAAAGGGGGTAGTCAAAGGGAGGGGGAAGAGAGAGGGGGGTAATCAAAGGGAGGGGGAAGAGAGGAGATAGTCAAAGGGCGGCAGGATGGTGCACCCACGGAGAAATCAGAGGAGAAAAGGAAGCGTCACAGATTTTGTGGAGAGGGATGATGAAGAGAGAGGGGGAAGCGGGGTAGGAGGGGGTGGGGGGTAATGGAGGGGTAAGCGTGGGGGATGGGGGGTAAAATACAAAAAGCTCATTTGTATGAAAATATATTATAACTAAAATTCTCTTAACTCAACTTTCCCAGCCTGACCCCCTCTCTGCACACCCATTCCAGCGCACCGTCCACCCCTATCCACCCCCACCCACCCGCCCACACCTGAGTCCGTGCCCACTATATACCGTTACGACCGCCTCCAGGCGCTCTACCTATAACATGTACACACGCTAAATGTACATAAACTCACGGGTCCAAGGAATGTTGCACGCTCCCATCAATACCAAATAGATTGCCCATTATCTGTACCCACATCTCCCCCCCCCCCTCTCCCACCCTCTCCACCCCCGCCTTAGATGCACCATGTACAGGACCACGGAACAAGACCTTCACCTAGACAATAATTCATTGGTCAGTGACATCGTAGAGGCCGGGTACGCATCGGATATCGTCTCCCGAGATTGCATTTACACTCCATTATATATAAGATACGGAATTCGTATCATCCTCACACCACCCCCCCCCCACCCCACCAGGCCTATATGTACCAAGTCAGCCTGCGGACCCGGGTGTGGGAGTGAAGCCCCCCCCCCCCCCACCTCACCTACCCCGCCAGCGTCGCCAGGCTGTCTACAGGATAGCGAGGCCCAGACCTTGGGAATGCGTCGCACCAGGACCCCGATCAACGGACCAAAAACTAGGAGGCGGACTACCAAGAGGGGAGATATTTGTATGCGGGGTGTACACCTGCCGAGAAATGTATACGGGTTACGGCGTGTACACGGTGTGTACACAATATGATGTTGTTCAAGTGTATGGTTAATTGACTGCATGTATATAATATCCGACCCCGTGGTGCGCGTAGTACGGGTTATTACCTCGTGAGTACGGTGTACCTGAAGTGACACGACTGATATAAACCAACACTCCACGCTATGCAATATCATGCTGGGTGACAGGTGAAGTGGGAGGGACGTGTACCACATATATATATATATATATACCACGACAACCAGGCTCCACAACCATCCAGGCCCTCGATATCCACAGTCCCGTGTGTGAGCGAGACAGCCAGCCGCCCCCATAATGTCACCTGTGCGTCCCTTATTTGCTATCACAGCTGGACCATCTAGAGCGCCACATCACATCATGTGACATCGGAGGTGAAATCGACAAGTTGGGAGTCGTTGTGGATAGAGAGGGCAACAGGTGTCGCTGCGCTGACGGCCGGGGACTCCTGACACCATACAGATACAACTCGCCCGGCTCACTCACACACTACCAATAGCTCCGACGTGTATCATATGGACCTGAAAATATTGGCCTCTGCAGCAGCGGTGACAAGGACCGATACGCTTGGCCACATCTCATGTTACGGGATATAGCCGTACGCTACAGAAGGACTTGTAACCTAGTGAAAGTTGTATTGAACATGCGGATATACCACTGAGATACGGTCCTGTGTCATGTTACGGACAGGGAGTATTGTGTGTGATGTTCACACGAGTAGGGACGAACGTGCTCTGGGTTGTGCACAGCCTATAGGTCGAGGTCTGTAGCGTGCGGTATGCATACGGCTGTTGTGTAACGCGTGTGTGAATCGCTCATGGGTCATCAATGCATCCTTCGGAGAAATGAAACGAACGTGATGAAGGCTTAAAATCATGACAGTGGTGTGAGATGTATATGAACCGTGTGTTATGCGATGAACCGTGGATGATGACAAGTGAACCTTGTGTGGTGACGTGAACTTTGTGATGACATGTGGACCGTGTGTGATGACAAAATGAACATTATGTGATGACCAGTGAACGATGTGTGATGACAAAGTGAAGATTGTGCGGTGATAAAGTGAATCCTATATGATGAGCTTAAACTGCGTGTGATAATCACCTTTCATGACGCATGGAATGCGAATTGTGACTGAATTTGCTAAGAGAAAACAGGGTCGTGAGATTAATTCGGAGTGATCCAGTCAATTAAGTGCTTCAGGATCACCATCGCAAATCTATCATGGCGGCCACAGAAGAGAATGCAGAAGCTCTCACGGCCTTTCAATATTTCGTCCGCTGTAACATCTGCTACGATGCCTACAAGGAGCCAAGGACGTTGCCATGCCTACACACCTTCTGCACCACGTGTTTGCAACGTCACGTGGACGTTGCCATGGCGACGGCTATTCTTGGAGTGGTCCATTTCATGTGTCCCACGTGCAGGGAGCTGGTATCGTTGCCTCGGGATGGCGTCGCGGGATTTCGACGAGATTTCCGCGTGGAGCAGGTTCGCGAGATTCTGGATAACTTCCATGCTGGTGCCAACAAATCTTCTCATGAAAGCGGTGAGGACGCCTCAGGAAATGAAAGTGGAGTAAAGTGTGATATCTGTAGCGCTGGGGAACTGGTCTATGCCGTCCATGTCGCTGAAACGTTCGTGTATTGCCCAACGTGCCATAAGTGGTTGTGTGGGGCCTGCAAGACGCAACACGATAACGTGGACGCATTCTCGTCGCACATGCGTCCAGACCCAGCCGAACGTAGTCACCCGGATGTGGGTGGCGCCGTCAAGCGGTGCGACATGCATGACGCCGATCCGCTGGCGTACGTGTGTCGCGACTGTCAGTGTGACGTCTGCGCCGTGTGCGTCATGCGGACGCACGTACATCATGACGTCGTTAGGATGGGGGAGGCACTGGAGGACGTGATGGACCGACTGTCCTTCCAGTACAAGGCTCTCATCACGAGGCGAGGACAGCTCAACGCCATGGTTACCACCACGGGGGCCGCCCAGAAAGAGCTGAGGACCTTCAGGAGTCTGATCACCAAGAAGATAAAATCTCGGGTGGATGAAGTGATAGCGGACATCTACAAGCAGGAAAACCGCCTTTTGGCGGAGCTCCACGAACGCTGTGATTCCGAGCTGCAGCGCCTTTCCCGCCAAAAATCCGAAGCAGACGACATTTTGACCAACATGGCCAAAGCCGCGGAATGCGCAGGCCCCAAATTGACAGGCGACGTATGGGCAGAGCTCAGGGCGGAATACGATGCCAGCGCCAGTGATATCGCTGACCTCATCGAGGGAAGCCTCTTGCTGACCCCGCAAATTTCGAGGATGAGTATCGATTTCGTCACAGAAAAGACCCAAAACCGTCTTGGGAAACTGTCTTTCAGTGTCAGCGCCACCAGAAACACCAAAAGTCGTGCCAAGAGGAGTTCGCAGAGGGAAGATGTGAGGGACGACACCTCGGATTCCTTTGATGAGATTGATGTGGCTTCAGGCGGCGTGTGGAAACCAGAAGGGTCATTGACTCTCAAACTGGGCAAACTGGGCAGCTCTGGAGGGGAGTTTGACATGCCGAGGGATGCCTGCTTCCTGCCCTGGGGGGATTTCGCCATCGCCGACACCACCAATGAAAGGCTCCAGATATTCAACTCCAAAGGCCTATTGGTCAATGTCATAGGTCAAGGTCGGGTTAAACCTTGGGGGGTCACCTGCACTAAAGAGGGCCATCTCGCCGTGACCGATAATTTGGAGAAAAATATAAAAATTTACGACCCGCTGAGCGGGGCGTTACTGAAGCAATTCGGTTCGTTCTTATCCCCATGCGGGATATGCGTCAACAGCAAAGGTCATTTACTGGTGACAGATTTCTTCAGCACGTGCGTGTATGAGTTGAACAAAGATGGCGGCTTGAAGAGGCAGTTTCGGTACCGCACCTCGCTGGACAAACATTCGTGCGGCGCGGCGCGCGTTGAAGTCTCCCCGAACGATGACGTTATCATCTCCGATGTGAGCAATGCGTGCCTAAAGGCCTTCGACAAGCGGGGTCGGTACCTGTGGAGCATGCCGTCCGTGCCCGAGATGCTCTCCCCTCAGGGGCTGGCAGTGACGCAGGACGGTATTACGCTAGTCGCCGATGCCGTTAACCACGTGATCGCCATGTATAACCTAACCGGGGTGTACCTTGGTCCACTTAAACTCACCGGCAGCCGGCTCGGCGACCCCACTGCAATATCAATATCCCATGACCAGCGCCATCTAGTGGCCACTCGACTGAAAGCCCATCAGGTCCGTGTTTACAGAATCAGCATTCCGTTGCTTAGCAACGTATCGACTTCCGCGTCCATGTCTTCCAGCGATGGCGTCGAGAACTTCAACGTCGCCTCAGACGGGACTGAATAATGGGAACCTTCTTCGATGGTTCTCCTCGTCTTCCAAGCCGGGTTGTGGGATTTTATTTATACATGACTTTGTGATTTATTTATTGGTGATCACGTTGTTGGCATTTTAAAGGTGGTTGTTATTGATTTTTTTATGAATAAAGTTTTTGATTATGAATAATGTTTGAGTTTAATAACTGACGAGGTAGTTAATCCTAAGACTCGAAACAGACGGAGACACACTTTAGCGGTTCAAAACATTTTCACACAATGTTGAGATATCGTTGACTCGTTTTTTGGCTTATAAAATCATTGGTGGTATGTAGTGATACGAGTTCATAAAAAAGTTTAGTTCAAATGATATCAATTATATTCGGTATAAAAATGAAGATTTTACTTCATACTTATATATATTTCGTTTTCCATAACGAATAATCTCAAATAAAACGTTTATACAATGATAATTTGACCCAACGTTTGCCATATTTTGTTCACTTTGCTTGTGAACGAGGGGGAGTATTACAAATTGGGGTAGATGTGGGGGGCATGGCGAACGGATTAACTCTTATGTTTATCCTTTGGCTCTATCAACTGGCGTCATATCTCGTGATCTCTTAATGCTACAAGGAGTTGTCTGAATTGAAAACATGGTGGCAATCCATTAGAATAAACTAGTAGTTTGGTAGGATAACCTTAGCCTGTATTCATAATTCTGTAACAACTTTCGTGTGAAATATGTCGTATTCATGAGCCAAAGTAGCTTACGTGCGAACAGCGAACTTTCGTCTTAGCCTCACCAGCTCATTGTGGTAGTGCTCATGATTAAAGGAAATAAAAATATTAGCCCTTGTAGCTGACCCAAGCGTTTATTTGCTATCCATGCGTCAACCCTCCAAAGCACAGATTTTTGTGACGTCCCAGTTGGTCGCAATAAATTTTGGAAGTGACCGCCTGTCGAGAAAGCGCAGCTTTCCCGGGCGCAGCCCTCTTGGTGGGCGTGGCTGGCTCTAGCCAAGCAGAGAGCGAGACCCAAACCGAAAAAAGCGAAACGGGCGTATTCAACAAACTATACAAAACCGCAGTTTTTAGTCTAAGCACTCCAATTAGACGAATACAATCTGTTGAATTTTTAGTAGCTAAATCGAAAGTGGATCTCGAGCCTAATTTCTAGAAGAGATGGTGTACTGTGCGGCTTGGAATTGTAACAATTCCAGCGCGAAGCGAGGCCACGTTATATCTTTTCACGCGTTTCCGCTCGCCCCTGGACAAGCGAGATAAACCCAAATTCAACCGCATGTGGGCGCCACATGTATGATCGTCCATGACGTCACGCTCTGTTGCAAAATGGCGCGGCGCTTGACTTTACTGCGGACAGGATTGCAAATTTAATTTCTTTGAATCCGTTGTTCTCTAAGATGTGTCGTGTTTTGCAAAGTAGCTTTCAGGACCGAAACATTACTAAGGCCTCACGATTATATTAACGTTTTTACCCGTTTTAAGAAATCTGAGTCACTATAAGTCGACCACTTTGTTAATTCAGAAAATCCACCTCTTGGATGAACACTTTTCTATTTTGAACCCAATAATCGCTGGACAAGTGTTTCACTTAGCGCTAAGTGGATTTGAGTGGCCTAAATATGGTCTATGAATACCGCCCCAAAATTTATTATTTCGTTATGGATATTGTATTGAAGAACCGTTATCATGATATTGCCAGCGTTTTCAGTACTTGATGCCATGGGTTGATCATAATGCACCCTGTAAAGGCTGCTGATGATGACTATTAGAGGCGGACCATTTTATATACTGGAGGGGGGGAGGGCGAGGGGGGGGGGGCTATGCATTTGGTTGGAGGACAACACATTTTGGGGGAATTCGACGAGGGCTGAATTATTTTTGCGGTCCTCAGGACTGTTTTTTTTTTGTTATCGCTTAATATTTTTTTATCTGCACAATATATTAATTTTGTTTCGGTGACAGGCAAAGCAAGATTACTTTGAAACAAAATTCTGACCGAGATTTTTTTTTTTTTTTTTTAAATAAACACGACAAGGCAGCCTTACACCAATTGGTTTCAAACTGCTTGAAAATTGACATATTCGACCACGATGGCAAGAACGTTGGGGTTTGAAACTAATTATTATATATTCGACTATTGAGTGAAGCGATTTCCAATAAGATGCCCCAGCCCCTGGTCTTGTTTCAAATAGTATTGACGCAAGAGTAACGTTGCCTCAACGTTCGCTTTCACCAACCGCAGCTACCCAAATAATGCGTGCTCAAGAAATACATCATTTATCAAAAAGAGTGAGCAGCTACCCACTGCGACATGGCTCATTTCTAGACAACCTGTAACTCTGTCACCTACGAGATATGAATCTACATGTGAAAGTGTCCTTTGCAAGACCAAGCCGTCAGCCACCAGATTTTTTTGTCAAGCATTGTTGGAGCATTGACAGCAAAGGCACGTCTGCCAAGTGTCTTACAATTGAGGTGACTTGATGTGACTTGTTCCATCCCTCGATTCACTGGATGGTAGCCCCTGCTCTTTGCTAAGAAAGACATGAGATCTTTACCCTCCGACCACTGAGACATGGCCACAGCGGGGCGCGAACCACCGATACAAGTACCGTTAGGCTCTCAGGTGGCCAGATGCTAGCGCTCTAGCCCACTGAGCTATCGGGGCGGCCCCCATCAGTGCGGAGTAGTCAGATATATGAATCAAGTACGAGATAATGAGGCCGACGCGAGAGGTCGAGGTGTATCTGGGGTACACGATAAAAATACGCTGGTTTAGTGAGCACTTCATACACACTGTACAATATATATGGTAAGATGAAAAATTTGCATAGTGAATGTTGGATAAGAGTACTTGAGAGCACGGATAAAAAGTTCTAAAACGATCTCCTTGGAATTGCAAAACCGTCAGTCGGCATATATATTCACTCACTTGATCTTACTTAACATAGAAGCACACGAAAAATCGCACCTGAGGCATCTGATCATACATATAGCTACGTATGGCAGTACAGATAGACCGACTGTAAGTGTCGGGCCGTACAGATAGACCGACTGTAAGTGTCGGGCCGTACAGATAGCTACGTATGGCAGTACAGACTGTAAGTGTCGGGCCGTACAGATAGACCGACTGTAAGTGTCGGGCCATACAGATCGACCGACTGTAAGTGTCGGGCCGTACAGATAGACCGACTGTAAGTGTCGGGCCGTACAGATAGACCGACAGTGAGTGTCGGGCCGTACAGATAGACCGACAGTGAGTGTCGGGCCGTACAGATAGACCGACTGTAAGTGTCGGGCCGTACAGATAGACCGACTGTAAGTGTCGGCCCGGACAGATAAACCGACTGTAAGTGTCGGGCCGTACAGATAGACCGAGAGTGAGTGTCGGCCCGTACAGATAGACCGACTGTAAGTGTCGGGCCGTACAGATAGACCGACAGTGAGTGCCGGCCCGTACAGATAGACCGACTGTAAGTGTCGGGCCGTACAGATAGACCGACAGTAAGTGTCGGGCCGTACAGATAGACCGACTGTAAGTGTCGGGCCGTACAGATAGACCGACTGTAAGTGTCGGGCCGTACAGATAGACCGACTGTAAGTGTCGGGCCGTACAAATAGACCGACTGTAAGTGTCGGGCCGTACAGATAGACCGACTGTAAGTGTCGGGCCGTACAGATAGACCGACTGTAAGTGTCGGGCCGTACAGATAGACCGACTGTAAGTGTCGGGCCGTACAGATAGACCGACTGTAAGTGTCGGGCCGTACAGATAGACCGACTGTAAGTGTCGGGCCGTACAGATAGCTACGTATGGCAGTACAGACTGTAAGTGTCGGGCCGTACAGATAGAGCGACTGTAAGTGTCGGGCCGTACAGATAGACCGACTGTAAGTGTCGGGCCGTACAGATAGACCGACTGTAAGTGTCGGGCCGTACAGATAGCTACGTATGGCAGTACAGACTGTAAGTGTCGGGCCGTACAGATAGACCGACTGTAAGTGTCGGGCCGTACAGATAGACCGACTGTAAGTGTCGGGCCGTACAGATAGACCGACTGTAAGTGTCGGGCCGTACAGATAGACCGACTGTAAGTGTCGGGCCGTACAGATAGACCGACTGTAAGTGTCGGGCCGTACAGATAGACCGACAGTGAGTGTCGGGCCGTACAGATAGACCGACAGTGAGTGTCGGGCCGTACAGATAGACCGACTGTAAGTGTCGGGCCGTACAGATAGACCGACTGCAAGTGTCGGCCCGGACAGATAAACCGACTGTAAGTGTCGGGCCGTACAGATAGACCGACAGTGAGTGTCGGCCCGTACAGATAGACCGACTGTAAGTGTCGGGCCGTACAGATAGACCGACAGTGAGTGTCGGCCCGTACAGATAGACCGACTGTAAGTGTCGGGCCGTACAGATAGACCGACAGTAAGTGTCGGGCCGTACAGATAGACAAACTGTAAGTGTTGGGCCGTACAGATAGACCGACAGTAAGTGTCGGGCCGTACAGATAGACAGACTGTAAGTGTTTGACCGTACAGATAGACCGACAGTAAGTGTCGGGCCGTACAGATAGACAGACTGTAAGTGTTTGACCGTACAGATAGACCGACAGTAAGTGCGTTGACATTAATTTTCGGGCCGTACAGATAGAACGACAGTAAGTGCGTCGACAGTAATTTTCGGGCCGTACAGATAGACCGACAGTAAGTGCGTCGACAGTAATTTTCCGGCCGTACAGATAGACCGACAGTAAGTGCTTCGACAGTAATTTTCGGGCCGTACAGATAGACCGACAGTAAGTGTCGGGCCGTACAGATAGACCGACAGTACGTGCGTCGACAGTAATTTTGGGGCCGTACAGATAGAACGACAGTAAGTGTCGGGCCGTACAGATAGACCCACAGTAAGTGTCGGGCCGTACAGAGAGACCGACAGTAAGTGTCGGGCCGTACAGATAGACCCACAGTAAGTGTCGGGCCGTACAGAGAGACCGACAGTAAGTGTCTGACCGTAGAGATAGACCGACAGTAAGTGCGTCGACAGTAATTTTCGGGCCGTACAGATAGACCGACAGTAAGTGTCGGGCCGTACAGATAGACCGACTGTAAGTGTCTGACCGTACAGATAGACCGACAGTAAGTGTCGGGCCGCACAGATAGAACGACAGTAAGTGTCGGGCCGTACAGATAGACCGACAGTAAGTGTCAAGCCGTACAGATAGACCGACAGTAAGTGTCGGGCCGTACAGATAGACCGACAGTAAGTGTCGGGCCGTACAGATAGACCGACAGTAAGTGTCGGGCCGTACAGATAGACCGACAGTAAGTGTCTGACCGTAGAGATAGACCAACAGTAAATGCGTCGACAGTAATTTTCGGGCCGTACAGATAGACCGACAGTAAGTGTCGGGCCGTACAGATAGACCGACAGTAAGTGCGTCGCCAGTAATTTTCGGGCCGTACAGATAGACCGACAGTAAGTGCGTCGCCAGTAATTTTCGGGCCGTACAGATAGACCGACAGTAAGTGTCTGACCGTACAGATAGACCGACAGTAAGTGTCGGGCCGTACAGATAGACCGACAGTAAGTGTCGGGCCGTACAGATAGACCGACAGTAAGTGTCGGGCCGTACAGATAGACCGACTGTAAGTGTTTGACCGTACAGATAGACCGACAGTAAGTGCGTCGACAATAATTTTCGGGCCGTACAGAGAGACCTACAGTAAGTGCGTCGACAGTAATTTTCGGGCCGTTCAGATAGACCGACAGTAAGTATCGGGCCGTACAGATAGACCGACAGTAAGTGTGTCGACAGTAAGTGTCGGGCCGTACAGACAGACCGACAGTAAGTGCGTCGACAGTAATTTTGGGGCCGTACAGATAGACCGACAGTAAGTGTCGGGCCGTACAGATAGACCCACAGTAAGTGTCGGGCCGTACAGAGAGACCGACAGTAAGTGTCGGGCCGTACAGATAGACCGACAGTAAGTGTCTGACCGTAGAGATAGACCGACAGTAAGTGCGTCGACAGTAATTTTCGGGCCGTACAGATAGGCCGACAGTAAGTGTCGGGCCGTGCAGATAGACCGACTGTAAGTGTCTGACCGTACAGATAGACCGACAGAAAGTGTCGGGCCGCACAAATAGAACGACAGTAAGTGTCGGGCCGTACAGATAGGCCGACTGTAAGTTTCTGACCGTACAGATAGACCGACAGTAAGTGTCAGGCCGTACAGATAGACCGACAGTAAGTGTCGGGCCGTACAGATAGACCGACAGTAAGTGTCGGGCCGTATAGATAGACCGACAGTAAGTGTCGGGCCGTACAGATAGACCGACAGTAAGTGTCGGGCCGTACAGATAGACCGACAGTAAGTGTCTGACCGTAGAGATAGACCGACAGTAAATGCGTCGACAGTAATTTTCGGGCCGTACAGATAGACCGACAGTAAGTGTCGGGCCGTACAGATAGACCGACAGTAAGTGCGTCGCCAGTAATTTTCGGGCCGTACAGATAGACCGACAGTAAGTGCGTCGCCAGTAATTTTCGGGCCGTACAGATAGACCGACAGTAAGTGTCTGACCGTACAGATAGACCGACAGTAAGTGTCGGGCCGTACAGATAGACCGACAGTAAGTGTCGGGCCGTACAGATAGACCGACAGTAAGTGTAGGGCCGTACAGATAGACCGACAGTAAGTGCGTCGACAGTAATTTTCGGGCCGTACAGATAGTCCGACAGTAAGTGTCGGGCCGTACAGATAGACCGACTGTAAGTGTCTGACCGTACAGATAGACCGACAGTAAGTGTCTGACCGTACAGATAAACCGACAGTAAGTGTCGGGCCGTACAGATAGACCGACAGTAAGTGTAGGGCCGTACAGATAGACCGACAGTAAGTGTCTGACCGTAGAGATAGACCGACAGTAAGTGCGTCGACAGTAATTTTCGGGCCGTACAGATAGACCGACAGTAAGTGTCGGGCCGTACAGATAAACCGTATTAGTCTTACCGATACAAATACACTAATCGTCACACCAAATTGAAAACAAGTTCTTGGAATCAGTGATTTTATTGTCAGCATTCCCTTCTAACCGTATTCATTCAATCTTGCGGTTTAGATCTCACGCAAATAGACAGACAGACACCCCCGGGGTGAACGCAAATCTGCCTCACAGAGGAAGACGCGACTCAGTCGTCAGCCCACACCCTTCATTCAGTACAGCACTGGGGCCGTGAAGACTCGCCGCACGGGACTCGTCCCCTGACTGGTCCGCGCCGAAGATGCTACGCTCCCCGTGCTGTGTGAGCTCATCGTGCTTTGAGAGCTCACGTTGCTCGTAAGACTCGCTGAGCTCGACCGCCAGTCTCTCTTACTATCACGACCGAAGGTGAATATCCGTTTCAACTTGTCTCGCGTACTCTCGCGTGGCTTCACGAGATTTTTGTCCCGACGGAGAGACTCCTGCGACGATCTAATAAACCGATTATCTCTGCTCTGATTGGCTGGTGATGATGATATTGATGATGATAATGATGATGATGATGGCGGTTGGGGTGGGGATGGCGTGGAGGAGTCCGCGATGTAGAACTGGTGGGCCGCTTTCCGCCGCGGGTGGCCCCCTCTACCGGCGGCGATACGAGTTATGGGCCGGAAGCTGTCCACGACCAGCGCGTTGTGGTAATCCCTCTCGTCGAATGATGTCAGATTGACCAGCGATGTGGCGCCGCGCGGGGCTGGTGACGTCATACGTTCTCGCCGCCGCGTTCGCCCGACGCCCAGCGGGACGAAGTGGTTGGGAGTCTTCCTCGAGGGGGCGCTGCGGTGTCGTGCCACATCAGTCAAATCGGGCAGGCTTTCAGCGCCCTCTAGCGAAGATTTAGCGCGACGGATATCATTGATGGCGGGGACTTTGGGCGGCGGTGTCTTCAAGATGGGTTTCCGGCGCGGTGCGTGGCAGTTAGGTAAGCTGAGGGAGCGGCGGAAACCACTGGCAACGGGCTTGTTGTTAAGACAAAACGTCACGCTTTTCGTTTGGCTCGACGTCGACCCGTGACGTTGCACGGTCACGTGACGACGAGTAGGAAGGACATCCGGTCCCGCCTCGAACACGGAGACGCTCTCATCAGTGACGTCACCATCGCTGGGGATGGAGATGTCATGCCAATAGGGCTCCGGTAAAAGCAAAGTCAAATTCTCGTAGGACGACCTCAAAGCTTTGTTGTTAGCCTCCAACTTTTTTATCTCCTCTAGCTGTTCTTTGATTTTAGTCGTTTGTCTTTCGAGTTCATCCTCGAGTTCTTTTTTTTCTTTCTTTATTTGGTCCTCCAGGAAAAGCGCTTGGGAGGTTTGTTCTTTGATTTGAAGGTCGCGTTCCAGTTTTTCCCGCCGCAGGAGTTCGTCTTCTTCATGGATTCGCGCCTTCCAGCCCAGCATGAATTGGCGCGTGCGCGTTCGCTGGAGCTCCATCTGCACGTAGGTCTCGTCGAGGGCATTGTTAACCTCGCTGATCTCTCGCCTAAGGTTTTGGATCTCTGCTTCCATCTGAAAAAAGTCAAGCAAAGCACGTCATTAAAATTTTCATTTTTATACTTACATGAAAACTCTTAATGGCGACTCGAACGAAAATCTAAACTTGTTGCAAACCCATGTGAGGATCAATACCGTAATACTCCGTAGCTTCGCGCGTCTCTTTGCCGCCGCGCCCCTCCAATAAATTTGTCCGTCACCACATACACCCATTTCTACCTGCTTATACTTGCAAACGTTGACGAAGGCAATCACTTTCTATACAGCCATTCTCCAACATGGACGCGCTGGTAGAAACACAATATGATCACTGACTACAGTGCGACATAACATCAACAGGATACTCACTTCGTTCGTCTTTCTACAATGTACTTTGCTAATCGGCCATTTGTCCTTGTGAGGGCGACTTATTGCAGATCTATATGTTTACCTGCTTGTTCTTATCACACACATGTATAAGACTAGATCTCGATTGGCAAATACTTCAGTGATAATCTGTATGTCAATAGCATGACCCGTGGCTAGTCTGATCGTAAATTGGATACACAAGATCGTAAAACTGTACTAAGACTCCACCTCTGGGCGATAACGGAGAGATGTTAATGATATAACTGACACACATAGCCCAGGGGCGGATCTAGGAATTTGCCAATGGGGGGGGTGGGGGGGTTGCTCTCTGTAAACTTCCAACCGAGGGTTGTGCGCTCTGAAAAACTTGCGACCGGGGGGGGGGGGGCCCGAAGAAGCCGACTTTCACAGTCAATGTTCAGCGTCCCAAGGGGGATGTTGCTCTCTGAAAACTTCCGACCGTGGGGGGGGGGGGGGGGGGCTTGGGCTTCGAGAACCAGACTTCAACAGTGTATGTTCAGTTTCCCAAGGAGGGGGGGGGGGGTGCTCTCTCAAGACTTGGGACTTTAACATGTATGTTAACATGTATTTCGTATGTTCTGGTTCCCAAGGGGGGGAGGGGTTGCAACGACCCTAACCCCACCCCCCCTAGATCCGCCACTGCATAGCTTATGTACGTTTAAGTGAAAAGCAGCCTCAAACTGAAGTGAACACAGCCTATGACAGCCGCGAGAGGAGGAGGGTCTGGGAGGACGTTTCACGTCGACAATTGCCCGTGAAAGAGGGGACGCACGGCGTATTCTGGGTCCATGCTGGCCACGCCAATGAAAGGGAAGTTCACCCTACCGAAACGCTACATGTTTATTTGTACAGACACCTCAAGAGTTCTTTCCTTAACATTTCATTAAACAAATGTCATTAAAAACGATTTCTGAGAGGTAGTAACTCTACGATACCATACCATCGAAGAAGCTGATACTATTGTACCGTAGTGGGTTGAATAACAAACACAAAGGGAGTAACAGCGTGTCCAGGGTACTTTGTTTGGTTAACTTCCTTCCATATATATGTATATATATTTTATTATGTCGAGTGACTGATGCACGACGATCGAACTCCACATAAGGTGGTAGCGGAAATTCATCTTCCGGTTAAGAGGTCAGACGGCGAGGACCGAGTTTTGTCCAACCGCAAAAACCACATTGTTGTTTTAAGGACAACTCTATGGCCCGGAGGAATGTCTGGAAATTCCTCGGTACCCTAAACCTACTGTTTTATGAATCACGTTTGTATCTCTAGACGCAAATTGTTCGTAGTTCTGACTTTTTTTTGGCCACGTAGCAATCGCAAATACAGCCGTGAATGGTCCTTACTTGTTACACTATTTGTTCGCTTCTGCAGCTTTCAGGCGTCGGTTAAAGAATGTTGGAATATTTGAAATACAAATGTTATATGGATTCCATATGGCATATGTAAAGCAGTAAATTGTAAAAACTGACAAGAAGTATGGTTGAAAATCTGGCACATACAATGTGTGACCCGTGTTAAGAATCAGAATCACACCGGAAGTCACTACCACATTCCTCCGCGTCTCCTTAGCCTTAGAGGAAAAATGCCTTGCCAAACCAAGTGAACCTCATTACTCAACCACAAAAAAGCGGCGTTCACCAGCTAAGCCGAAAACATATCCGTTTCCCCGGGCGAAATATCGGAACATTGATATACTCTAGGAGTATATGATGCTGAGGGCTGAGTCCTCGGGTAACCGATCCAGATATTCTAGCAGTAGATGTCAACACGCCATATATATTTTATGGTTCTATTAACAAGCGTAGTTATTTATGGGCGGTGAAGAGGCCCTCAAGATTCCCTCCATGAAGCGCCACTGAAATCCATGAAGCCCAGCAAAGAAATGCATGTGTTGTTATATGCCACTTGTGTGCCCGTGAAGGCTGAATTGATCCAAGAAACCTCCCCGGGACAATGAAATCAGTCAAATGTAAATAGCCGTGGTAATATAGGACACTACCATCCTGTCCTGATCGCATTAAAGTCTCCGTCAATGATATTATGGCTAAGTCAGGTCAATTCAATATCATTTATTCAAACGATGGCAAATGATCGAATAAGACCCTCGACGTTCCTGGAACTCTATAGATAGAAATCTGTCGCTGATCTCACGTTATCTTGTTCATGATCTGCATGGAGCATTCCATCGGATTGCTTCTTCCTGTCAGAAGTTTTTACTACTTATCACCTAGCGGTATCGAGGAGTTGCTTTGTAGGGATTAAAGGTTATCCGTTCAGGGTAGGTCTTCCTGTGAGCGGACTGTTATTAATGAAAAATCGTTTTGTGACACTGTCACTTCCTCGTGACGTCATTCAGGCATCGACACAAACGACTGTGGCTTCGTTTCCCAAATAGGGGAGAGTTGTTGTAGATGAGGAAGGATATGGCTGTTAACGATTCGTAAAAAGGGTGGGAGTTAGCCCAGGAAATGACTCCATCAGTGATCAGTATTAACATGTCTTTTTCCTTGTTGTCCATCAGTTAACTTAACATGTCATCACTTACTAGTGTGTGTCAAGCATAACAGTTCTCTCGCCACTGTGTTTCCGTATTATAACGATGATCCGCACAGTTTGTATTATAGTGACATTGTTTACTGTCACCAGGGACTACGCACTTGTCTTTGAATACATGCTACGGTCATGACGCAAATTCATGTTTGTTGTTTTTTCTTGGGAGAAAGGACTACCTTTACCCTCTGGCGCATGGCTGGTAGACCCTTTGCCGTTATAGAAGTGACTCCAGGGAGTACCATTGATATGCAATGCACCTTAGCTTACAATACGCGGAATTGGCGCTTTTGTTTAATTAATGAATTTCGAGGTTGTGTTGCGCTTTCGCAAATGAGGGTGGTGTGGGGGGGGGGGGGGAGGCAAGTCGAGTGAGCTAGTCACGTTAGCAATTCGGCCATCAGGGTGGTGCCACCACCAATCGGGACTCTACTGCGATATGTTATGATAATCCGTTTTATTGTCGGTGACGGGAACGAGTCCGCTTTGACAAATCGTTGGAATATATCGTACAGTGTATATTCATACACAGTAAAGTGGCTTAGGTTATAATTCTTTGTTTGATTGTAGGGTCAAGACAATGCTTTAAGACAGAATAGTGGTACATAAATCTTAACTGATTAAATGATTTCGAAATGAGCGAGTAGTAAAATTCTTCAATCCTGAAGGTTATCAGATGTGTTCGCGTTTATTTCTTTGGCGCCCAACGCTCTTAAATGTAGTAGAAGTGCGCGTTTTTCAGTGCTAGGTTTACACCTTGAGCCACATAATAAAACTGAACATTTTGTTCTTACCTTTCCGGACAGATCTGGAATGAGGACAAACCTGGGGCGCGCACTTTTGTTGTCATCTGTACAGGATGTCTACTTATCATTAAAGCAATATATTCTGTAATTTTTTTGTATTACCAACCTCTTCCCCATGTCAAATGAGTATATTCTGTCTTGAATTTAAATCCTGAAAGCCTGTGGGCTATCCGGAGAGAAGCAATTTGGTCACTGGAGCAGAAATTGGTGGCCGGCTTTATATCGCTGCGCGCCTGTTCGCTGTTCGGTATTTTGTGTGTGATGTCGACCGCTGCTCGCTATCACGTCCGCGCGCGATATAAATAAACCGCGCAGTTTTATGTTGAAATTGTTGTTTTACAGACTCTCAGAGATATAAAAGATATATGCAGCATAATTTTGAGATACTTTTAGTCTTGATTCTAAAATGTAAGAAATATAAGATGGCGCATGTAAATATATTGCTTTAACTCATAAAGACATGTACATAGACCTGCCTACCTGTGTTATACCTTATACCAGTGGCTCTACATATTTCGTACTCCGATTAACATGATGAAGTGAATGCTTATGACACATACCGACATTTCGATGATTCACATACCTGTTGTTCCATCGTGACAACAGACGCGGCAGGCGGCGTCTGTGCCGTGACCTTGACCTTAGGTCTGACGTCACTGCGACTGCAGCTCCTGACGAGTGAACTGCCGCCATCGAGAGACGAGTTGGCGGCCTGAAGGGGAGATGAACAGGGGGTCGAATTGGCCCTCATCGCTCGAACCTCTAGTTGTTAGGTCGACTCGCACCCTTCAGCGTCCAACGCGTGTGTCATCACACATGATATTTTCATCATCCAGCCATCGAAACCTATGAATGGCGTTTTCACCAGAATCGAACAGTCTAGCGTGACGTGAACATGAATAATGTACAGACTCCTCTTAGTGTGGACTGGTTGACTGTTGTTTTGTATTGCCTTGCGGTACGATAATGGCGCATTGGAGAGGTGAAGTATACCCTTGACGAAATGACTGGAGTGAGGTCAATAGGTGTCCTGATTGATATCTTAGTATTCCGTCCGGCATTGAGGTTGTGACGCCAAGAGGCGCCTTCCTAACTTGTACTCCGGGGCAACAACGTGACTCATTGACGTGAGATGACTTACCGATGGCTTGTATGGACCCCTATAGGCATGTGCATATCCTCAGACCTCGAGGCAATATCCGAGAGCATGTCTCTGGTCTTGACATCAAATACATAGTGTGTAACTATAATAGTGCGCGTATTGTGTCTGCGTGTACCTGCGGAGTATATCCGTATGTGATTAAGCCACAGGCACGTCCGCCGGGTTAAATCTACACCGCATACGGGTTTTGTTCATGCAGATATCAAGACCGTGATGTCACCTTTGCGAGCAGACGACACCATCGAAGCGGAACGCACCCCTAGCGCGCCAAACCCCAGCCGGGCAGGGGTGACAAGGTGACAGCTAAGAACCCATTCATAGCTACCAGCCGAGCCAGTCGCGGGCAACCGGCCGTCTTTAAACAATAATGCGGCGATAGGCTATATGGCGTGTTATAGCAGTTCCTGGTGTCACAATACTACGAACCCTACAGCAGCTATATCCTACACGTACCACTACACAATCGGGTTCCGTACCCTGTAGACTCAACACATATTAACCCCGAACAATAAGGCTCTGTCCTTTGTCCCAAAGTGGCACATGGCGGCATACGTATTGCTTCTTCATTATTGAGTCATCGGTCGCTCTGTGCTGTGGTATGCTATATAAGATATACATGTAAGACCTCGTGGCAGGGCATGTCCTAGTCCAACACCAACTGACGACAGGTATAGATAACACGCCTCTGTTATACCTGTCGGTGATGTAGAAGATTTTTTGTTCGCTGGGTCGCATCCGTCAAACGCTCTACTGACCGACAGTACGTACGTAGCCTATACGCGGTTGGGCAGACTGTATACCAGCTCGACCTCAACACGTACATTCTCCATTGAACATCCTTATTCTGTCAGTATTGTCGTGGAATGGTAGCTGATATAGGGGCAATAATGGGGACACGTGTAGTGTAGTCCTCATCTGGTGACAGCCAGGACAGTCCACAGACACGTACGACCTTGGCGCCAGCAACGCTGTGACCTTTGCCAGCATACTGACTATGCTGTTGCCAAAGCAGAAATTCCTTTGTGTGGCTGCCAGCTGGGTGGGTTTCACTGTATTCCTCCTACCGACGAAGCATCTTACCCCCTGCAGATCAATTCCTTGCTGTGAACCTCGCGGCACAAACAAACGACCCACCACAATCGTGATTTGATCGAGATCAATCAAACCAGAGTTACTTACTTAACATAACACTAATAATGGGTCAATCATACAGGCGTACATGTATACGTACTGCGTAGAGATGTTACAAAACCCCAGATAAGAGGTGCTTTAGCCTTAGGTAAATGTGTGACGCGACAATCTGGTTTGATGTCGCTGGTGGGTTATCGGATCACACACCTGAAGAGGGTCGCTGGACTTTAGAACAGTACTCGATAGCGGCCGCCCACATCAGGTCCTCAAGCAGCGCTAGACTAGAGACTGTAGCATTGGGATCAATAACCGCCCCTCATATAATATGGCCAAACCGCCCCCAATCCACCGGTGTGTGCATGCCACGTGCCCGCTAATGACCGTTCAAACGCAGCTGCGTGTTTTGCATTAGAATTAAGATATATACCAGCACCCTTGTCCTTGTGTATGGTTATCATTGCAGATGATTAAGCCGGTGGGGTCATTTTGTAATGTTGCTGGCGATAGCAGGCTCGGGTCGAGAGTGACTTGTAACTGTACCCAGGGGGTGTACCCCGACCTCCCTTTTTAAAGAAGAATGCCGTCTGAGGCGTGGACTGCCCTCCCCCCTCGTCAAAAAAATTATGGTGGATTCCCCTGGTCGCACTGTTTCTCAAAGCACCGCCTCCCCCGGTCGCAAGTTTTGAATGGACCCCCACCCCCCCCCCCCCCTAACTGGATCAGCTCCTGCTGTTAATGTTTCAATTAAGCGTATTATGGAGGTGGGGTGGGTGGGGGGGGGGGGGGTGATGAGAATGGCCGGCGGTGGAGACGGGACCAGACCTTAAAACGCTTAATTATTCAAGGAAAAACGTAATTCTAAAATGCTTTTAATACTTTAATAGTCCTAAACATCCCCCAGCTTGAAGGTAAACGCCACCCCCCCTTGGATCCGCCACTGCCCGGTATGGCCGATGTTGCAATGCTGAATACATATTTGTGCGTTACCAATGTTTGTCATGTTTCATGCCTATAGTGTCACTTGATGAAATTGTGTCATTACTACTACCAGGGCGGATCCAGATTTTAAGGAAGAATACCGTTATTTAATGCAAATTTAGGCCATCTGAGGCGTGGACCGCCCCCCCCCCCCCCCGGCCCCTTTTGTGGAACTCGAAACGCCATCTTCCCTCCCGATCGTCAAAAAATTGGTGGACCCCCTGTTGGTTGGTCAGAGGTCGCAATAGACCCCCCAGGCTTTTCATATTCTTGGATCCGCCCCTGCTAAGGCAAAGTGGGCTAATCTCGACCCCTTAAGACAAAAAACGTCTATTTTCTTTAATAATGTGAAACAAACTTAGTTTTTGTTCAAACAGTAAACCATGTCTGGAGTACGATGGGATTATAAGCGGTGTGACTGCACGAAAAAACTAAAATATAAATGATTGCTTTAACCATATTTATTTAGACACGATTGGAATAAACATATATCTGATGCAAACCCCTCGATCGTGGGTATAAAATAGTTTGCTGGCGAACCGCTGGTGGATACAGCGATGGGAGCGGGGTGGGGGAGGGGGAGGGGGTAACGAGGATGCACGAACTAATTGGTTATCTGGCGGTCAAAAGAATCTTCCAAAGCGGCGCCATCTACCGGAGATTTAGTAAATACATGTATTCGTTATAACGGTTGTTGGCACTAAAACGTGGTGCTCGTGCAAATGTTAGACGTTGTTTGTTGTGTTGTTTCAAGAGTTCTCTGAATGACAACAACATATATATAACGTATCGTTTGACGTCCTCCAGTAGAACTGCACTTTAGATCAATATGGTAATGATTAGCAGCATAACGATCGGAGTTTACAAAGCAAGTGACCGGTCTCCGCTGCGTGTGGGCGATATTAAGTAGATAACATGTAGAAATCAGTGTGAGCAAAAGAGCGTAGAATTAATTTTTAATTTATTCTTGTACGGTGGTTGCTGCCATGACTCATGGGGCACTCATGGTAAGATCAAGAACTACCATACTGTGTCAGTGTATGACAACCATGGTATGGACAAGAGTACCTATGAATAGGACGACCAGACAAGCATAGTCTTACCAAGCCCCGTTTGATGGCGTTAATGGTTACGGCAGACTGATAGGCCGTCCTTACCGCCACGGCGTAGGTCGCCATATTCAGTCTAAAAAATGGTGAGATGTCCACTTTACAAGTTGCTGGAGGTTTTGACACCAAACACTTACCTCTAATTTTTAGTTGTTTAAGTTCAGGAGCATTATCCTCAAGGAGTGTCTGACTGAAATACGTTTCATGCAACTAACACTAGCTCAACTCATTAATTTTGTTCACTAACATATTTTCCTGGCTAGCGTTGCCATCTTCTTGTGTTGTCTCGTCCCACGTGATCGCTAGATGTCGCTAATTCCTTCCGGTCAACGCCCTCTAGCGAACTGGCTGCACATTTGTCAAAGACCTGGTTCCCGTTCTGTTTATCAACAGTGACAAGTGTCTACTCACCTGTTTTCTGTATACCTGACAGAAAAACACGTGTCACTGTTAATAAACAGAAAGAGTGTTGGAACCAGGTCTTTGGGAAATGCGCAGCCAGTTCGCCAGAGGGCGTTTACCGGAAGAAACGAGTGACATCTAGCGGTCTCGTGAGACGACACAACACAAGACAACAAAACTTGTCAGCAAAAGTTGTTAACGGACCAAATAAAAGAATTGAGTGAGCATTAGTAGCAGGAAACTTATTTCTGTCAGACACTCCTGGAATATAATGTTCTGGAACCTATAAAAGTAAGAATTAAAGGTGAGTGTTTTGTATATAAACCCCTAGCAACTTATAAAGTAGACCTCTCACAGTGATTGGGACCAAACATGGGGACCTACGGTGTGGCTGTTATGGACATAGAACAATATAAAATCTATAACAAGCCATCTGATGGGGCTAAGTCTTACCTAAGACAGTATGCGTGTGCGCGCTGGTGGGAAAAAAACAAATTGGAATTACATGAATAGTGTTGTATGTCGCTTAATTAAAAGACATCATCATCTTCAACTGGTCACACTTGACTTAAGCGCCAAGTTGCTTCAATTGTCAAGTATCCAAAAGCCAGTGAATCGTCTAATATTACGCAAATATTTTCTCACATTTCTTGTTGCCTTCATGTGCCGTAATCCTACCTACTTTAGAGACCGTACATATGTACATCTCATAGGTAAGACCATGCTTGTCTGGTCGTCCTATTCATAGGTAGGACAAGAGAAAGAATATGGAGAAATAAATGCTCAACCCTATAACTTCGTATTAGTAACTTGGCGCAAGTTACCCATGAATGGCCTCACCTCCTCCATCGTTCTCACCCATGAGAGAAGCCCCTTACCAGCCGGTGTGCAAAAAAAACTAAATCTTTAGACCGCCGCTGTTCGAATAGTTTTCAACAGGGCTTAACTAAATTACGTCACCATTCATCCTTGGGCATTAAGTGGTGAGACTGCTAGGTAATCTGCCTCATTGGTGGTCCCTTTATTGTGTATATGCGAAAATTCCTTCTTCAAGGCCCTTCCACTGATGGCCACACCGTCCACCTCCATTCGTGTTGATCATTTGTACTTCCGGCCTAGTTCTTCGGGGTCAGTGCGTAGTTCGCACATGAGTGTTGCAACCTGTAGGCTATTTTGTATAAGTGTCTGATATTACCACACTGTCCGACATTCAACTTATGTACCCTACATTGTTCTATCTTCTGACATCAAGAAAGTGTGTCGATACTAGATTGTTGCAGTCATATTTTTACGAACAAATGTTGGAGCATGCAACTTTTCCCTACCAACCACCAACGCATAATCAGCGCCACCTGGCGAATCCCGCCACCATTTGAACCTTTTGTAGCCTGGGTCACAAACTTTGTAACAGTCAATGACCTGTGAAAGAGGGCACTGCTGTTGTCCTTAAGTTCAAAGTGAGCAACTGACAAGGCTCTCTAGCGGAGAGTCATATGCTAACGGAGAGGAAGAACCAAGTCGCATTCACAGGTACTGGCATCCTCCAAAAACAAATATGGCAGATAGCTGGTCGGGAAAAGTTGCATGCTCTAACATTTCTTCGTGAAAATATAACCGAAACAACCTAGTGTCGACACAATTTATTGATGTCAGATGATAGAATAAGGTCTATGAATAGGCATTGCCTAAGTTGCGAGCTCACCCAAATTAAAAAATAATAAAGGCCTATAGCTCTTAAAGCTGCTGTATCAACTTCTGACATGTGGTGAGTGTTCAAGAAACTTATTTGTGGTGTATTTAGCAACGGTTCAGTATATGTTCTCATGGACAGGTCACAACCGCATAAAGCATGCTATAAAACATGTTATAGATTGCTAGAATGATAGAAGAAGAAGGATGATGATAAAACATACTTCTGACATGGTGTGAGTGTTCAAGAAGCTTACTCATGGTGTATTTAGCAATTGTTCAGTATCTGTTCTCATGGATAGGTCACAACAGGCAATGAAAATATGTTTTTCATGAAGGAGTTACCTCCTAAAATAGTTTTAATAGAAATGATATAGATCTACTAAAGTCCTTCTAATATAAATAGAAATATTTATGGACATATACCTGGTACATAGATAGGTATAGATTGGTATAAATCTATGACCAGCTTTAAACTTGATTTAAAAATATCTCATCAACCTAAGTTTATAAGCTTATATGATTTTAGCAAAAGGAAAAAAGGGTAAGAAAATTAAAAATGAATAAGATATTAATTATCATAAAATAGATCTAATATGATTAATTATAGACTCAAGCAACTACTTATTTTTGTATTTCTCTGCATATATGACTTTAAGCCCAAATATTACCATTAAACAACTAAGCCATCCATCTTATTTTTAATTAAATCTTTAATTAAAAAATAGATAAAAACATCATTTCTACAACTTAAATAAGATATTTCAGTGCAAGCAGCTTTAAGAATATAAACTACTTCAGCTAATACAGCAGATATAAGACAGCATCTAGTCAACTGGACCCACGACACACCCGACCCTTGGCGCAAGTGCCCCCAGGCAAGCCCGCTTCTCTTCCCTAGAGAAGCGGGCTTGCCTGGGGGCACTTGCGCCAAACCCGACCCATCACCTACTCAACCCCAAGCCAACTCGACCCCAAGCTAACTCAATCCCAAACCAACTATACCCGTGTTGGTTTTCGGTCTAGTTGTCTAGAAAGCTATAAGATTAGGACAGCTGGCTGCTGCAGTTGATACAGCAGCTTTAAGAGCTAGGCCTTTATTATTTTTTAATTTGTGTGAGCTCGAAACTTAGGCAATGCCTATTCATATTAAAAGCTACACTCGATTCCCTACTAACATAGAAGGATTTTTAACTTGTTACCGTTGTGCCCCTAGAGAAGCAGGCTTGCCTGGGGGCACTTGCGCCAAGAGTAACCCGATACTGTTATAGATAGGCCAGTGGATGGGTCCCAGTATCCCAGAGCTCATTAAAATTATGGGACATTCGAATAATAATGGGACATCAATTTAAATGAAATATTGCATAGTCAGCTCCCTATTTTAATACAATTTACGTTAGCATATCCCGTCACAGCTTAATGAAATATATCATGTGTGTACCTCTGCGCTGCCCTATTATCATAAGTCTGTTGCTCAACGATAGATTTCATGCTGACAGCAGTATTTGGATGTGCCTACTTCTGGTTTATTTTTTAGCCTATAAGTTTATAATTAATTTTTATAAATCTGAGACAAAGTTAAAAACTATATTCTTGCTGCTCTTTTCTTACTGTTAACATTTTATGACTAATTAACTGATTTTTGTAACAACCAAATATTTGTTTATTATAATCTATATTCTATGATGATTTCTTTGGTTTCAGTCTGTATCATTACACACTGACCTTGGAGATATAAAGATTGAACTATTCTGTGACCTAATTCCTAAGGCTTGTGAGGTAAGTACTAGTTTACAATCTTTTTAGAATAAATGTATGTAAAAAGAATGTGAAAGGAATATCTAAGGTACTGGCAACTAATGTTTTCAAAAGGGATGTAAAATCTTGTTTAAAAATCCATAATCCTTTATAAATATAAAAATTCAATCCACCTAATTCTTGTCTGTACGGTCTTGCATTTAATTCTTTAATTAAATACTTCTGACATATTCATGACATGTAAAATGAATGCAAAAAGGATCTATGTATAGATATGTATATGGCTTAAGTCTAGTATTGAATATATTCATACTGTCTACCTGTAATTTGTATTCTATTACACTAACCAACTCTCGTTATCTCTAACAATTATTTCTTATGAAACTGTCAGTTGGCTTCCATTTTCTATTTTTTCTCAGAATTTCTTGGCCCTTTGTGCCAGTGATTACTACAATGGCTGCATATTTCACAGAAATATCAAGGACTTTATGGTTCAGACAGGAGATCCAACAGGTAATAAAAAGAGACATTGAAAAAATGGTTTGATTCTCTTTTCGAACGTGACTGCTGTCTCACATTGTTAACAGTTAAAACTTTACTTTGAAACAGTATCACCATTGGTCAATTTCATTCTTAAAGTTAAATAAGTTAGCAGCCATTACCAGGTTATTCAAAAAAGTGTCATGTCTATTTTTGTCTTTTCGTGATATAATGTAATATATTTCAATATAATGATATATTTCTTAATCTGATCATGCCTTGTTAATCATCATGTGTCCATTCATTGCAGGAACTGGTAAGGGTGGAAACAGCATCTGGGGGGCAAAGTTTGAAGACGAATTTCATGAGTCATTAAAGGTATGTTTTGCCACAAGAACCACTGGAGTTGTTTTTGTGAATGGTGCATTTATTATAAAAATGCAGTTGGTAATGAACAGCCACGTTTTATGTGAATCAACAGAGATTTAATATTTCTTCTGTAGAAATTATATTTTATTCCTATTTGTAAAAGTAAGGGTAACTATGTCTGTGATAATCAGATACAAGAACCAAGCACATGGGTTCGATTGAGCCAAAGAAATACTGCTACCGGTAATGCATTACATATACTCCCCTGGAACAGCGTATTGGTACGATGGGCTTGGTGCCTGAAGTTACCAATAAACTATCTACCGGTATCTATCTAGTCCCTGGAACAGATCGTTCCACACTAAATTTACATACAACAATGATAAATCATCCCAGACAAACAAAGTTGCCAGAATTCATATCCGTTGCATGTTAATAACTCTCGCTTCCTGAAAGCCAAGAAAATGTGCTTTCTCTTGATAATTTAACCTATTGATTGTAATTGATTGCATTACGATACACTGAATTTAAATCTATACCACACACTGGAGGCTAAAGGCTAAAGATAAAGATTTTTTTTTTTTTTTTTTTTTTTTTTTTTTTTAAATATAGACAATTTACATTCTCGGGATTTTCTTGTCTTTTCCTTGCAGCACAACATTCGGGGCGTGGTTTCCATGGCAAACAACGGCCCCAACACCAATGCCTCCCAGTTTTTTATCTCCTACAACAAACAGTCTCATCTTGACATGAAGTACACCATCTTTGGCAAGTAAGTCCCTCCCGTCGTTGTTCCATGTTGACGTAAATCTGTTGAACTATATCTGCATGCATGAATATATTTGTAAAATTTACTGGTGACGTCACTGTTCTCACGATAATACCTTTCTGTAATGTAGTGTGTGTGAGTCATAAACTACGTGGATTTACCATAAATTAATTTCCTCGGAAAACGACATTACCGGATAACAATGGGCTCTCGGGTTTCGCACTCGTACTCAATTATTACCCGGTAAGTTACGCATAATCTGTGATGTGATGAAACAAATCAGTAGCATTCCAAGATTGTTTGGCATCGTACACCGACACGGTCCATGCCACGGTTTGAATATCTGCGATCACCACGTGGTTTCCAGGGTGATAGACGGCTGGGAGACGCTCGATCAGCTGGAACGACTTCCGGTGAAGGAGAAGAGCTTCCGGCCCATCAACGAGATCCAGATTCGGAATGTGACGATCCACGCGAATCCTATGGCGGACGTGGTATAGCACAGAGAATCCTGGGTCCTGGTTATTCACGCAGATGGTGGGTAGCGATACGCTATTTTTTCTGAAATATTGATAATGTCATCGAATACGCAGCTGATGGCTGAAATACCATTTTGCGGCCAAAAAGGTTTATTTTCTGTAAAGTAATGTGTTTTTGGTCAAATTTTCTCATAGTTTGCTTTAGAACATCTTGTTGAAAAGTGTCCTTCATTGCGGAATTATTTGTATCACGGACTCACACCAGCATCATGTATATTTGTATCTTGTATGAGCCGGTGTTTTTAAAAGATGAAAGTTCGTGTTTATACGTACATTTGTTGCTTCAGTAATACAATTTAAAATAATCTTTCCAGGTTCACGGATTTGACACTGGCGCGATGAGAGGCAGAGGAAGTGACGTCATAACTTTTCGCGAGAGGGCACTGCCTGCGTCAGCAGTCCCGTGATGACGTCACGAGTCGCTCAGTTGCCCGTCAAGTCGCACATGTAGTCCAAGAGTGCAAGATGTTAAAGCGTCAGTGAGATGGGAGCGCCATCGAACATGGCTTTGGTCTTCCCTAAAGTAATGTCAGGACGCTATCAGGGTCCCCGTGGAACTGTCAGGACGCTATCAGGGTTTCCATGGAGCTGTCAGGTCGCTATCAGGGTCCCTATGGGGTTCTCAGAGACCAAACATTGCGTTGAAGATCGTTCGTTTTGGTTCGCCGATGTCTTCCTCAGCATTATGTGCAAGCGATCGGCTACCCGGTTTAGGGCAATGTCGGAAAAGGTGTGTTAGATACAGTAGACGTAACATGGTCTCATTTGGCTGCTCAGCATTGGCAGGAAATGGTGTTATGCCAGCGGTAAATTCGTCGTTATCTGAATTTTATTGTTTGCTGTACATAATTGTATGATATCAGCGGAAAAAAAACAAGAATTATTGTATAATGGAATATTTTATTTTTGTATCGCCAATAAATAAATCGCTGTGCATAATCTATCTTTGTCGTTCCCACCGCCTGCTCTTTATAATAATGTATGCATGCATAAGTATAAAACTATTTGAGTTCCACATGATAATATATATTATATAATAGTCCCGTATTAGACCTGATTTATAAACAAAATAATGACCTGGTTAACATGGTCGAGGCACATGGTCTCTGTGATATGGGATTATGTTGATGGTTCGTTCACTGAAGGCCCGGACTTGTTGAGGGCCGCATTCTGTAGGGCCGACTTAGTGCTGTGACCGAATGTGTTGCCATAGCGGAACTTCTCTCCTGGTGGGGGGCAACATACGGGATTAAAATAGCCATCTGGTTTGCCACGGTGGAAAATACGTAACTACTTAATCTTTTTTTTTAATTTAGATGGCTTGAATATTCAAATAGTTAACAATAAAATCATGTTTACATTTAAAGGGGAGCGATATTGCCATTTTTCTAATATAATTAACACTAGAATACAGGATTACCGGCATAGAATATCGGGGGCGCTAGATAATTGGATAATTCTGTATCTCCTGTAATTGTCCATGTGGAGCGGGGCACGTTATGATCCGTCAGCAAGTGGACCCGTCATGATTCCGTCTTTTAGTGCATTTCCATCTAAAGCTAACATCTTCACTAGATAAGACGGTTACTTACTTCTAAACATCAACTTTTTTCCAGACGTATAATATTTAAAAAAAACAACGGGCCATCATGATATTTAGAAGAACTGGAGAACAGCAAAATGCCACATATAACCAGCAGCATACTCCATTTAGGTTCCAAACATGGTATACTTCTGCCTCACCTGGTATATGTCCCGTGTAATGCGGCACCAGGCCAGTCTCGGTCGGGTAAATCGACTGCGTGGCCCCCGCGGGCTCTGGGGGTCGCTTGATCTGCACGGGCTGGCCAGCGAGGTTGGCCATCTTCTTGGTGTGGTCCGTGAAGGTGTTGAGGGCGTTGTGGGTGATGAGGGGGTAGCCCGACCCCAGCAGACCCCGGGACCTAGGTACGAACCCCGTGTAACCTGTAGAGGAAATGAAATATGAAATAGTATTTTAGGCCGAAGAATAAATTTCTTTATTCCCAGCTCACGATGAATTAAAAAGGATAACTCCCAGCGGTACATAGGAAGGGCGGATACATGATGTAAATTAGAGATTTCCTGATTCACGGTTATTTAATATTAAAATGGCCAGTTCACAAATAATGAAAATCCCTGATCACGACGGTCGGCTAATATACCATTCACAGTTCACGAAGAATTATTTTCCTCAATGTTCCGAGACCACGAAGAATAAATTTCTTTATTCCCAGCTCACGATGAATAAAAAACGATAACTCCCAGTGGTACATAGGAAGGGCGGATACATGATATAAATTAGAGATTTCCTGATTCACGGTTATTTAATATTAAAATGCCCAGTTCACAAACAATGAAAATCCCTGATCACGACGGTCGGCTAATATACCATTCACAGTTCACGAAGAATCATTTTCCTCATTCCCAGTTCACGGTGAAATGAAAACCCCATTCCCGATGAACGGAAAGACCCTTGCCCTCCCCCAATTTGGTTCCATGGAAGGATGAAACATAGGCCTACGTGCCTTAGGTTACGTGCCCGTGCCCGGATTCGAACCCAGTACCTATATATTGATCTAATTGAAGCACCATGGAGGCCCCCGTAACATGTAGAGGCGAGGGGTGCGAGTGATAAACATTGCAAGCTATTTTTGGATTGTGCTATAGGCCCGGATGGGGCGGGGCGGCGGGGGGGGGGGGGGTCCACGGGTGCCTTGATGATGCCTGAGAGAGCGGATTTGGGGATGAAAAAGAACCCTATAGAGCGGATATTAAAAAAATTGCGACGGGGGCTGGGGGGGGGGGGTCTCTGAAAATGTGCGTTCATAGGGTTGCCTCGACAAAATACCCCGTCCAAGCGGATTTGGGCGGTAAAACGTCCCGACCGAACGGATTTTGGCGGCGAAAAAGGGGGGGCTTTACCGCGGACCCCCTCTCCCCCTAAAACCCAGCAATGTGTTAAGTACACCCCCGCCCCCGGGGGTATAGGTTTCAAGAAGCGTGGGTTTCTGGCTTCTTGATGGCTAATTGACGGATAAAATATATGCCGGTGGGAATGATTTAAGTGAGAATAAATAAGGCTGGACTTGGCACTCACCTGAGACGAAGCTTTTGTCTGGGTTGTCATTGTTCATGTAGAGGGGTGACATGGTGTGTTGAAGAGAGTTCTTGGACACAAACGGCTTCCGAACCGTGGAGATTGGCTTCAAGGGAGCCAACAGCTGCTTCTGAATGAAGGTGGACGATATTTGTATTAAAAGGCCAGCTCATAGTTTGGTAAGTATGGGACGTTATTTTAGCCGCGAAATCTGTAAAAGTGAGCAAGGGGGTGTTGAATTCATTATATCTGGAATAGCGTTTTAACCTGCGTAGCGTTTTAACCTGCGATGTTTTGGAACGTTTTTGTATGGGTCGGGGGTGGGGGGGGGGGCTTATATCAATATGCAATTGACAAAATAGAACTACTAAATTGTATTTAGTGTTGGGCAACAGCATGAAAATTTAATTTTAGAAATGTTATAACTAAATCGCAGCATGAAACTTATTATTAGATGCAAGGTACTGACAAGCATTGGGAAATGACACAAGTGTCAGTCAGTTTTCTTACAATGGACGCTGTGCCAGCATGTTGACCTTGAACAATCTCAGTGTCGCGTCTAGAAAAATTTCCAAGCGGGCCAAATCCCGCGCATAGGCATCGAAAGCGTGCCAAGTGGGAACATTTTGCGGGCTACTCGAGTCAAAATTGTTTGATAACCTCACCATTAAACTATGCCAAAGGACTTCACTAACCCGTAGTGTCTTCTACCACAATTTCCGAATTTGTTTCATCCGTTGCTTGCCCGCTACAAGTTGGTTATCTCTACCTTACATAATCTTAGAAGCCAGCTATTATGCTTCTGACAGAAAAGTCAAGGCCCGTGGCCTGTGCTCAAATGTGCGCCAATTAAATGCTAACTTGCGGAAGTGCTGGCGCGTTATAGACTCCTAATTTTGGGCCACCGCCTTCTAAAACGCGGGAATCACGCTATATGCATCACTGATTTACCTTTGTCTCCCGTCTGGGTTTGGCCCGCTGATCTCCCTCAAAGTCCGACATGGCGTTGATACAGTTTTCGGCGTACCGCTTCCCGAAGTGATGCTGGCTTTTCGGGATAAATCCTGGGGGAAAACCGACCGATCTGTCATACTACCACCATATAGCAATAGTAAATATATTTTTCTGGGCATTAATGAAACATTTGAAGTCTGTTTAAACTTTGAAGTTAAAAAAATATATGTTAATAAAACAGCTTTCTGTATTCATCTCTTTGGTAGTGTCTTTGTTAGATTTAGTAATTAGATTAACAATGACTTTTAACCATTATGAATTAATATCAATACGTTCCTTAAGTACGCCGCTTGAACCTTATAGTGCTGGCCGTCACTGTAGTTCTTTGAGGTGATTTGCACACCCGACCATCACCTTCCAGAAGTCATCCGGCATCTCTACTTCCAACGCTATGATGCAGTTTTACTGATGAATAATTAAAACAATATTGAATTGGTCATCACGCCATACGCCTCATCACTAATTACCGGTGTAGCCTGGAACCATCTGCGTCAGGAGTTTCTGGTCACCCCAGCTCTGGGTGCGTGTCTGGAGCAGCTCCAGACGGGGATCCTTGCAGCCTTTCTCTTGTGGAACCGTTCCCTCCAGGACCAGCCGCCCAGAGCTGGCTACGTCCGAGTCTCGCAGGAGAGCGCACGTGGTGCGACCGAAAGTCTCGCCAATCCGGTACTTGAACTGCGCGCAGTAACCTCCGTATCTGTAAAGTGAGGACTTAATTAATTTGAGAATATATGCGCTTATATAATTTTGTATCACGTTCATTCTGACAGACGGGCAGTTGACGCGTTAGCGAAAGGCATTAAATAATCTTAGTAAGTCCTGCAACCCCACATAATTTGTGAATTCACTGTTATGAATCTAGTAAAATAAATAGAGTTTATATAAAAAAAAATCCTGCATTGCTTGTTTTAATTTAGTACTCTACTGGATCTACAGAAGAACCCTCATAAAATAATTGTGGCAATGCATTATTTATGTCCCCAGCCAGTCATTGCTCACTAATCTCTACTCTCCAATCTACAAACGAAAGCTATGCCGACAAATGTGACCATATACTAAAGACTAGACAGGCTATTATAATGAACAGCGATGCAATGCACAATAAAACTTAAATTTGAAATGAAATTTAGATGGGGCCGAAAGCATTAGGTATTCTACGTACTGTACTTTGTACTGAACAATAGATTTACCATTCGGTAGGCCTAAGCTTACATGATAAACTTACCGGGCAAGCGTAACCACAGCGTAACCTCACGTTCGCTATTTGGAAACGTCGAAGAGTTCCAATACAGTATAATAACAGAATTGTGAATAGCTGTCATATATGAAGTTATACATATGCATATATTTTTGGCTTGTTTTCAGGCGACATAATTGATGTCTTTGGAATTTCGGTATTTCAATAACAAAAAGGACAAAAAATCGCTTCAACAGTCTGTGCATTTTACGTGAACAAGTGTAACTTGTGTTAGAGCTTTTAAAAGAGAAACCGAAATCTGCATTTCTAAATTACTTACCCTGGTACATGATAAGGGTCGGGTGTCATCAATATACTTTTCGGTTTCTGGTAAACTGCAGCGGTTGCCATTATAGATGTTTCTTCTAATAAATCGAGGCTGATATTAAATTTGGCTTTTTATTTCCCCGCCCTGTTTTGTCGCAGTACCAACAAGTTGTCACTGGAGTTTGTTTTCAAGTTAGCGCGCCGTCTCCTAGCAACGAGGCTTTGTTTACGTCACTCTGTATACGTCATAAGACACATACGTCTTAAGTGCGGAAACAAACAGACCCGCATCTTTAGCAGTGTCACAAACCGCGTCAAAACTAGTATGGAGCGCCAAGCATGCAAGTCCCACATAAGCTGGTATAATGACCTCTGTCATATAATAAGGCCCTTGTGTTTCCTTAAACATCTCTTTCTTGTCGTGTGTGGTGAAGGATCGGAGGGTGATATAATATTTTGCCATACTATATTTTGGCCCTCAGAGTTGCGAGTGATAATGATATTGGCCCGCCGCGGGGGCGATGTAAATCTATCTGGCACAGCGCAAAATGCGCCACATTGTTAATGTAAACCAGGTACGACACCCCACTCTCCCCCCCCCCCCCCCCCACTCCCCCCCTCCCCTCCACCACCAACACCACCACCTCACCGTCCACCCCAACCCGAAGGGCGTATAGGGAGTTCAGTGATGGTCCACAGTGGGATTCACCCCTACAAACAGTGACGACCGGTGTGACATGCGGTTGGTTGGTTGGTTATTCAGGACGCTTTAACCACTTTTGGTCATATCGCGTCAATGGGAGAAGGAAGGGAGAGTGGAGCCATGTCCCCGGGGGTAACCCCCTACTCTTTACGAAGGTGTGACATGCGGAAGTGTCCCCACATTTGCAATTGTTAAATACGTGATATTTTTAACCCTCACCGCTCTACCCGTTTTTGCAGGTACCATTAAAATAGATACCGGGGGTGGGGGGGAGAGATATATGCGCATGGGTGGCGGGCTTTAACAACAGGGGGGAGCGACGGGGGGAGGGGGAGGATTCTTACCATGACATCATCAATGATCTTGACGTGTTCATTTATGTAATGTAGTAGATATTATATACCACTATATAATTACTAGTGTTTCCAAATGTAATATTGACTGTTATAGCTTATCAACGTGGCTTGGCTGAGGTTTAACGTTTGATCCTTTTGTTAGCTATGGAATAACGGGTAAAGGTTTGAATAGATGATAGAATATTTTCATTATCAAATGTATATTTATCTCATCAGCTCATGTCATTTTATAATTGTCGGTCAATAGCACTTGTTTTAATGTTTATTGTTTTACACACCGACGTTGTATAAAACTGTATCTTATCTTATTTTGTTTCTGTGACGTTCGGTCTTCGCGACTATATCCATAACATTTTCAGAAATTGATAGCAAGAAAGCTAAAAAAATCTTTTTTATTATCCAAATAAATTATTGTTGCAAACTTACATAATATTCAGCAAGTGTAGTTTACCGTTTACATGACATTGCAAAGTTAGGAATACACGGGCCCACATGACATTGCAATATATGTTAGTGCAGAGAACCGCACCACATTGCAATGTATGTTAGTGCAGGGACTCACATGACATTGCAATGTATGTTAGTACAGGGACCCGCACTACATTGCAAGATATGTTAGTGCAGGGACTCACATGACATTGCAATGTATGTTAGTACAGAGACCCACATGACATTGCAATGTATGTTAGTGCTGGGACCTACATGACATTGCAATGTATGTTAGTGCAGGGACCCGCACCACATTGCAATGTATGTTAGTGCAGGGACCCGCACCACATTGCAAGATATGTTAGTACAGGGACCCACCTGACATTGCAATGTATGTTAGTGGAGGGACCCACATGACATTGCAATGTATGTTAGTGCAGGGACTCACATGACATTGCAATGTATGTTTGTGCAGGGACCCACCTGACATTGCAATGTATGTTAGTGCAGGGACTCACATGAAATTGCAATGTATGTTAGTGCAGGGACCCGCACCACATTGCAATATATGTTAGTACAGGGACCCACCTGACATTGCAAATGTATGTTAGTGGAGGGACCCACATGACATTGCAATGTATGTTAGTGCAGGGACTCACATGACATTGCAATGTATGTTAGTGCAGGGACTCGCACCACATTGCAATGTATGTTAGTGCAGGGACCCACCTGACATTGCAATGTATGTTAGTGCAGAGACTCACCTGACATTGCAATGTATGTTAGTGCAGGGACTCGCACCACATTGCAATGTATGTTAGTGCAGGGACCCACATGACATTGCAATGTATGTTAGTGCAGAGACCCGCGCCACATTGCAATGTATGTTAGTGCAGGGACTAGCACCACATTGCAATGTATGTTAGTGCAGGGACTAGCACCACATTGCAATGTATGTTAGTGCAGAGACCCGCGCCACATTGCAATGTATGTTAGTGCAGGGACTAGCACCACATTGCAATGTATGTTTGTGCAGGGACTAGCACCACATTGCAATGTATGTTAGTGCAGGGACCCACCTGACATTGCAATGTATGTTAGTGCAGGGACCCGCGCCACATTGCAATGTATGTTAGTGCAGGGACTAGCACCACATTGCAATGTATGTTAGTGCAGGGACTAGCACCACATTGCAATGTCTGGGAGTACGCGACGCCACACCACATGGGACAGCTGTCCCTATGTTGTGACTACAGAATCTTATGCTCTTATCCGTGGCGAGTTTATAATTAGATATAGTCTCGGGAGCGACGTGTCATGCATCGACGTCTTTCCGACGTCAGCCGCCCGCTCCTGTCGCCTTTTCTGATTGATGATTCGTCGCTGAGAAATTTGCGCATGCGCGCGGGACATGTGCGCCTTCGTGGGACGCGTCACACGTGACACGATGACGTCAGTAACTCCCGGCGTGGCCACCCTTCTGGTGCCCGGATAATGCTTCGGGAGGTTGTCAAGGGCAACCTGGCAATGCGAGATGTCGGTGATGCTTGCGCATGCGCGGAACTTTCTCTCGTATAGCCGCCTGGGGGTTGAATCCAGAACTGCTCTGCGGCCTGACGTCACTGTGGGGGCCGCCAATCGCTTCACCAGAGCCTCCATATCATCGGCGCTGAGGCGATCCGGGCGCGAGGAACGGATGTGACGTAACGAAGCTGCCATTTCAAATTCAAATCGTATTGATGACGTCACTATTTCTTCGGACGTCCAGTCGGGTTCGCTATTTTTGAAAATATAATTTGCGGACAGATATGGGCTCTGTGTTATATCCCCAAATTCAGCTTTGTGATTCTCCAAAAATGAAATGCCCGGCGAGTATTATATACGCTGCGTTTTGCATCCGCAAATAAAGTATACGTGCTATTTATCCGACGCTCAGGGGGTTGACTAAGTGTTTGCAGCGGTAATGGAGACAATGCCGAAACGAGTCCGCGTCCTCTTCTCATCTACAACACCGGCAATGGAAGAATGCTGCTATATAGAAATGTGGTTTCTTAGAACGCTCCTCGTGTATGTTTCAGCGGGGTTTAACGGGAATATAGTACATGTGGTGATAATTCCGATTAGAAAAGGTGTTAAAAACAATACCTCGGTTACACAGCAGTCGTGCGACACACCGGTGTCAATGGGCTACATACCTGTCAAAAACACACGCGACGTATATATATAACGAGGGATGACGGAACTCAGGTACTTGTCAATGAGCGAGCTATTCACAAAGGGTTGGTTCAGGCTGATTCTTGTTCACCGGTTTTAAATCATAACGTCTCACTCACATAACGGAAAAACTTGGCCATCACATGCAATTACGCCAAATGACTCCAGTTTCTTGGTGAAGGAGATTCGAGCGATTGGCGCCTTCCATGCAGCCAATCGTGATTTGCTGTCAACCGACCTTTCTGTGTCTAAAGACACTAGGACGTGTTTACGGCAAACCATATGTATCATCGCTGTTATATGATAACCCAACTCGGTATTTATTGAAAAAAACATCCATGCAAAGGCTTTTTTTTAAGAACCAATTGTAATCACGCCATGTGAACCGCAGGGAATCAGATAACGAAATTAATATCCCTGACTATTATAAGCCTTGTTATTCAATCGCAATAGACAACAATTGCTTTGAAGACAAACACTTCCAACTGCATTGATGATTATAGCGCTAGAAACCACGATTTGACAGGATATGGGATATGGGAGGACGTGGCGACTCCATTTACGCCCTCTATTTTTTAATGAGGAACCTCACCTCAAAACCTTTTCATCTCGGAGTCGCCTCGCTTTCCTTATGGGTGGTTCCATTATGGGCACAATATCAACTTCTTTCGCCGTCAAAATGGGTGAGGGAGGGATATACAGACCTTGCATTACGAGTATGTTGCCGCCCCCCCCCCCCTATGTAAACAAATTCGGCCAAATCCTGCTTACACGAAGTCCAATAGTTACGTATTGCGCAAACAATATATTAAGATATGCACTATAACAATTTTTGTCCAACCAACAAATTTAATTATCTCAAAAAATCCACAAGTAGAACTAATTATCAGATTTTGATTTTGCCAATGATTCTGTATACGCAAAGTACGTGCGCAATGCAAAGACGAGTTTCACCTGGTTGTAATTAAACATTTGGGCAGTGATCTCTAACATGGATCTGTATCTGTTCAGCTTGCACCCTACCAATGACATATTTCTGGGTTCACCTGCCACTGTTTTTCTTCACCAAATGACACTCGACAGACGCTGTAACCAAATTGGAGTGATCGCGCTATAGTCACGTGGGTATATCAAACCCACACGACTTTATTCAGGCATGACGTCTGCAGAATGGTTCAATCTCACATTCGTGTTAAATCTACATAAGCTAAGATTAATATACCGAATAGATCGGGCTAGAATTATAACAGACACGTTTCCTCTGGCGTTGACCCACGTGCTTTCTGCTTCAGAAAATATTTTAGCGATATGTGTTTCATGGCGCCGTCTGGTCTGAGATTTTTCTTACTAGGGACTAAAAAATGAGATTCGTGCCGTTCATTAATGTAATGTACTGCATTAATGACTTATGCACGAATCTCATCACAAGTGAGTAAATGCAAAAGTGAAATATAAAACTTATAACTTATAAGTTATTCCGTTGTGATGCAAACCAAATGAGAGCACTCCACATTTGTGCCTTGGGCTAATAGACTATATGCCAAACGAATAAACATCGAATCCAAACATACATCAGGTTAACTGAGCTCGAATGTAAAAATCTACATACATTGAAAACTACAAAAGCATTGTTTATTTGGGCCGAACTTTAAACGACGAGTCGAGCAGTACGCCATGGACCAGAGGTGTCAGTTTCACAGCGAAAGCGTTTCTGCATTAGATTAGCGCTGGACCACGCCATTCGACATGTACTCGGTACTGGCTGCCTTAAATGAAGCCCAATTACACCTCACGCACTCAAAAGTCTGGTCGCTGCCCATAGGTGCCACGTGACTGCATGTCGTCTGCTCCTGACGTCAGTTACTTCGGCGATCGGGGATGAACGTCACGTGACTTGATGACTACTTTTCATTCACGGCATTTCCGCGTTTCAATAACGACATTACCGCACGCACTACACCGTGTGGTCCTCTATTTACAGGGAGGCTATTGAAACCGTGAACCCCGTGCGAGTGAAATCAACGTGCGGCATTGCAACACGCCCTGATCATATTCTAATGTCTATTGATGTCTGAACGATGGGTGATTAAAATATATCAAGGACGAAGTTGTGTCCTAAACGTTGTGATTATGTTGGAATAGACAGACTTCGTACGGACTCGCCCACTGTAGTGTGTGACTACGAGGAGGAAGTCACATGATACAGGACCCTCGTATGGAGGTTCGTTCCATGCCAAGGTTGCCCATGTATGCAATATTATTAAGTCGAAAATACTATTGACAACACGTGGAAGCGATTTATAATTGCAAGCACATGCTCATGCTACTACTGGAGATTTTTGGAAAGGATTTCTCTTGTTCCTTTAGCGTTAGTAACAAAAATATCACCAGTTGGTAATGAAACAATTTCACACAAGGTATGCGACTTCTACATGTCATCAAATGGTTAGGCCATGAGATGCCATAAGATAGTCCCAGGTGACTATTATAGGTGCCTGCTCTGCATGTTCTGCGTACAATATTAAAGTCACGGGTGGTGTCGGTGGTGTGAAGGTTGAACCAGTCATTACACAGATACGTAATCTGCAAGCATACAAGCATGGAGGCTCATCGACGCGTCATCCCTGGCGCGCTTACCGCCACAGAGGGGAAGTCGTGGCAGAGACCTGACTATGCACCGAAGGGGCTTCTTCAGCCGACAAGTAAGGTCGATCCAATCCAACCCTTGAAGCAGTCTTCCATAAGATATTCACCCAGCACGCTACCTAGATGCGGACTGGTCAAAAGCCAATCGTCATTCGCACTGCTCGGAAAACGCGAGGTCGTTCCAGGTCAAGGTCAAGGGCAACGCCGCTATAGTAAGTCTGCAGGGCGGATGAGACCGCTGGCGCCCCCTATGAAGTGTGACAATGTCAATTCGCCACTACACCGGGAGTTGTGGGGCGTAGAGGTTGATGAGAAACGAAATGAGAAAGTCGCCGGTAAAGCCATTCGTTTTGAGGACAGGGAGCACCGTCTGTTCTGCCCCACCATGGCGAGTCGGACGCGTGCTAAACCCATGGCGGAGTCCAAGCCCACAAACACACGCGTTGCGCCATCTGTCGGAAGCGAGAAGCGACACCGGCGATGCGCTGGAAATCAACCAATCAGCTTTCAGCAGAAACAACGCCAAAAGTGTCTCACAGTGAATGTCAAGTCCCCTCCATCGCCTCCTGATACGTCCACACGCTTTCGGGGCATGCGTTCGGCGACGGCGTCGGAAATCGCGTACATCACGGGCAGGTTGTCCCAGCAACGGTCGGCGAGAATTGTGCCCGAAGTTCGCGAGAGACAAATGGAGACGGAAGTGGCTTTCTGGCAACCGGAAGGGGCTTTGAGAAATGATCTGTATAGTGTCTCCCAGAAGGCGGCGCTAGCCTCGTATACAGAGTGCTCAAAACGCCTGGCGAATATTACTCTCTCGCTAGAGGGCAATACCAGTCTCGGTAGCGATACATGCTGGAGATCATTATTGCGAAAAAATTAATCGCTTTGTACTTAAATGGCTAAAGACATATCTGCACAACTAAGCATCAGTACATGTCACCGGCATATGTAAAATCTAATAGGCCATATCCTCGTTAAGCAGATATAACATAACTATTTCCCGTCTTGCAAGTTTGTTGTGACATTTGCCCTACAACAGGGGGGAGGAAACATACTTGAGCTAGAAAACCGCAGGGACAGACATTAAATTTGATGTTGCCTGTCCGGTCGGGCACGGGGTGTTGAGATGGACCTGGCCCCCAAAAATAAAAAAAATAAAATAAAAAAAGTAAATACAATTTACCTGTCCTATCAAATTGAGAAAGAACAACGTTGATGCAACTAATAAACAATTTATATACTGTGCTATTTACAACGATGTCGACGATTCTGCCATGTCATGTGAGGGCCTATGACTAAGAGCACAATTTGCCGGTGTTATATTGTCGGGGCCAAAAACGAAAGCTAGCGTGCAGTTATTGATCGCATTGATCAGTGCCAGCAGGTTGTTTATTCAGTGTAACTGCTGAACATTGGCCATTGCTGAATAGTGAGAGATCGCAGTCTGAATCGTCACCTGCCCCGTCGGGCATACAACCAGTATTATGACCTGTCCGACCATGTAATTCAACTGTACCGGGCAGCGGGTTGTCGCTTATGTCTCTCCATGAACCGCTGGTTTATATTGGAGATTGACTTGAGATTGTTGCAATTTAAATTGATGGATGGGCGGATCGCTTTTTATTTAAACCACCGTTTTGATAACATGATTCAAACCGGGTCAATAAACCTTTGGGAAATAAAATAAATAGATGACATTACCCAGACACCAGTGGGGCTCGAACCCGCAACCGGGTCGAACCCACGACCGGTTGTTGTAAGTCGAACCCACTTTCTCTCGAACGATATGTTGGGAAAATATCGAACAACTTGACTAATCAGTCAATTACATACCTTTCCGGGTTTTTGTTTTTGTGTGTAATTATTTCAATTACATATCGAGCTTATCAATAACCAAAGACATGTAAATGACCGGTATTCGCATGTCTTCTTCAAATTAACTTATGGTGCTTATATCTATTTCAATGTTTATTCTGTGTATCTCACCTCTACTTAATATATACTATATATACTATTATAATCCATCTTTAACCTGTATATATAGTATTGTTTGGCGCTGTAAGAAATGGAATCAAGTGAATGGGTGAACTGTGATTTTGCTTTATGTAAACTTCTCTCGATTCCTGATTTAATAATTGTATAACTTGATTACCGGGTGGCATTAATAGAGTGGGGGGGGGGGGGGGTAATATGTTTGTTTTTATCAGGGGTGGGTGGGGGGAGGGGTGGCATCTGTCTATGTTTGATCAACGAAAAAACATGCGTTGGCCGGTGCCGGCGATGGACGTAACAGCGGTCGTAATAAATAATGAATGTGTTAATAAAAATGTTTTGCTTAATAATTATATCATTGGTCGAGTAAGCGACGACAAATTGAATAGCAATAAATGATAATGTTTCCTAATGTGTTTTTTGTGTGTCAGACCACTGGGCATGCACTCATAAAAGGTTGGCGCGGGGGGGGGGGGGGGGGAGAGCCAGGGGGAAGGGGCAAACTGTATCGTCTCTCTCTGCTGTCGGCGTCCAAGCCCCGGTCGAAGGCAATATCTATCCGGTCTTAGTCGCTTGAGTGAAGTATCCATGTGTAACATTGACAAAATACAATACAATGTAAAATTAACACGTTATCACCCATTGATATCACAGTTTATAATAGAACTCAGGCGGGAATAAAAAAAATTTGCGGATACGAAATATACCACCGCGCGATGAGTTCACAAGTCCTTCTGACGTATTGTACACCTGGTCGAACGGGCATTTTGCAGGTCTATATTCTTTGGGCATTTTCAGTGAAATAGTTATACGGTCGACCGTACATATGCACGAAACGCACAATATATATGATTGATAGGCCTATAACTGTCGATTTCCCCCAACCCCTACTGCGCGCTCACTTTTCGTGTTTAACTCTCGCCCAAATGGAGAACAGAGATGGGTGAGGATATCTAGGGGTCTGAAAGGGGGGGGGGGGGGGGGGGCTTAGTGTCAAGTGTCGATTTTTTTCTCAAGATTATCAGTGAATGTTAATTTTTTTGGCACGACGTTCCGTGTCGTTTTTTCTAAAATGATACTGTCTGTGTCGATGTCTTTTTTTGAAATTGGGGGTCAATGTCGAATTTCGATTTTTCACGTGCCTGTGTCGCGTGTCGCCATTTACCCCTTTCCAGAGCCCTATATCTATCGGTAAATTCGGTAGCAATACATTTTTTAGGACGTCATCACACTCGCGAACATGGTTCCAGGGTATTGGGGAGTATGGGGGGGGGGGGGGCGCTTTAGCGGCTAACGTCACCTGACCCTGTTGAACCTGACCCAAAATAGCCCCCCTCCTCACTGGTGGTCGGTCTACAGTCTTATAGTGAAAATGTGTGTAGATCTATACCATGTCTACATACCTAAACTAATCTGGAAAATAGCAATTGTATCAGCATTTCATCATCAGAGTTCAAAGTGAAGGAATATTATAAGCTTAAGTACATAAAAATTTAGAGAATAAAGCCAATATATTTAATGTGTGTGTGTGTGGGGGGGGGGGGGGGGGCATACTCACTCTGAATCGCGAATCCCCAAGACTTAGGGAGAGCATTATCGAATCGCTGAGATTAGGACATTTTAACGCTGGGCGCGAAAAAAACCCCGCTAAATAGGCAAAGGATCTTCGCGTTGAACCAGGGGTTGTACGGATAACGATCACCAAAAATTGGAGCTGATCGTGAATCTCCAAGAATTCCTTGATGCTAATCGCGGAGATCAGAAAAGGTATCCCTCCCTCCCCCCCCCCCCCCTCTCTCTCTCCTTTAGTATCATTGTGATTGTATGATATCTATGCTATAATTACGGTTAATGATTAGCGTGTTAGTCATGATGCAATTGGCTCGGACGTGTCCGTCAATCCTCTCTATATCTTCGCCTCTATGTAACACATACTGTCTGACAATACTGTTTGCCCCAAATGCAGCCTTTGTTGCGTCTCCATAGGTCTAAGTTTATATTTTTTTTTTTTCATGATAGATCTAGTAAAATCAAATTTAATTCGTTATCCTAATGGCACTTTTTACACCTGAGATTAAACATTGTATGGTCTCTATCGTCTCATTAATAACCTTACATCTAACGCTACAAAATTCTTTCTTTCTTCCCGTAGCGTCACATTTCGCCGTAGGCAATTGACAAAATTGTCTGTCGGCAACTAGGAAAGCTTCAGTTTTCAGCCATCACGCTAGCTCATTGCCCAATATAACGAAGCATTTATCCTACCTCCGCGTCAAAAGATAACGCTGTCATGGTTACCCCGACTGTCGCTATGACTACAAGCTACGCTCGTTGCCAAATATAGTTTCGATTTCGCGCGACGCCAAGGCGCCAATATGTTATACAGCGAGGGAAATCCCAAAATCGATCGTGTAGATGTCGTTCTATGACGTCACGTGACCCTCCCCGCCCCCCTTAGTAGCTTCTCCCGTGGAACATGGCTTCAGTTGCAGGCAGCAGCAGTAGCCGCGGCGGCAACGCAAGGAGAGAGGAGGCCGCGCCTCGAAGCACTCAGACGTGTGCCTTGAGAAAACTGCTCCTATTTCCATCCCCGCCTTCTGCAAGGATGACGAAGTGTAAGGAGAACGGATAATAACGTACCGCTTGGCCACGCCATGGGGACAGGTGCTAGCAAGCTGACATCTAACGAGATCAAGGAATTGCTGGCTCTGACATACTGTGAGTATTCGTCATCACGCAGTACGCGGCGATCTAGACTCCACTCGACTCGCGGGAGGGAGAGAGAGAGGGGGAGAGAGGGAGAGAGGGGGGAGAGCACGGGCGAGCGAGCGAGAGCTGCTGTAAAATCTCTGCTGTTTGGTTTTCTGTCGTTGTATGCGTTGACGCCGCCGCCGCCGCGGCCAGCCTGTGATTTCCCGGGTCGCTGGCAGCGCGTAGAGCGGAAGATATCCGTGCTAAAGGCTGCATAGGCCGTAATGATAGCCAGGCCCAGGGTGACACAGCTAGCTAGCCAGCCAGCCAGCAACCAACCCTCTAACAGCCTCCTTCATTCGATCGACTTCCTAGTCCCAGACCAGGTTTCCCTAGATCTTTTTTTTTGCATTTGTGACATTTCAGTTGCCAGGCCCCAAGGCTAGCTTTGTTTGCCGCGGCGCAATAATATTACAACGCTGAATGAGCAAAGCCCCACCTCGCCCAACATCCACATCCAGGTACAGAATGTACATCTATAGACCACCACGACTGGTGTCACTATAAATAGCCCGCTTTCTTCACCCCCTCAAAGACTCCCGTGTTACGGGTCACGACCGCACAGCGGTCCATTATATGTGGGGGTAGCTTAATCTCTCGTTGACTTTCATTCTTAGTCGAAGCCGATACCGCGTTATCAAGTCCGGGGTAACATTTGAATGACCAGTTTACTGCTGCGGATTTAGCACAAGGCTGGAAGTAGCCACCCGTAGCCTTTACGATATCCGTTTTTTTTATGGTATTTCCGGCTATTAGTAATCTTACCGCCGTACGCAGGGTCAGAATCAGGTATGCCCATGCGTTCTATTTGAGGCACCCGAAACCTAGGCGTCCAAAACCAATTCGCTGTCTTGGTGGCGTGTATTTAATTTATATTGTAAAAGATAGGCGGACGACTTCTTTATTATATGTAGATATATAGGGACCTATATTTCGAATGCAATTTGTTGTGTTTACGTTTTTCAAACTGACTTGAATGCCTCAGTTCGAATTGTTGAAGTATCCAAAATAATACAAATTTACACAGATTAACGTTACTTATACTTGATGTCACATGCCTCTTCGACCCCCAGGGAGTTTTACACTTTTAACCCTTAAAATGTATCGATTAAAGCTGTTTCATAACCGGCAGCCCGTGAAATGACATTGACGAGATGAGCTGAACCTTATCGATAAAAAGAGAATCGTCGAATGGATAGCTAGGGGCTATATACAGGCAAGAGTGGGAGGGTGTGGGGAGGGAAGGGGGGGGGGGGTGGTGGCACTCAGAAGCACATCGATGTATCTATAAATACATGATAATGTTTATATTGTTAGATATTGTACTTGAGGGTACTGTTATCATACAATAAACAGGTCAATACGATTCGTATTGCCGGACGCATATATCGAAATCTCGAATCCACATATATATATATTGGATGATGTCGGTCCACACAAGCTCTAAGGCTAGTACTCTGGTTCAGGGTGGAGATTAAATGTCAGTCGAATATTGATCGCTGCAAAGGCCAGGTGGTTCAATAGTATCCAAGGTGCGTTCACCTGGAGCGTTAACGCTCACGATTACATACATAATAACGACTGAGGAATAACAAACCATTCATCCAGGAAAGCCGACCACCCAAAAAATACGGCTTGGGCGACATCTTAATGTCAATGGATGTTGTTAAATGTTATAGTATCGTTAGAAATATATTTACGGCCGTTTTTGTGCGAAGCAAACAAAGGTTGAGATACATAGGGGTCTGGAAATTGGGGGGGGGGGGGGGGGGCGGTGTCCAGTGTCGATTTATCAAAAATCTGTGTCGATGTCGCTTTTTGAGATCCTCAGTGTCGGAATTTGGGGGTCAATATCGAATGTCGATTTTTTAAATATGCCTGTGTCGCGTGTCGCAATTTACCCATTGCAGACACCTATGCATACAAGCCATATATGGTACTACAGGCATGGGGTCTGGAAGGGGGAGGGGGGGTCAGTGTCCAGTGTCGATTTTTCAAAATTCTCAGTGTCGAATGTCGATTTTTCAAGACGTTCCGTGTCGCCTTTTGGCTAAGTTCAGGTCGTTTTAAAAAAAAATCTGTGTCGCTTTTTCAGATCCTCAGTGTCGGAATTTAGTGGGTTCAATGTCGAATGAAGATTTTTTAAATATGCCTGTGTCGCGTGTCGCCATTTACACCTTCCAGACCCTTATGAATACGTGCCATATATGGTACTACAGGGGTGGGGTGTGTATTTATAGGCATACGGCAACACACCAGGGGTGTCACCCCGTCCCCTCCCCCTTCCCCCTCCGCCTCTCCCTCCGCCTCCCCCTCCGCCTCCCCCTCCCCCTTCCCCATCCCCATCCCCATTCCCCCTCTCCCTTCCCCCTGGAGCAATTCAACTGGGGAAGGAGCTGGCTTATGTTGAGGGATATGGGGCACAGCCCCTTTAAAAGTGGTAGTCCCCTGCATTCGACATGTAGACTATAGCGGTGAATCGATGAAAATGTTTCACCGCCGTATCTGTACAATAGGCGGATTCTACAGCCCAAAGGTTAGCGTAGGGATGGGATGAGTTTTTTGTAAGCTGTGGGAGACGTGTAAAGAATTTGTGGAGCTGAGTTGTAGGTGAGTCCGGCACTGTGCTGCATTGAAGTCTTGCGATATGAACATCCTGCTTTAAAGTCCAGCTCCTAGGTCCGAAGGGACTTTCAAGATATTAATTTAAGTAAATTACGCCATCAAAATAGAATACCGGTGAATTTTATTCGGTAGCATTATTAGAAATATTGGCCATTATCACGTATGACGCGTTATAACATCAATGAAGTCAGAGGCGATCATTCGACGTTTCGTGACCTCTGTAACAAAACATCGCAGGTTAAAACGCAATTACGGAAACTGCATCTAGGTATCTAGGTTCGAAAATTACGGAGTTAGTACAGTTTTCGTGCCAATAAAACTTGCCACATTTGCCAAACCATGAGCCACATAATTGTCACAACCACCCAGATTGCTTCACTGGTTACTCATTTGTGGGTTTGGACCTATTATGTTAATTTATCAATAACTTTTCGCACAAGTTCGCCCTTAATGTATGATGACATGGAGATGGAAAGGGTGGATGTAGAGCGAGAAATTGGGGCGTGTGGACATGTAACCATGCCAACTATAGAATAGTGCCGTTGCAAAGCATTTAGACAATATAGGCTCCGGTCTGCGTGTACCCACCCTCGTCTTCCAACCATGGCTATTGTAACTTGCAGACTGTTTTGTATATTTATATAGGGGTCTGGAAGGGGTAAATGGCGTATATATGCAAAATCGACATTCGACATGTCCAGAAAAAAAAACGACACTGAAATTTGTTAAAAAGCGACACGAAACGTAAAAAATCGACATTCGACACTGAGTATTTTGCAAAATCGACACTGGACAGTGGACCCCTCCTTCCAGACCCCCAGATATGTATCGAGAAGTAATCTGATGCTAACACGTACAGTTGAGCGATAGCACCGGGTGATCGTACATCTAGTAGCGATGGTGATCAGATGTTGCTTGTGGTAGGCCTACAGGGCTTGACTGATCCCAATAAAGCCCCGGAAAATAATAGCCAGCAGCAAGCAAGCCATCATATTCCATACGCATTATAGCTACATACACATACCTGTACGTCATAGAAGAATGAACTGACAGACGATATACTAGATACGTGCTTACCGAACAATGCACGTGGCTTCTATAACGATCATTAGTGGGTTGACGAGGGGTGGGGGAGGAGGATGGGGGTGGAGAAGCGGGGAGGGGGGAGGGGGTGGGTGAGTTGGAATGAGTGCCGTGTAGGAGGAACAGACGTTGCTCGAATGATCGTCTCAACCTTCATTTGAGTTGTTGCATAATGCCACTAACATACGGAAGTTGGATGAGGCATGTGGAATGGCATGACAAGGAGTCGCGGTTGAGGTGAAGCGAGCATGGTGCCTGTAGACATCATGTGCTCAGTGCAGTAATTTGTTGCCAGCGTAGGCGAGAGGCATCGTTACAATCTCTACTTTAGTGGCCAATTTAATCGCAGCAACGGCCACACATCGGTTTCTCGCGATTTAATTTGCCGATAGCCATCGGAATGTCGAGGTCAGGGCTGCGACCAATCACAGAGCAGCTTACATACTGCACCGGCCGCCCTGGCGAGCCAGTAACCACAGTGGGGCGCGGTGGGCGGTCAATCAACTCTTGCTTGATGGCTGATTACAACGGGGCACGGGGTCAGAGACACACGCGTGAATGCAATGTGTAAATGTTTCATCAGACGGTTGATTGGTTGGTTGTATAGATTCAGGACGCCTTAACCACTTTTGGTCGATTCGCGTGTCCTAAGCAACGTCCTAATCTATGTCCTAAGCAACCTTTTAGTATGTCCTAAGCAACCTATTTAATATGTCCTAAGCAACCTTTTAATATCTCCTAAGCAACCTTTTAATATGTCCTAAGCAACGTCTTAATGTGTCCCAAGCAACGTCATTATCTGTGCGACACAACGTTCTTATTTTTGTCCTAAACACGTTCTAATCTTTGTCCTAAACGACGTCCTAATCTGTGTCCTAAGCACGTTCTAATCGTTGTCCTAAACAACGTCCTAATCTGCGTCCAGATCGTGTCAATAAGACATGTCAATGGCTGACATATAAAGGGTGGCAACTGAAACCACATCCATCATTATGCTGTCAATCACCTTGCCATGTCATGTGTATTTTGGTGTTTTTATGTCATTTCCGATTGGCCCCCCTGTTCGCTTATTAACTTCGTTTTGTGTTTGCGACATAGGCTTACTGAATTATTAGAAAAATTTCAATAGATGTCGGATAAATATGATTATAAAAAATCATACGCCCCTGATATACCACGTGGCGGCAAAGGAGGAATCTTGCAATCGCCCTCTGGTAGCTCTTCCATGTTAGCGCGTACCATTGTTTCAATATAGCCCACGTCTTACTCACGGCTAGCGCTTACAACGATGAATGCAGGCCCTACGCAAATGTCGCATGGGATTTCTAGGACAAACACGATGGGAAGTGGATTTCCTCATAAATAGCATATATCCATGCATAGGGGTCTGGAACGGGGGGGTGGGGGAGGGGCAGATCCTCAGGGTCAAGGGCGGGGTGGGGAGGGAGCAACCCGCACTCGAGTCCTCCGAACTCGACATATGAAACGTTACGTCGTAAAATGCAATGGCGTTTTATGCCACTTGTGTGCACATACATGCTAAACTCGGGCATTAAAAACATCCCCTGGTGCCATTATCTTATGACGAATTACAACAATGTTATACATGTTGCTTCAACCATCTATCCACCTTTTGACGCTGTAGGAAGACACCCGTTTTTTATCCATGGTTTTGGTGGTCGCTGCTTCAGGTCTGTGGTCATAGAATGCAAACAGACCCTTCCCTCTCTGCGATTGCCTTGTTTGGGTCTTAACCCCCCCACCACCCAGACGTGTCTCTGCGCCCCGACGCTCGGCTTATTCCCGTGACCGCCCCCCCCCCAGGAGACCCATCCATCTATTGCGCTGGGGCCAGATAAGATACACGCAAACCTGAGCTAGAGCATCGCCAGCGGCCAGGTGGGACTAGATGGATGGTGGTCAAGCCACTTAACCTGGGTCGAGGAAAACTGCGATAAGGCGCAAATTTTATTTATGTGAGTCTTGGGTCTTGGAGGGTGGCGGGTGACGGAGGGGGAGGTGCGGGGGTGGTGGTGGGGGGGGGGGTGCGGAATCTCACCCCCACATAATTAAATTAGAGGGGTGGGGGCAGGGGGAGTGGAAGCTCACATCGCTTAATTTAATTGGAGGGTGGTGGGTGGGGGTCATTGAGAAGAGGGGATAGGGATGGGGAGGGGGCCAACTAGGGTAAGAGGAGCCAGATTTTCACATATCGCGGTGACATATGGTCACTGATAATTGATTGCGAGTTGCACGGAAAATCGCTCAGCCCTGCATATTAATCGCTGTTGATCTATCAATCGTCGCACATCGCTATAAACACGCTTCATTTATTACCGAGATATCGCTCCATATTTCATACCCTTCACAGTCTCCCCCTGTTTACCGATTCTATATTTGTCTTGTAGCCCGGATAACGAAAATCGATTTACTACCACGGACTGCTAACCAGAATACTTACTGCTCAGATCTGGGTTGAACTCTCCTTAGCCGCCTGTTTACCTTGATCGTTTCTTTCACCTCCACTGGGAGCCTCGATTACAACCCCCTTCCACCTCCATGCGAGAGTATCCTTGGTCCCTTCAGGATAGAGCCTCCCTCGTCCGTTCAGGATAGAGCCTCCCTCGTCTCTCCAGGATAGAGCCTCCCTCGTCCGTTCAGGATAGAGCCTCCCTCGTCCCTCCAGGATAGAGCCTCCCTAGTCCCTTCAGGATAGAGCCTCCCTCGTCCCTCCAGGATAGAGCCTCCCTCGTCCCTCCAGGATAGAGCCTCCCTCGTCCCCTCCAGGATAGAGCTTCCCTCGTCCCTCTAGTATAGAGCCTCCCTCGTCCCTCCAGGATAGAGCCTCCCTCGTCCCTCCAGGATACAGCCTCCCTCGTCCCTCTAGGATAGAGCCTCCCTCGTCCCTCCAGCAAAGAGCCTGCCTCGTCCCTCCAGGATAGAGCCTCCCTCGTCCCTCTAGGATAGAGCCTCCCTCGTCCCTCCAGCAAAGAGCCTGCCTCGTCCCTCCAGGATAGAGCCTCCCTCGTCCCTCCAGCATAGAGCCTACCTCGTCCCTCTAGGATAGAGCCTCCCTCGTCCCTTCAGGATAGAGCCTCCCTCGTCCCTCCAGCATAGAGCCTACCTCGTCCTTCTAGGCTATAACTTCCCTGGTCCCTCCAGGATAGAGCCTCTCTCTAGGATAGAGCCTCCCTCGTCCCTCCAGGATGAAGCCTCCCTCGTCCCTCTAGGATGGAGCCTCCCTCGTCCCTCCAGGATAGAGCCTCCCTCGTCCCTCCAGGATATAGCCTCCCTGGTCCTTCAGGATAGACCCCCCCTCGTCCCTTCAGGATAGAGCCTCCCTCGTCCCTCCAGGATAGAGCCTCCCTCGTCCCTCCAGGATAGAGCCTCCCTCGTCCCTCCAGGATAGACCCTCCCTGGTCCCTCCAGGATAGAGCCTCCCTCGTCCCTTCAGGATAGAGCCTCCCTCGTCCCTCTAGGATAGAGCCTCTCTCGTCCCTCCAGGATAGAGCCTCCCTCGTCCCTCCAGGATAGAGCCTCCCTGGTCCTTCAGGATAGACCCTCCCTCGTCCCTTCAGGATAGAGCCTCCCTCGTCCCTCCAGGATAGAGCCTCCCTCGTCCCTCCAGGATAGAGCCTCCCTCGTCCCTCCAGGATAGACCCTCCCTGGTCCCTCCAGGATAGAGCCTCCCTCGTCCCTTCAGGATAGAGCCTCCCTCGTCCCTCTAGGATAGAGCCTCTCTCGTCCCTCCAGGATAGAGCCTCCCTCGTCCCTCCAGGATAGAGCCTCCCTGGTCCTTCAGGATAGACCCTCCCTCGTCCCTTCAGGATAGAGCCTCCCTCGTCCCTCTAGGATAGAGCCTCTCTCGTCCCTCCAGGATAGAGCCTCCCTCGTCCCTCCAGGATAGAGCCTCCCTCGTCCCTCCAGGATAGACCCTCCCTGGTCCTTCAGGATAGACCCTCCCTCGTCCCTTCAGGATAGAGCCTCCCTCGTCCCTCTAGGATAGAGCCTCTCTCGTCCCTCCAGGACAGAGCCTCCCTCGTCCCTTCAGGATAGAGCCTCCCTCGTCCCTCCAGGATAGAGCCTCCCTCGTCCCTCCAGGATAGAGCCTCCCTCGTCCCTCCAGGATAGACCCTCCCTCGTCCCTTCAGGATAGAGCCTCCCTCGTCCCTCCAGGATAGAGCCTCCCTCGTCCCTTCAGGATAGAGCCTCCCTCGTCCCTCCAGGATAGAACCTCCCTCGTCCCTTCAGAATAGAGCCTCCCTTGTCCCTCCAGGATATATATAGAGCCTCCCTCGTCCATCCTGGATAGAGCCTCCCTCGTCCCTCCAGGATAGAGCCTCCCTTCAGGATAGAGCCTCCCTAGTCCCTTCAGGATAGAGCCTCCCTCGTCCCTTCAGGATAGAGCCTCCCTCGTCCCTCCAGGATAGACCCTCCCTCGTCCCTTCAGGATATAGCCTCCCTCGTCCCTTCAGGATAGACCCTCCCTCGTCCCTCCAGGATAGAGCCTCCCTCGTCCCTCCAGGATAGAGCCTCCCTAGTCCCTTCAGGATAGACCCTCCCTCGTCCCTCCAGGATAGAGCCTCCCTCGTCCCTCCAGGATAGACCCTCCCTCGTCCCTTCAGGATAGAGCCTCCCTCGTCCTTCCAGGATAGACCCTCCCCTCGTCCCTTCAGGATAGAGCCTCCCTTGTCCCTCCAGGATATATATAGAGCCTCCCTCGTCCATCCTGGATAGAGCCTCCCTCGTCCCTCCAGGATAGAGCCTCCCTCGTCCCTTCAGGATAGAGCCTCCCTCTAGGATAGAGCATCCCTCGTCCCTCCAGGATAGAGCCTCCCTCGTCCCTCCAGGACAGAGCCTCCCTCGTCCATCCTGGATAGAGCCTCCCTCGTCCCTTCAGGATAGAGCCTCCCTCTAGGATAGAGCCTCCCTCGTCCCTCCAGGATAGAGCCTCCCTCGTCCCTTCAGGATAGAGCCTCCCTCTAGGATAGAGTCTCCCTCGTCTCTCCAGGATAGAGCCTCCCTCATCCCTCCAGGATAGAGCCTCCCTCGTCTTTCTAGGATAGAGCCTCCCTCGTCCCTCCAGGATAGAGCCTCCCTCGTCCCTCCAGGATAGAGCCTCCCTCGTCCCTCCAGGATGGAGCCTCCCTCTTCCCTCCAGGATAGAGCCTCCCTCGTCCCTCCAGGATAGAGCCTCCCTCGTCCCTCCAGGATAGAGCCTCCCTCGTCCCTCCAGGATAGAGCCTCCCTCGTCCCTCCAGGATAGAGCCTCCCTCGTCCCTTCAGGATAGAGCCTCCCTCGTCCCTCCAGGAAAGAGCCTCTCTAGTCTCTCCAGGATAGAGCCTCCCTCGTCCCTTCAGGATAGAGCCTCCCTCGTCCCTCCAGGAAAGAGCCTCCCTAGTCTCTCCAGGATAGAGCCTCCCTCGTTCCTCCAGGATAGAGCCTCCCTCGTTCTTCAGGATAGAGCCTCCCTCGTCCCTCCAGCTTAAAGCCTCCCTCTTCCCTCCAGGATAGGGCCTCCTTCGTTGTTCAGGATAGAGCCTCCCTCGTCCCTCCAGCATAAAGCCTCCCTCTTCCCTCCAGGATAGGGCCTCCCTCGTTCTTCAGGATTGTTATTTTCACGAAAAGCGTCAGGTTTCGTTTTTTTCCAACCTAGCTAGCATGCTTTATATGGATTTAACTTTTTTTTCCAATTCACGCAGTAACATTCGTCCTTGTGGTGTCCGATATACACACCAAGGTCTCGTATAGGCTCGTTTGTGAAGCATATATAGTGTAGTTTGCCTGAGAGTCTCCGGAAGCTCCCTATTGCCACACCGTAAGTCTTATCAATGTTAAACACAGGTCCTGCAAACTTTGAGAACAACTTGATTTCCTGAATGGCTTTATTGATAGAGTCCATATCCTTAATAAACAGCGTTGTCTCATCTGCATATTACGAGATTTTAATTACTCTGATGCTCCCTTTTGTTTTAATTGTGTAACCTGTTATGTTTACATTTTGTCTTATTTGATTAGCCATTATTTCAGCCACTAAAATGAAGAGCAGCGCCGATAACGGGCACCCTTGTTTGACACCTCGACCGAGAGAGAACTCTGCTGATAGATGACCGTTGTTTTTAATACATACATACGGTTCTGTATAGAGCGTTTTTACGAAATGAATGAATTTATCTCCGAAATTGAAAACCTTCATGGTTTCAAATAAAAAGTTCCACTCCACAGTGTCAAATGCTTTCTTAAAATCTAGAAATAGCAAAGCGCCACGGTTATTTTCTTGGTTAGCGTGCGTGATCACATCTTCAACCAGACGTATATGTTGACCAATAAAGCGTTTTTTAATAAAACCCGTTTGATCATTATTGATGATTCTGCTTATTGGTTCTCGCATTCTATTAGTGAGACAGAAGGTAAGAATCTTATAATCAACGTTACATAAGATGATTGGTCTGTTATTTGCTATATCCTCCCTACTACCTTTTTTTAATATAAGTGACACTATTGATGATCTTTGAGATCTTGATAATATACCGTCTTCTAGACATTCGTTTGAAACATCTACGAGAAAAAGTATAATATGTGTCCCTAGACACTTGTAAAATTCCCCCGTTAGGCTATCATTGCCTGGGGATTTGTTTTTTATTAGATTGTTTGTTATTGCATCCAGACATTCTGCTTTGGAAATTTCTTTGCTCAGATTAATTCTTTTGTCATCGTTAACTTTCTTCTTTATATTAGTTTTGCTCAAGTAGCGTATAACTTCTTGATTATCTTGTGCTTTTGAAGTATACAGATTTTCGTAAAAGCGGCGCGATTCTGCAAGTATTTCCATATCTGACTGTACCCTGCCACCTGCGGTTTGGAGGCTGTTTATAACATTAAGCGTTTGTCTTCGCTCTTCAACTTTCAAGAAATAAGAGGTATTTCTTTCCCCGCTTTCTACCCATTCCGCTTTGGCTCGAACTTGCGCGCCTCGGGCGTCACTTAAACATATATTGTCGTATTTCATTTTTAGGTCATTACGCTCCTTTATCAAGTCAATATTGAGAGGTTCATTGTTAATCTCTTGATCCTTTACCATTATCTGACTTTCCAGTGAATGTTGCTCAGATTTCCTATGCCTGGCTTTTTCTATGCCATAAGAAATAGAGTATTCTTTAATCCGTATCTTAAATAAATCCCATATGTCGCACCTTTTAGCAAAATCGGAATATTCCTGGATGATATTGTTCAAGATTTGGTTCACATGGTTTATATATACGTCACTTTCAAGCAACACGTTACTTAACTTCCAGTAGCCTCTCCCCCTTGTTTTAGCACCTTTGATCTGCAAAATTACTGCTCTATGGTCAGGGACCGGAGCCACTGTTACCTTGATACACTCTATGCCTGACGCAAGGTACTGGCTTGTTAATATGTAGTCAATACGACTCCTGGTGTAACTTGGGGCATGGCCAATATACGTAAAACCTGGGAACGTGGGATAGGTAGAGCGCCATACATTATTCAATTCGCAACATTCGATCAGTCTTAATATATATTTTCCACATTCTTCAACCTTTCCTGACGATCTGTCTAATTCTCGTGTTACAGAATTTAGGTCGCCACATATATCAAATTGACATCGGTAATGCTATTTTTCTTAATCCATTTCATTGAACGCTTGAAAAACTCTATTCTAGTCTTAACGTCGCTGGGGGCGTAGCGATTGACGATCGTGTAAATATCGTTAGCTAGCCTGACATTAACCATAATTCTTCGCCCATCCTGCGACCCATGAGTATTTATTATTCTGATGTCGCGTGACTTTTTTAGAATAATCGAAAAACCTCTAGAATGGGGTGAATCAGTAAGGCAGTGCAACTGTGGTCCTTTCCATATACATTCTAGCTCTTTTGTTATGTTGGCGTATTTTTCTTTTGTGATAAACGTTTCTTGCAAGCATAAAACATCAATGTGTTTGTCGCTCACGTATCGTGAGATGGCATGCAGCTTGTCGGGCTTATGAATACCCCTGACATTTAAGGCCATAATATTGAGTCGTATTTCAGTCATGACCAGCTGAGCATGTTATGTTCGTTACTAGTGACATCATCTAAATCTTTAAAAAACATGTAAAACACAGACTGCCATCCCGCGACAAAAGTGATGGCAACCATTGACATATAATGGAGCAGAGTTATCGTATGACGTGCAGTAATATTTTAGGTAATCATTAATTTTTCAATTGATGATTGTATATTGGTCTCCAAGCACAAAACTGCTAAAAAAAGTGTTAGTACAGTCACCGTTTTAGAATATGCTCCATGGCGTTGTTCTTTATTCTTAGTCCGGTTCGGTCGTGATGTCCGGCTGGGAGATATCCGTCCTGTCACGTGTCTGGACACATCACGGTGGTTGATGCTTTTCTTTGTTCGTGCATATGTCGGCGGAAGTATCCGGTTTTTGCAATTTTGCTTCGCTATCCCTTGGGGGTGTGCTTTCTGTGGTTTTGCGCTTGATGCTCTACGATCTATGGCTACGACCACCCGGTGCACTCGACGTTCTTAATTTGTGACCGTCTTTGTGAAGTCGAGACGAGCGTCGGACGGTCGTTCTGCCTCGCTCTCGTTCGATATTGTCATGGGTCGGTACCACATCCTGTGGTTGGGGTTGTTGATCTTCCGGCGCTGATGCAGCCGCCTCTGCCTATCCTCTCTCCCTGTCTCTTCTCCCTGTCCCATCTCACTGTCCCCTCCCCCACTCCCATCTCCCTGTGCCCTCTCTCTGTGCCCTCTCCCTCTCCCTGTGAGTGTTGGGAACCGGCCAGCTGCGCGGTTTGTGCGTGAAGAATCGAGTAGGTGTAAACTATTTTTTGTTTGCTTTGGTCCAGGCATTGCTAACTATGAAATCATGATACAGTAAGATAAGACATTTATCTCTCCATAATGCATGTGGTCCGTTCGATGAAACTGTTGGAAGCGTTGTATTTCGAGGCAATTCATCGATGTTTACATTTCTGGGCAAACCGAACACCATTTTCCTCGCCTGGTCAGTCCATATAAGGAGCGTTGTTACGTAACCATAGATACCGCGCGCAGACATGCAAGTCATGATGATTATAGGGCTATAAAGTCTCGTTCGCCTAGACTTCCGGTTTACTCATTTTGGGGACAAACAAACGAAGCACGTGTTCGGAACGAGTTTAGAATCTCTGCGCACACTGGTATCCTGACTATCTGTGACGTAGGCATGACGTGTATGTTACGCAAAGAGAGAGACTGGGAACCAGACTACCTGCGCAAAAGCCAGGCGCTGAGGGGTGGGTCCATTGCGGAAGGCCTGGCGATATAATTAAGAATATTTAAGAAATATAGCTGCCCAAAACGGATAGACGACATATTTTTCGTTCATTTGCGCCACCACAATGACTAATATCTGTTACGACCGGACAACACGGCTGAGAAACTAACGTTTTTTTGCATTTCCTACGAAAACGAGACATTATGACGTCACACGGATTCTCCCTGAGTGACAACGTTGGCGCAACGCTTCAAACAGAAAACTTACAAAGAATGAAGAACTTTGTCTTTTCGTGATTCAAAAACGATACTAAAACATCCTACTGGTCTTAATTTACCTTTACCATGTGGTTTAATGACGCGTCCGTGTGTTGTTACTCCATGCGCTGCACACTTTGACAGCGGAATGGTTAAGTCGATCACTTGCTCTCGCCATTTTTGTTACCGCGGAGGCACGTGAAACTCTGTGACGTCACTCGCACTTTGGAGAACTCGCGAAAGCCCGGGTGCAGGGCTAAATTTAGAACGCTATTTTTAGCTTTCGAGTGTTGTGAAGACGGATTTTTCCTTGTATATTCCGAAAGTTCTGCGCTCCATCGCCTCCAAATATTTTAACGTCTATCTCCCATAGCCATGTTTAGTGAAATGGTACTCATAGTCTTTAGAATAAATCTGGAAAGAAATTGACTTATAGCTGCCTATAGTTCAACATAGAGCACTTGTGTTTGTTTGTCCCCAAAATTGAAATCTCGCGGCCCGATCGCGAGAACTGTATAGCCCTATTGCGTCATACGACATGGAAAACCCCGCGCAGCACGTTAGATCGCATGGCACTGACACTCATGAGACAACCGCAACCGTAGGTCCCTATGGGTAAAGTATACGGTGTCCGCCAGGCTTATACTGAGCCCCCCCCCCCCCCCTTCCACTCCACATCCCCACTCCCCCTAGCGGCCCGCCCCGACGAGGGAAGATTCCCGGATGTGGCGTGGTGGTGGTCTGTCTCCATGCAGGGTCTCTCTGTCTGTCTGTGTGTGTGTGTCTGTGTGTTTGTGTGTGTCGTCCGCTGCCGTCATTAGGAAGTCAGATCACGACTACTCCCAGTCACCTGCGGGCTCGCCCCATTGATTTGCCAAACAGTACCCACGTGGGAGCGAAGTGGTGGAGGGGGAGGATGAGGGGGGAGGAGGAGAGGGGAGGAGGGGGGCAGGAGGAGGGTGGGGAAGGGGGAAGGGGAGGTGTCTTAGGTGGTGCAGTAGAAGAGGGAGGTGTGGGAGGTAGGTGGGGGGTTGGGTGGGGGGAGTGGTAGGTGCTGTCAGCGTGGAGGTATGCTAAGATGATTCCCTGGGGGATAGGGTGATATACATTTATATATACAGAGAGGGTTGAGGGATATTATTAAGAGGGAGAGGGTTGTAGGATATATAGATTATAGTATACGGTATAACGTAGTTGGGACAGAGACAGGGAGGGGCAGGCACATATGGGAGATATGCAGAGTGAAATTGTACCCCAAGGATGATAAGAGGGGACAGATAGAGGGGACAGGGAGATGGGATGGGGAGAGGAGACAGGGAGAGGGGACAGGGATAGGAGACCGAGAGAGGGGACAGGGACAGGGAGAGGGGACAGGGAGAGGGGAAAGAGAGAGGTGACAGGAACAGGGAGAGGGGACAGGGAGAGGGGGCAGGGGGAGGGAGAGGGGACGGAGAGAGGGGACAGGGATATGGGAGGGGGAGAGGGGACATGGAGATGGGACAGGGGGAAGGGACAGGGAGAGGGGATAGGGAGAGGGGACAGGGAGAGGGGACAGGGAGAGGGGAAAGAGAGAGGGGACAGGGAGATGGGACAGGGAGAGGGAGAGGGGACAGGGAGAAGGGACAGGGAAAGGGAATAGGGAGAGGGGACAGGGAGAGGGGACAGGGAGAGGGGACAGGGACAGGGAGAGGGGACAGGGAGATGGGACAGGGAGAGGGGAAAGAGAGAGGGGACAGGGACAGGGAGAGGGGACAGGGAGATGGGACAGGGAAAGGAGAAAGAGAGAGGGGACACGGAGAGGAAGAGGGGACAGACAGGGGACAGGGAGAGGGAGAGGGGACAGAGATAGGGGACAGGGAGATGGGAGGGGGAGAGGGGACATGGAGATGGGACAGGGAGAAGGGACAGAGAGAAGGGATAGGGAGAGGGAACAGGGAGAGGGAGAGGGGACTGAGAGAGGGGACAGGGAGATGGGAGGGGAAGAGGGGACATGGAGATGTTACAGGGAGAAGGGGCCGGGAGAGGGGATAGGGAGAGGGGACAGGGAGAGGGGACAGGGAGAGGGGAAAGAGAGAGGGGACAGGGAGAGGGAGAGGGGACAGACAGGGGACAGGGAGAGGGAGAGGGGACAGAGAGAGGGGACAGGGAGATGGGAGGGGGAGCGGGGACATGGAGATGGGACAGGGAGGAGGGACAGGGAGAGGGGATAGGGAGAGGGGACAGGGAGAGGGGACAGGGACAGGAAGAGGGGACAGGGAGATGGGACAGGGAGAGGGGAAAGAGAGAGGGGACAGGGAGAGGGAGAGGGGACAGACAGGGGACAGGGAGAGGGAGAGGGGACAGAGAGAGGGGACAGGGAGATGGGAGGGGGAGAGGGGACATGGAGATGGGACAGGGAGAAGGGACAGGGAGAGGGGATAGGGAGAGGGGACAGGGAGAGGGAGAGGGGACAGGGCGAGAGGATAGGGAGAGGGGACAGGGAGAGGGGATAGGGAGAGGGAACAGGGAGAGGGGACAGGGCGAGGGGATAGGGAGAGGGGACAGGGAGACGGGACAGGCAGATGGGACAGGGGACAGGGAGAGGGGGCAGGGGATAGGGAGAGAGGAAAGGAAGATGGGACAAAGGATAGGGAGAGGGGACAGGAAGAGGGGATGGGGAGAGGGGACAGGGAAAGGGGACAGGGAGAGGGGACCGGAAGAGGGGACAGGGAGAGGGGACAGACAGGGGATAGGGAGAGGGAGAGGGGACAGAGAGAGGGGACAGGGAGATCGGAGGGGGAGAGGGGACATGGAGATGGGACAGGGAGAAGGGACAAGGAGAGGGGAAAGAGAGAGGGAACAGGGAGAGGAAGAGGGGACAGACAGAGGGGACAGGGAGAGGGAGAGGGGACTGAGAGAGGGGACAGGGAGATGGGAGGGGGAGAGGGGACATGGAGATGGGACAGGGAGAAGGGACAGGGAGAGGGGATAGGGAGAGGGGACAGGGAGAGGGGACAGGAAGAGGGGACAGGGACAGGGAGAGGGGACAGGGAGATGGGACAGGGAGAGGGGAAAGAGAGAGGGGACAGACAGAGGACAGGGATAGGGAGAGGGGACAGAGAGAGGGGCAGGGAGATGGGAGGGGGAGAGGGGACATGGAGATGGGACAGGGAGAAGGGACAGGGAGAGGGGACAGGGAGAGGGGACAGGGAGAGGGGGTAGGGTATAGGGAGAGAGGAAGGGGAGATGGGACAAAGGATAGGGAGAGGGGACAGGAAGAAGGGACAGGGAGATGGGAGGGGGAGAGGGGACAGGAAGAAGGGACAGGGAGATGGGAGGGGGAGAGGGGACAGGGAAAGAGGACAGGGAGAGGGGACAGAGAGAGGGGGCAGGGACAGGGAGAGGGGACAGGGAGAGGGAGAGGGGACAGACAGAGGGGACAGAGAGAGGAGACAGGGAGATAAGAGGGGGAGAGGGGATATGGAGATGGGACAGGGAGAAGGGACAGGGAGAGGGGATAGGGAGAGGGGACAGGGAGAGGGGACAGAGAAAGGGGACAGGGACAGGGACAGGGTACAGGGAGATGGGACAGGGAGAGGGGAAAGAGAGAGGTGACAGGGAGAGGGAGAGAGACAGACAGAGGAGACAGGGAGAGGGAGAGGGGACAGAGAGAGGGGACAGGGAGATGGGAGGGGGAGAGGGGACATGGAGATGGGACAAGGAGAAGGGACAGGGAGAGGGGATAGAGAGAGGGGACAGGGAGATGAGACAGAGAGAGGGGACAGGAAGAGGGGACAGGGAGATGGGACAGGGAGAGGGGAAAGAGAGATGGGACAGGGGATAGGGGGAGGGGACAGGGAGAGGGGCAGGGGATAGGGAGAGGGGACAGGGAGATGGGACCATGGATAGGGAGAGGGGACAGGGAGAGGCGACAGGGAGATGGGAGGGGGAGAGGGGAAATGGAGATGGGACAGAGAGAGGGGACAGGGAGAAGGGACAGGGAGATGGGACAGGGAGAGGTAGAGGGGAAAGAGAGAGGGGACAGGGAGAGGGAGAGGGGACAGACAGAGGGGACAGGGAGAGGGAGAGGGGACAGAGAGAGGGGACAGTGAGATGGGAGGGGGAGAGGGGACATGGAGATGGGACAGGGAGAAGGGACAGGGAGAGGGGATAGGGAGAGGGGACAGGGAGAGGGGACAGGGAGAGGCGGCACTGGATAGGGAGAGAGGAAAGGGAGATGGGATAAGGGATAGGGAGAGGGTACAGGGAGATGGGACAGGGAGAGGGGAAAGAGAGAGGGGACAGGGAGAGGGAGAGGGGACAGACAGATGGGACAGGGAGAGGGAGAGGGGACAGAGAGAGGGGACAGTGAGATGGGAGGGGGAGAGGGGACATGGAGAGGGGACAGGGAGAGGCGACAGGGAGATGGGAGGGGGAGAGGGGACATGGAAATGGGACAGGGAGAAGGGACAGGGCAAGGGGATAGGGAGAGGGGACAGAGAGAGGGGACAGGGAGAGGGGAGGGGGAGAAGGGACAGGGAGATGGGATAGGGAGAAGGGACAGGGAGATGGGACAGGGAGAGGGAGAGGGGACAGGGAGATGGGACAGGGAGAGGGAGAGGGGACAGAGAGAGGAGACAGTGAGATGGGAGGGGGAGAGGGGACATGGAGATGGGACAGGGAGAGGGGACAGGGAGAAGGGACAGGGAGATGGGACAGAGAGAGGGGACAGGGAGAGGGGACAGGGAGATGGGACAGGGAGAGGGGACAGGGAGATGGGACAGGGAGAGGGAGAGGGGACAGAGAGAGGAGACAGTGAGATGGGAGGGGGAGAGGGGACATGGAGATGGGACAGGGAGAGGGGACAGGGAGAAGGGACAGGGAGATGGGACAGAGAGAGGGAGAGGGGACAGAGAGAGGAGACAGTGAGATGGGAGGGGGAGAGGGGACATGGAGATGGGACAGGGAGAAGGGACAGGGAGAGGGAGAGGGGACAGGGCGAGAGGATAGGGAGAAGGGACAGGGAGATGGGACAGAGAGAGGGGACAGGGAGAGGGGACAGGGAGATGGGACAGGGAGAGGGAGAGGGGACAGAGAGAGGAGACAGTGAGATGGGAGGGGGAGAGGGGACATGGAGATGGGACAGGGAGAGGGGACAGGGAGAGGGAGAGGGGACAGGGCGAGAGGATAGGGAGAGGGGACAGGGGACAGGGAGAGGGGACAGGGAGAGGCGGCACTGGATAGGGAGAGAGGAAAGGGAGATGGGATAAGGGATAGAGAGAGGGGACAGGGAGTTGGGACAGGGAGAGGGGAAAGAGGGAGGGGACAGGGAGAGGGAGAGGGGACAGACAGAGGGGACAGGGAGAGGGAGAGGGGACAGAGAGAGGGGACAGTGAGATGGGAGGGGGAGAGGGGACATGGAGATGGGACAGGGAGAAGGGACAGGGAGAGGGAATAGGGAGAGGGGACAGGGAGAGGGAGAGGGGACTGAGAGAGGGGACAGGGAGAGGCAGAGGGGACAGAGAGAGGGGACAGGGAGATGGGAGGGGGAGAGGGGACATGGAGATGGGACAGGGAGAAGGGACAGGGAGAGGGGATAGGGAGAGGGGACAGGGAGAGGGAGAGGGGACAGGGCGAGAGGATAGGGAGATGGGACAGGGGACGGGGAGAGGGGACAGGGAGAGGCGGCACTGGATAGGGAGAGAGGAAAGGGAGATGGGATAAGGGATAGGGAGAGGGGACAGGGAGATCGGACACAGAGAGGGGGAAACAGTGAGGGGATATGGTGAGGGCATATGGTGAGGAGACAGGGACAGAGTGGGGGGATAGGGTGACGGGAGAGGAGGAGAGGGGACAGGGAAAGAGGAATGGGGACAAGGAGAGGGGACAGGGACAGAGACAGGGTGACGGGACAAGGAGATGGGACATGGTGAGGGGACAGGGTGAGGGGATAGGGTGATGGGGGCTAGGGGTGGGTATACATGTCAGGGTGTGGGTGGGGCGAGCTGGGGATGGGGTATGCGTGCCAGGATGTGGGTGGCACGAGCTGGGGGTGGGGCAGCGGACTGGGTGGGGGTCACAGACGAGAAGGTGGCTGCACCGGGTTGAGGCCGAACGCCAAGAGAAAGAAACTCAATGCATTCTGGCCACGCGACGCAATGTTTTGTGTTCTAACCTAAGAGGCCCATGTTTCTGCCAAATTTGATTACCTTTCTTTATTTCCTTCTCTTCATAAATACTGCTGAGGCGGAAGACTCTTGGTTTTTCACTCATGACTTATCACCATGTGTATTGGTGTCTTCTTGCCTCCTGGCTTTATAACAACGTTTGCCTACTCGTTCCAACGCTCGTTTCTCATCCGTATTTGCTTGACCCGAGACCGATTTTACCACTTTTGTTGTCATGTTTGGTTGCTTCTGTGTTTTCCCTCATATGACCTTGACCTTTATGACACTAGACCCCGGAAGTGTTAACAATGACCCTATCTGTTATTAATTATTCTCAGCACGTGACATATATATATATATATATATATATATATATGTATATATTTATATATGTTATTGCATTTCTATGCCTTTTGTAATATTAGGCCAATTATATATATGTGTCTCATACATGTACACAATTCCAAAACAGCCCGATACAGCGACGATGGATCTTCCGTCAGCGACTTGACATTTTATTGGACTAAAATGAGCCAATTGAAAGAGCGGGTGGGGGTGGCGAGGTGGCTGTGACAGCATTCCCTTTCCAGATCCATATGTTTACAGATACAGTCTTACCAACCACAACCCGCAATCCCGTCCACTTCGTTTATTACAACGACTAATCATAATATGTCATTACATTTGCAGCGCCTTTTATAATGGATCTGACGTGATTCAACCAGCCCCCCGCTCCCCCCCCCCCCTCCCCACCACCACCACCCTCTCACGTCTCCACATACGGTTCAGATGTCCAGGGCCCGTAACCAGTCATGGGGACCTGGATTCTAGTGCGCCGCCAGCTAGTCCCCCCCCCCACTAGCACTCCCCTCCAGCAACAAGCATATTCCATCGCTGAACTATTGCTTCACACAAAAAGTCACTGATGATGAAGGAGGTATCACCCAGTGTGTCGCATTCCAGTGCCGGTCCGCCATGGTTATGCACACCCCCCCCCCCCCCACCCGAACCCCTACCCCCACCCCACACCCCCACCCCAACCCCTACCCCCACCGCCACCACCACCCCCCACACCCTCTCTCCACCGTTCCTCTCCCATCTCCACCATCCCCTTCCCCTTCCCCTCCACTCTTTCTCATCCACTCCCATCCGCTGCCCTCCCATCTCCTTCCTCCATCCCTGCCCTGCCCTGCCCTGCCCTCCCCTCTCTTCCCTTCCCTCCCTCCCCCGCCTTCCTCTGCTCTCCTCGCCCCGCTCCACTGCTCCTCTGCCCCTCCCCTCCTCCTTTCCTCCCCTGCCCCTCCCCTGCCCCTCCTCTCCTTCCCTCCCCTCCCCTCCCCTCCCCTTTCCTCTCTTCCTTCCCACCCTCCCCTGCCTTTCTCAGCTCTTCCCTCCCCCCCCTACTCCCCCGCCCCTCCCCTCCTCCTCCCTCCCCCTGCCTTCCTCTCCCCTCCCCTCCCCTTCCTCTCCCTCCCCCTACCCGTCCCTCCTCCCACCCCAGGCGTTATCATCGCCCCCTCTGGCGTCCCCTTATCACACCATTAGCGACAACCTTCAGCGGATAATTGCCTGGAGAACGCTGACCTTGGTTGTCCTTGACGCCTCGGGGACAGAACGCCGCGGAGTGGACGGGTGTGATAAATATGTGATACACCGGCAGCTACGTGGCTCGTCGGTCGGTTTGGTCGGTCCATAAAATGTGTGATAATCGGAATATTACCACTGGAGGAAATAAATGTCTATGGCTTGCAGTTTGCGCGAAGCTTTATTCATGGTTCGGGATTTGTTGGGCGTGCATGCATTTCTCTCGGGCACATGATTTTTGCTTTATGGGCATTCCCCCCTCATAAAGTTTGCAAGGGCGGATGCTGAGCTCGGCCATAAGCTGTCTATATAGTACCTGATTCTGCCATCAGCTCTGCCTACGTAACTTTTTTGGAGCATGAGCTCACTGAATTTTGTTCTGACATGATCGCTGTCTACCCAATTATTTTTCTGGCACCGGCTCTGTCTTCGCAATGTGTTTTTTTTTAAACATGAGTTCATTTTTTCTGAGGTGCGTACATTTTTCTACCTTGATATGTTTTATATTTTTGGATCCTATCCTAGATATTTCTCCAACGGTGCACTTAGTCATGTCACAGGCAAAGCATTAGCCAGAATTTTGTAAAAAAAAAAGTGTTTAGTGTACACACACAACATGGCGCCAACCGATCAGGTCGCATTTTGAGCTAACAATTTACCATTCTGTAGACAAAAGTAGTTCTCGATATCCTATCAAATTGCGAGCGCCAGGATTTTGTTCTAAACCTCCTGACTTCTTGGGCGGGTAAGTAGCACCTAAGTGCCCGCCAAATTTAAAATCTACCCGCCAAAATTGAAACTGCTCGCCCAACCGACGGGCCTCTGGCTAATACCCTGGGGCCATCAGGTGAATTGAGCATCCACCGTTTCCTTCTGGTAAAACCAAATGTCCACTGCAGTGTTATAGTTTTGTACTATTATATCGCCGTATACGATGCACCTACCCTTACGGCAGGTGGGGCAATCCCCAGAAGTGCAGGTGAGACGAGCGTCTGACAGGTCGGAAGCTTGGCACTCTGTAGCCTTCAGCCATTTCCTCGGGAGAAAAGACTTGAATGGCCGAGTTACCGTCTTGGTGCTTGGACTTACGAGGACGTGGGCGGGATAACAAAAGGTTCCCTGGTTCATGAATCAGTAACACGTGCGCCCACCACTGAGCGATAATGGGTCGTGATGCGATAATACGATCATTTCGCTGGATGGGTTGTGTGTCATCGTCCCGTGCGACATTGAACAGATTAAAAATCCGAAAAAAGAGATTTATATACTGATGGCCAGCGTTGAAAAAACCCTGGGGAGTATAGTGAGCTGGAAGAAAACTACTGGTCGGGATTACAACGGTAGGGTGATTATACTTGGGACGTCAACAACTTTGTAGTCTACGTCATTGGATATATATGAAAGAAACGTGGTTTGCTCATTCTTGTTTTTTTGTCTATTTCAGTTGACAAGAAAGAGCTGCAACAATGGTAAGTTACATTAATAGCAGTCTGCAAATAAAGCGGGCGGGTTAAAAAGGTAAGGTGCATATCATATCAGTGTCATGTGATGAGAATTGGAAACTATTCTTCGTGTGCTTTAAATGGTTTGTGTATTTGCCAGATGAGTTTGATCCCTTGTCAGATGAGTTTGATCCTTTGTCAGATGAGTTTGGTCCCATGTCAGATGAGTTTGATCCTTTGTCAGAGGAGTTTTGATCCCTCTTCAGATTAGTTTGATCCTTTGTCAGATTAGTTTGCTCCCATGTCAGATGAGTTTGATCCTTTGTCAGAGTTGTTTGATCCTTTGTCAGAGGAGTTTGATCCCATGTCAGATGAGTTTGATCCCATGTCAGATGAGTTTGATCCCATGTCGAATGAGGTTGATCCTTTGTCAGATTAGTTTGATCCCATGTCAGATGAGTGTGAGCCTTTGTCAGATGAGTTTGATCCCATGTCAGATGAGTTTGATCCCATGCCTTTTTATCAATTTACATGCCAACGCAACTTGAAAGTAAATCATGTTAAACATCTTGAGACCACCATTATCTAGGTCCTGAATAAGGACGTCTCTCTTAAAATGTTCTTTTATAATTTTCAGACCGTCCTCAGTAAAACAATTCTCTTTACTCCAAATGAATTTAAAACATATAATAATTGCGATGTTGAAGGTGACATGCTTTTTGATTACTCAGGGAAGGTTTCAATGACTCAGGGAGAAATCAGGGAAAAATCAGGGAATTTGTTTTTGTGTTTCCTGTGGGAACCCTGCATGTCAGATGAGTTTGATCCTTTGTCAGAGGAGTTTTATCCTTTGTCAGAGGAGTTTGATCCCATGTCAGATTAGTTTGATCCTTTGTCAGAGGAGTTTTGATCCCTTGCCAGATTAGTTTGATCCTTTGTCAGATGAGTTTGATCCCATGTCAGATGAGTTTGACCTTTTGTCAGAGGAGTTTGATCCTTTGTCAGAGGAGTTTGATCCCATGTCAGATGAGTTTGATCCCATGTCAGATGAGTTTGATCCTTTGTCAGTTTGATCCCATCTAAGATGAGTTGATCCTTTGTCAGATGAGTTAGATATCATGTCAGATGAGTGAACCCATGACAGGTGAGTTTGATCCCATGTCAGATACGTTTGACCCTTTGTCAGATGAGTGATCCTTTGTCAGATGAGTTTGATCCCATGTCAGATGAGTTTGATCCTTTGTCAGATGAGTTGATCCCATCTCAGATGAGTTGATCCCTTCTCAGATGAGTTTGATCCTTTGTCAGATGAGTGATCCCTTGTCAGATGAGTGATCCCATGTCAGGTGAGTTTGATCCTTTGTCAGTTTGATCCCATCTAAGATGAGTTGATCCTTTGTCAGATGAGTTAGATATCATGTCAGATGAGTGAGCCCATGACAGGTGAGTTTGATCCCATGTCAGATACGTTTGACCCTTTGTCAGATGAGTGATCCTTTGTCAGATGAGTTTGATCCCATGTCAGATGAGTTTGATCCTTTGTCAGATGAGTTGATCCCATCTCAGATGAGTTGATCCCTTCTCAGATGAGTTTGATCCTTTGTCAGATGAGTGATCCCTTGTCAGATGAGTGATCCCATGTCAGGTGAGTTTGATCCTTTGTCAGTTTGATCCCATCTCAGATGAGTTGATCCTTTGTCAGATGAGTTAGATATCATGTCAGATGAGTGAGCCCATGACAGGTGAGTTTGATCCCATGTCAGATACGTTTGACCCTTTGTCAGATGAGTGATCCTTTGTCAGATGAGTTTGATCCCATGTGAGATGAGTTTGATCGATTGTCAGATGAGTTGATCCATCTCAGATGAGTTGATCCCTTCTCAGATGAGTTTGATCCTTTGTCAGATGAGTGATCCCTTGTCAGATGAGTGATCCCATGTCAGGTGAATTTGATCCCATGTCAGATAAGTTTGACCCTTTGTCAGATGAGTTTGACCCGTTGTCAGACGAGTTTTATCCCATGTTAGATAAGTGTGATCCCTTGTTAGATGAGGGCAAACATTTTCCAGATGATTGTGACAAATGATGACCCTCGTTTGGCTGATTACTCTACCATGTATCCCTGAAAAGCGCTGCCCCATCCTAGCCGTCAGAAAGATCATGTCTAGGGACGCTATCTAGCGGAAAAACCCGACAGCCCCTCCACCCCAAACACCCCATCCCCTTCCTCCGCTACAAATTACTCACCCCCGCCCAGCCCTGACCCCTACCCCTCCCGCCGGTCCTGCGCCGCGGCTGCCCCTGTCTGCACCAGTCACTGTATCACCCACCGGTCAACTCCGGTGATATTTTGTGAAGGCCAGTCACCGCCTAACACAAAGCGGAGACCGACGGGGTGCTATTTATAGAGCGATTTATTATCACAGCACGGACGGTGTTGTAGCGAGCAATGCGTCCTCCCCACTCGCCACACACATAACCAGCGTTACTCCCTTAACGTCGTTAGCGACGCTGAGCATAGCTGGCGTGAATGCATGACGTCCATGTGATTTTGTTTCGCATTTTTTATTCTCCGCTCTTGATTTCGTATTTCGTCTAAATTCCACACCGTACGACTGTCGTGTGCTATCATGTTGCCATATGGTGCCTTTATCATTTGACCCCTGGCGGTCATTTCACTAAAATCTCGTAAACATTTATCCCAGAATCTCGTAAACGTTTATCCCAGGATCTCGTAGCTACATTCCAAGACAATAACGTAATAAATTATCATTCATAATTTATATGTTGCAAACACTAGGGGGCCATTTTTGCTCAATCTGTTCCGGAGTTGGTTGTTGTCGTTGCATAATTCTTTATTTGTCGCGGCTGGACGGCAGTACAGGTCTCATTTACTTTTTGATGAAATAAATAAATTACTTAGAAATCGGACTTAGGCATTTACGGGGCCCGTCAAGCGCGCTAAAGGTGCGATATTGGGGGTTGAAGCGGGTGCCTGTCGCTCAGTTCGAGCGGGAGTTGGACACCTTGTGTCTTTAGTATGCGTTGTGGGGTCCCCTACCCCCCCCCCCCCCCCCCCGGCCTCCCCCCTCCACTGATTTACTGTGCCTGTGCTAGGAATAATCGTCAAATTAACATACAAAATATACGGTTAGCTGGTGACTCTTCGTGACATGTCTCCACTGGTTCTTGTTCTGCTGGCAGTACAGGTTGAATCCATTTGTTATTTCTCACAAATTCCCACGTGCGTCCCTGGTCTGTTTGGCTTTACCCCAGACACTGAGATGGACTATTTTTCTAGGATCCTTCTTGCTTTTGCAACTGCTAACAGCTGTCAACTTTAAACGGAGTTCTACACTTCAACGGCCTTGAACTTGTGCATTCATTCAGCCACCTCCGCTTTGTACGGCCTTGAAGATGAGTCGCACTCGAGGTCAAGGGCAAAGCCATGACGTCACGTGGCCACTCCCTGGAGACCTCACCATGGCAACGACGGTGTCGCGGACAAAATGCATTTGGCGACTCTATGGTACGAAAGCTGGGTATTAATAGAAGGGAAAAACGATTTAGGGACTGGCCTATAGGATAGGAGAGGAGAGGAGAGGCAGGAATGAGAAACAGGAAGAGTCAGCATAAGGGAGGATATTTGAGAACAAGCAACGTGGAACTACTTGGGAATACAGCAAGAGCGAGAGAGAGACGTGAGGAAGGGATGGGACGGAAGAGAATAAAATAGATAGATTAGAAAAAGAACCAGAAAGACTCAGAATAAGAGAGGAAAGATTAGAAGGACCGACAGGTAGAGAATATGAGGGAATAGATTAGAACGAGAGACAGAAAGAGGATAGGGAGGAATAGATAAGAATGAGAGACAGGAAGAGGATAGGAGGGAATTGATGAGAATGAGAGACAGGAAGAGAATAGGAGGGAATAGATTAGAATGAGAGACAGGAAGAGAATAGGAAGGAATAGATAAGAATGAGAGACAGGAAGAGGATAGGAGGGAATTGATGAGAATGAGAGACAGGAAGAGAATAGGAGGGAATAGATTAGAATGAGAGACAGGAAGAGAATAGAAAGGAATAGATAAGAATGAGAGACAGGAAGAGGATAGGTGGGAATTGATGAGAATGAGAGACAGGAAGAGAATAGGAAGGAATGGATAAGAATGAGAGACAGGAAGAGGATGGGAGGGAATAGATTAGAATGAGAGACAGGAAGAGGATAGGAGGAAATTGATGAGAATGAGAGACAGGAAGAGAATAGGAAGGAATAGATAAGAATGAGAGACAGGAAGGGGATAGGAGGGAATTGATGAGAATGAGAGACAGGAAGAGAATAGGAAGGAATAGATTAGAATGAGAAACAGGAAGAGAATAGGAAGGAATAGATTAGAATGAGAGACAGGAAGAGGATAGGAGGGAATAGATTAGAATGAGAGACAAGGAGATGCTCAAAATAGGAGAGGATAAAGCCGAACGAGGGACAGGAAGACAGCAGAATAGAATATGATAGACACAGGATGAGACTCATCATATGCGAGGACGGATCGAAGACATTTACATAAGCGAGTAGAAGAGGTCCGCATACCGAAATAGTAAGACGGAGAGAGGGAGCGGAAGGAAGGAGACTGGCTTGAAAGGGTAGGGAAGAGAAGAAGCCGTTGTCTGTTTTAGGGAGTATAACTGCTGGGCAGGAAGCCGCCATGAAGTGTTGCTAGGGCGTGTTGCTAGGGCGTGGCCCCTCCAGCCTCCTGCAGTGACAGGGCCCATCAGTGCTTACCGACGTCCCCTCCGCCTCCACCGCAAGCCCCCCGTCGCCTCCTGGAAGGGAGGGGCCGTGGGGGGGGGGGGGGTAGGCGCTAGCTAGCGTGTCTTCAGGGCGTAAACCAGCCACGTGGTAACCACTATAACCGCCACCCCCCCCCATATCCCTCCCCTTCCCCCGCCATGGCCGCCGCCACCGCCCCCTAGGGACACCGCTGTCGTCTCCAGTCCCATCCGGGTTGTCACCAAGTCCAAGAAGCGCCCTCTGTTGGGGCGAGACACCGATTAAAACCAAACCCTAACGAATCTTTTTTAAACACCAGGTGGCACCACCTGTGTCTCTGTCTCTCGGCCGCTGTCTCGTCCGTATTTTCATTCACTCACTCAGCCCCCTTCTCCTCACCCTCTTTTCCCATTCTCTTGGTGTCGCCTGCCTTTTTTTTTTTTAACTTAGTCGTCCTACTAATTCGATCTCTAATCTCTTTCGGTCTCTGTTTCCCTCTCTCGATCTCTCCTTCCATGCTTACCTCTATCTTTTCTCTTTCTCTTCTTCTCTCGTTCTCACTACCTCTGTCTCCCTCTCCATTTAAGTTTCCTTCCATTTCCGGCTCTATATTTCTTCCTCCTACTTCTCTCTCTCTTCCGCTTTTATCTCTATCTATATTGCTCCATCTGTCTCAGTTTCACTGTATCCACCTCTACATCCCGATCTCTCTCTCCTTCTGACTATCTCTCTCCTTCTCTCATTCTCTCTTTGACCAGAGCTAGGCCTCTTACTGCATTATACTATTGATGCTCTGCCTATTATTTTTAACAGCCGTCAACACGAGCTGCATGTGAGATGGAAATAGCCACAAAACCACAATCACAAAACCATTCTCCTGAATAGATACGGATTTTTTTCATGGTACCTTTCAAGCCGGTGATATGTCATCCTTCGCTGCCTACCTGACTTGCAGCACACATCATTATCCGGGTTAAGGCAGGCCAAGCGCCATAGATCATTAGCTATCCGGTGGTCCACGCCTCCAGCCTCCACGACATGAGATACATCACTAGACATAAACACGACAAGGCGACGTATATGGATTTTTTCTTCTGCTGAATTGTGTCTATGTAGCGCTTTGTAATAATAAGCGCTGAGATCTTGGAGGGTCTTCTGACAGGATGTTTGCTATCTCGTTATCCTGGCCTCCAACGAGTGATTATCAAGATTTTCATTTCGGTGCCTAATTCCGTAGAAACCTCATTGAACAGTGGCGCCATCTGGTGAGAGAAGGTATCACCCATATGTATAAAGTATCAAAATCAGCCCTCTACGCATGCGTGAATTTGAGTGACTCGGCCAGTAGAGGGCAGCACTGATCTGCACGGTATACGGAATTCGGCGACGAAATGTAAAGACACGAAGATCTCCATCGCCGCTCAGTCCAGCGGGTACAGGGACCAGCTGGAGCCTGATGAAGACTGATATATTAAGTAGTTGGCCCAAATCTGGAGTAATGCAAAAACTCGCCGTGCTACTTTGAAAAAGGCAGGCTTTGATCAGAATATCGTTGTTTTTGTCCAGACGGTTACTAATCGTAATTAACGTTGACGCAAGCCTGGTTCGTTCATACATCGACAGACTTTCTGTATTCACTATTACAATGCTATTCAGGTCTATCTTGTCCAGAAGCCCTCTTGTGAAGGGCAGCGATTTTGATAGGAACGCGTCCTTCGTCCTTTGTCGCCAAAATGTTCAAATGACGCATTTCATTGAGCTGTGAGGGGACATGGTGACGCATTGTAAATATATAGTGAGCAGACTATGCAATATTTCATTTAAATTAATGTCCCATCATTTTTTCGGGATGTCACATAATTTTATGGAGATCTGGGACACTGGGACTCACCCACTGGCATACATATCACAATCACTGGAAGGGGTTGGTTATTCTTCCAGTTGATGTAAGTTTCGATGTGGTGTATTGCTCTACATTGGACGGGTATAGCGTCAAGGGGTTAAGGGGACATGTAGTCTGAGCAATCTTTTGTAACATGGTGTGATATTTTGTTCAGAGATTTTACATTAGACTGGCAAATTGTAATGATTGGTTTGATTAAAACTGTAAAATATGTGACTTGATTAACCATATATTTCTTATTGTGAAGCGCTTCATATACTCATGTAAGTGGAGAAATTTGGCTCCAAGCGTTAAAGGCGCCCTCTAGCATGTTTTTTTGGAAAACAACATGATAAACCTTTCAGATAAGTGGCAGCCAATAGTCCATATGTTTATGTAACATTATATGTTTCAGTTGCTAATGTACATTACTCATTAGGGTCTAGTGGCAAATAAAAAACAACGTTAAGGGGTTGACGAATGGGATACGGGGAGCGCGGTGCGATGGATCATTGATTCTTTGAGCTGTTGCATTATAGGTAGTCCAGACATCCCAAAGTGTCATGTGCAGCAAATGTATGATTGGTAGCTTGGCTAGGCCCTGTAGAACGCTTCAACCTCTGTAGCTCATATCGCGGCAGTGGAAAGGGGTAACGGTAGAGAGGAGCCATGTCTTCGGGGATAACTCCCTACTCTTTGTAAAGAGACGTGCGATCTTCATCCTCCCTAGACCACTGGACATATTGGAAGTAACTCGTCTGTAGGAAAAAACGCCAACAACTGTGACATCATTAGAAAATCTTATACCGACGTTAATATTTGCGATCAAGTAACAGCAGGCGCAATTTTAGATTACAATCATTCACATGAGACCTGGGTATCGAGTAAAGAAATATCAACAACATTGTGCACTATTTATATACAGCTTAAGTTTTTTTCCCTTTTCTGTTTTTTATTTCTTTTGTGTACTACGAAATAAATAAATAAATAAATAAATAAATAAATAAATAAATAAATAAATAAATAAATAAATGCCATGGTAGAGCACACTCGACTCGATGACCACATACTAGACCAACAATTTACAATCCTTGGCCGTAATTGCATGTGGATGTTGGTTGTATTGGATTTTCGTGGGGGCCGTCCCAGTGGCCGAGTGTGAAGCGTACCGTGGCGTTGCGTCTGTTAAGCCGAGGGACAGACAATACATGCATTTGTCGTAAACTGGACGCATACCTCCGGCACATGGCTCTGACACCTTCTTAAATATTTCCCCAGTCGAACACCACGGTTCTGACGTATAAACCTACAGTGCTCACCACCTTCCCTGCCCTTTCTCCAATCTCCGGCCCAACCCCTACGCTGTCCATATCTCCTTTGCTCTTTCTGTCTTGCTCACTAGCCAACATGTGTTTGCCAATGCGACATCACACTGATGTGCATTGTACGCTATACTCAGATGGCACGATGAAGCCAGGGCCGCAAGGGCATGAATTATAAATTATAATTGTTTAAAAAATAAATGGTTATTATTGTAGACCCTATCGACTTCCATCGTCTGGACCATGGTACAATACCCAAAACATAAAGTAAACGCTAAAATAAAAGCGACTGCTTCCAATATTTATTATTCAAAAAAAGAGGGGAGAGTGAGGTGGTCCACAACCAGGCCCCCACACGTGCTACCTCCCACCAGACATTTCATAGCACAAATCAGCTTATTTTATTTTCATTGACTGTCTCTTACGCATGCACGACACATACATCGGCCATTCGTCAGTGGACACACAGAACAGCGAAAAAAGCAACAACGGAACCAAGAGGAGAGGATTGGTAAGGCTTTGGCCAGGCGCCCGGGTAAGCAGCCATTAATCTTTCACTTTTTCTCGCCATTAGGGTAGAATTACTCCCCAAGCGAGTCTCGCATGTATCATTCACGTCCCCGACTATCCGATTGGTCTTGTTTTTTTAACCCACCCAGTGACGTTGTAGGAGGAGTAGGTGCGTTGAGCCGGTGACGTCTGCATAATTGCAGTTTTCGCCGTGGGGGCAAAATCGAAGTTGTCCAAGATCCTTGTGCGGCCGTTGGCGTCTGGTCCCAGCGTACTTAGCGGGCTATATACAGTCCGGCGAGGTTCCTGATTAAAAAATGTGGTATTTTCCCGACCCATTAATGTCTTTAATGGATAATTGATCATTTTATTGAGTGTTTGTTCAAATGGGAGAAGTCGGTGTGCGCTGGGAAAAAAACATTTGCCACAAACCACTATGTGAGCTATTGCTTTGTAATTCTGCGTGGCTGTGTTAATGGGTGTTTATCCGATGGAAATGCAGGTGTTTTAGGCCACTTTTGTGCGCGAACCCGTAAACTGATGGTCTGCCGTTCAGCATGCTTGACAAGCTGCTTTATTTTTCTTCCCTCTCTGTCGCGCACTACTCCGTTGTCGTTATTTATCTGTCATCCCTTTTTGTCTTTTGCACTCTCCTCACGCCCTCCATGTCCCCTCCATCTCTCCCATATCTTTCTCCATCTCCTATATTTACCCCCTTATACCCACTTCTTAAGTTCTCTAATCCTCCACCCCTGCCTCCACTCCTCCACCCCTGCCTCCACTCCACCACTGTCTCCACTCCTGCCCTCACTCCTCCACCCCTGCCTCCAATCCTCCACCCTGCCTCCAATCTTCCACCCCTGCTTCCACTGCCTCCACTCCTCCGCCGCTGCCTTCACTCCTCCACCCCTGCCTCCACTCCTTCACCAGTGCCTCCACTCCTCCGCCGCTGCCTTCACTCCTCCACCCCTGCCTCCACTCCTCCACCAGTGCCTCCACTCCTTCAGCCCTGCCTTCACTCCTCCACTCCTGCCTCCACTCCTCCACCAGTGCCTCCACTCCTCCACCACTGCCTTCACTCCTCCACCCCTGCCGCCACTCCTCCACCAGTGCCTCCACTCCTTCACCCCTGCCTTCACTCCTCCACCCCTGCCTTCACTCCTCCACCAGTGCCTCCACTCCTCCACCACTGCCTTCACTCCTCCACCTCTGTCTCCACTTCTCCACCAGTGCCTCCACTCCTTCACTCCTGCCTTCACTCCTCCACCCCTGCCTCCACTCCTCCACCAGTGCATCTACTCCTTCACCCCTGCATTCACTCTTCCACCCCTGCCTCCACTCCCCCACCACTGCCTTCACTCCTCCACCCCTGCCTCCACTCCTCCACCAGTGCCTCCACTCCTTTACCCCTGTCTTCACTCCTCCACCCCTGCCTCCACTCCTCCACCAGTGCCTTCACTCCTTCACCCCTGCCTTCACTCCTCCACCCCTGCCTCCACTCCTCCACCAGTGCCTCCACTCCTCCACCCCTGCATTCACTCCTCCAACCCTGCCTCCACTCCTCCATCCCTGCCTCCACTCCTCCACCCCTGTCTCTACTCCTCCACCCCTGCCTCCAATCCTCCACCCCTGCCTCCACTGCCTTCACTCCTGCCTCCGCCCCTGCCTCCAGTCCTCCACCCCTGCTTCCACCCCTGCCTTCACTCCACCACGTTCTTCACTCCTCCAACCCTGCATCCACTCCTCCACCCCTGCCTCCACTCCTCCACCCTGCTTCCACTGCCTTCACTCCTCTACCGCTGCCTTCACTCCTCCACCCTTGCCTCCACTCCTCCACCAGTGCCTCCACTCCTCCACCACTGCCTTCACTCCTCCACCCCTGCCTCCACTCCTCCACCAGTGCCTCCACTCCTCCACCCCTGCCTCCACTGCTTTCACCCCTACCTCCACTCCTCCACCACTGCCTTCACTCCTCCAACCCTGCCTCCACTCCTCTACCCCTGCCTCCACTCCTCCACCAGTGCCTCCACTCCTTCCCCCCTGCATTCACTCCTCCACCCCTGCCTCCACTCCTCCACCAGTACCTCCACTCCTTCACCCCTGCATTCACTCCTCCACCCCTGCCTCCACTCCTCCACCCCTGCCTCCAATCCTGCACCCCTGCCTCCACTCCTCCACCACTGCCTGCACTCCTCCACCCCTGCCTCCACTCCTCCACCCCTGCCCCTAATCCTCCACCCCTGCCTCCACCCCTCCACCGCTGCCTCCAATCCTCCACCCCTGCCTCCACTCCTCCACCCCTGCCTCCACTCCTCCACCACTGCCTCAACTCCTCTACTGCCTCAACTCCTCCCCCCTGCCCCCACTCCTCCACCACTGCCTCAACTCCTCCACTGCCTCCACTCCTCCACCCCTGCCGCCACTCCTCCACCCCTGCCCCCACTCCTCCACCCCTGCCTACACTCCTCCATGCCTACAGTTTGCCTGCAGACAGGCACCAAGGAGCTGTGCAGTGTCCCTAATAACTGCCCCCCCCCTCATCCACCCACATCAATGCTCCCTCTCTTGTTGCCAGGGTAGCGGGCCCTGATACCCCTTTCCATGACAATATCCATAATAACATGAAGGAATTCATCATGCCGGATATGCTTACACAAGTGTTCCCTCCATGCTAGTATTAGATTTATTTCCTAAAAGTAACATAAAACAAGCCGTAAAATATTAATATCGTTCGTTTTGCCGATATTGCAGCGAATTGTGCAGTGATGTGAATGCCAGTAAGCTACGAGCTTTTAGTGAGAGGGGGGGGGGGCAAGGGCGGGGGGTCGTGTTCCCAAGTCACGAAGAATACATTTCTTTATTCCCAGGTCACGACGAAATAAAAGGAAACGTCCCCGTAAACAATGGAAGAGGCGGATACATGAAATAAATTGTCCGTTTTCCAATTCACGGTTATTCAATATTAAAATTCTCAGTTCACGATTAATGAAAATCCTTGATCACCGCGGTCGGCTAATATCTCATTCCCAGTTCACGAAGAATTATTTTCCCCATTCCCAGTTCACGGTGAACGGAAATAGGCTACCCCTCCCCCCCCCCCCCCCGCAGCAAAGATGTAGGTGACTACAAATCGTGGTTTAGAAAATTCCTCTGCGAGACGTCAGTGCTCATGTCCTTACTGCTTTGTAGGTTTCATTTATGCGTTTACGCAACGGCAAGATTGCTGTTATCATACAGAAATAAATAATTTCGACTAAAATTGTCCACGTTGTTATCTGCAGGAAAACGTATTGAATCATTGACATTTAAAAAAGCAACGTTATCATGGCAATTACTGATGGTGGATATTTACCATAGCAACAAAGTATACCTACTGAGCGGATATTTGCATAATATCTTTACATTTTATCTGGCCATCTTAATCAAGGCAGACGCAGGCCCAATACAGATAATGCATTCAACTGTGGGTCATATTTTACAGATTTCCATTTTAGCCCCAAGTTGTGACGTTAAGAAATTACTGACATCCGTGATCTCGCGTGACACGACACGATCTAAGCGCCGAGACCGCTCTGTTCGGCCACATTGTATCTACCATCTCGAGCTGTTTCATCCTTATGCAGGATAAAACTGCCCTCATATCGAATGGTTTCTATAAACGGTGTTAATAATTCAGGCCATTCATTTTAGTTTTGAGTACTTTTTTGAGCCTTTGTGTCTAGACACTGGTCGGCGATCTGCCCATCGCCTGGTTGTCGGACCGCTGCTGCTGCTGCGGCTGCTGCTGCTGCTGCTGTTGTTGTTGCTGCTGCTGCTGCTGCTGCTGTTGTTGCTGCTGCTGTTGTTGCTGCTGCTGCTGCTGCTGCGGCTGCTGCTGCTGCTGCTGCGGCTGCTGCTGCTGCGGCTGCGGCTGCTGCTGCTGCTGCTGCTGCTGCGGCGGCGGCGGTTGCTGCGGCTGCGGTTCAATATATGCTGAGTGTGTCCGGCAATGTGTCCGGAGTGTTTATCCTTCCGTGTATCATGGTACGAGAGAGGGGGAGGGGGAGGGGGGAGGGGGAGGGGAAGGGGAAGGGTTGACGGTGAGAGTGACGGAGTAGTGTGATGGCGAATTATCAAATGATTACCATACCTGAGCGGTAAATCCGGCTTGCAAACTGATTTGGCGGCAGGAATTAACCCCCAGGATTTCGTTAAAACGGGGCGAGACTCATCGATGTGAGTCTCCTGATGTTCACACAGCCGCCCCCCATCCCACCTCCCCCCCCCCACCAACACGCCCACCCACTGTCACAGCTTGGGGTCACCAATAGACGGGGAACTGTTATACGGGACATTGCCCTTGCCTGCTACTCACACAGTGAGCACTGTGCTGCTGTTCTCGATCAACACAACCATATAAGTATATTATTTACTCGCGGCATTTCAAACGACGCCTGACAAAATGCCGCACTTTCCCAGATCAAATCTGCAGCGAGACTCATACCAGGAGGGTACCACGAGAGGTATTTCTGTATATGAGCCATTTAACCAAAATGCTCCCGTACTAATTTGTTGAATGAATTTCACGGCTTGCGAGAAGCCTATGGCGATAATAGGGAGACACGTGCCCCGATCGCTTGGTGTACGTCATCCGTTTGATACGCCTTCAAATTATGGTTGGTTCATCATAAATGAACACAGTCGCAATAATGCAGCTATATTTTGCTGGTGAATGGTTACATTACCTATCGTTGAACGAGTAGCAGTATACATTAGCAATATAATTGGCCTCCGCCGCGCATGCGCATGCCCAAGGATATATTTGATATATGTGGTCGCAGTTTTCCCGCGCATCCCCTTCCTTTTTTTAGTAACACAAATCGCCTCGTCTTAGGAGGTTAGCTGCGTTCAATAGGTGGGGGCAGGGTGGGGGGGGGGGGGGGCAATTTCCCGATACTAAATGGATGATTTCCCGATTCACGGTTACTTAATATTAAAATTCCCAGTTCACGATTGATGAAAGTCCTTGATCACGGCGGTCGGGTAATACCCTATTCCCAGTTCACGAACAATTATTTTCCTCATTCCCAGTTCACGGTGAAAAGAAAAGCCCAATCCCGAGGAACGCAAATACCCCTTGCACCCCCCCCCCCCTTCAAGGGTTCGAAACCCTCCTCTGAGTGCACCCCCACCCCCATCCACCGCACCCCCCGCACTGAGCCACCATACCGGGCTTGTCCTGGCCTACATTCATAGCTGCCTATATGATAAGCGGGAGGCACAAGCCTGAAGGCTATATAGCCGACTCGGGTTAAGCAGGTTAAGGAAATGTCTGCCAAGTGTCTTCCCTGCGCCTGCAGCTAGAAACGCAGCGGGGAACCACCAGCACCAACCGGACTGACCCGAAATCTCATTACGGAAGCTGCCTCCGCCCGAGGTTTCACCGGTTTGTCTCGAACGCATGTGTCATGGTGTCTGAGCGGTGAACAGGCCATGCTGACATGCCCGCCCAGAGGTTTTACACGCACCCTTTGCACACAACCCAGACGGCAAATCTCGTCACGTCACGCGAGAAAAGCGCGAGATGAGGCGTCGGCGAGATGTGATGCGTTGCAAGACGAGAACAGCGTTGAAACAGGGTGGCGAAAGAAATCAAAGCGCCATCATTAATTCAGCCGTGCCCTCCCTGTCTCCCTTTCTTTGAATGGCTTGACTTCCTCCCCGCTCATTTGAATGAAAGCCATACGCATGTTGAAGCTTTGAAGCCGTATATCTGTCGTTTTTTCGCCGCCTGGCGGTCAACTTTTGCAGATTTGCTGCGCCCTATCGATTACGTAATGTGCCACTGTCACCACAAACTCGGCCCGACCAAAGGATACTGTCGGAGACGGAGAGAAAAAAACACACACTGCTCATGTATGGTCAACTGAATCCGCGATCGATGACGCCCCTCTAGAGTCTGGCCATGAGACCCACGTGACTAGTATAGAGAGGGTCGTGCATTAGGTGTATGTGTACCTACTTCGCCAGTATCGATGTATGTTTATTTCCGTACAACTTAGGCCATGGGCCCATGGTACAACACATTTACACATTATTTGGTAACAGTGCACAGTCATCCATAATCTTACAACAGCGATTCGTGTATGCTGCCAAGCTACATAGCATCTTGGCATTAGTAGACTTCCTTGTTGTGTGGAAGTTAGCCCTGGTAACATATTTGTCAGGAATACAAATTTTATACTTCGTTCGTATATCACAAAATTGCGGACACTCCTTGACAAAGTGCGTTACATAGCATCTTGGCATTCGTAGACTTCCTTGTTGTGTGGAAGTAAGCCCTGGTAACATATTTGTCAGGAATACAAATTCCATACTTCGTTCGTATATCACAAAATTGCGGACACTCCTTGACAAAGTGAATATCTCCTAGCACCTATACATTCTGATTAAGACAATAATTGCAATATCTGTCCTCTCTGGAAACACGACCGCGAAGCTTTTCTATTGATAATTTATGGCTAGAACATCTTAGTTTGGCAAGTGCAGTCTTGTGTTTGTATATTGTACAGCATTGCAGATAAGGTTCACTTAAACTGTTTATAATGATCAAGCTTTGAAAGACTGTCAACGTTATCGGACCATTCTTGTAATGATATATCAGATAAGCGCTGTTTAAGTCAGCTCAAAAAACCAATTGACGTCTCCCACACCTTGCGTCACCCAGACATGACCGTAACAAAACTTATGCAGTAGATCGCAGATACAAGTCGCCCAGTGGGCAGGTCACTTGTCCAGCTTCTCCTAAACAAAATAGTTTATTATAACAACTGTTATTGTACCGACTCGGTGTATGTATAATATTTAACCAGAACTTACCGCGTCGGGTCATGTATGAGACGAAGATTGGCTTCCTTCCGCATTCCCCTAGCACCGCACAGTCCGGGGTTCGTGAGGGTAGCCCTAGTATAAGTTTGCAGTATCTGATGTGTACTACTACTGCGACTAGTAATCAGAGTAGGAGGACAAATAATAACTAAGATTAACTTAACGAAGTATCGGACCAAATCTGCCAACGAAGTGGCGGACCTAGGGGAGAGCACGCCTCCCCCCCCCCCCCCGCCCGCCTCAAGTCCCCCTTTACATGAATTTCTCGTAGTAGGGTTGATAATATCAAGTACAAATTTAAAAATGTTCGCCCACCTAGATTTCTTTAGATTTTTTTTCTGTTGTACTAGGTCATAGGTAGATACTCCTATCACAAAAAAGAAATTCTGTTGGAATTTGTTCCAGGTCCACCCCATGTGGTGCTAGAATGACTATTAGCCCCGCTCACGCCTGGGTCCCTTTTCTTTAATCGTGAGTGTGAAATTGACAATCATAGCTGATGTAAGGTACAAGTGAGAAGTACTCATCTTTGAAACTGACAAGAAAGTGACACGCTGCTTTGTTTGTCCGACTTGTTTGTCCGACATAACGCACGTGGAAGGCCTTTTTTCATCACGTGATTGGATGAAAAGTGACGTCAGTGCATGACTGACAGCCTGGATCGGTCTATTACCAAATGGATATGTGGGTGGGTGTTTTATTCCACCTTTGCAGGCTAAACAGCACCGAAGAAGCATGCCCGGAGCATGGATATGAACGACAGTCCAACACGAAGACCATGGTTGTCTTCGAAAACTAACGTTTCTTGTTCTCTTCTCTTCGCTTCAAGGTACCGGGATTTCACGAAAGACTGTCCAGATGGAGTGCTAAAGAAGCAGGTAAGATCGTTTTCTCGTTCTTGTTATTGTATTGATCTCATTAACATTATGAAAATACCAATGGTCGGATCAGCCATTGTCTAGCTATTTACATGACCGGGTGGATCTAGGGGGGGGCAGGGGGTATGGGGGTTGTAACACCCCCCCCCCCTATAGGAATGACAGACTGATGGTCAAAAATGGCAGAATTGATTTCCTTTGGGGGGTCAACATGGACATGTTATGAATGGCCCCTTATTTCCCTTCGGTTCTTATATCTGATTATTACGCAGTCCGGTATCTGTGTATATACCTTATATAACATTATACAGCGGGTTCGCCCAAACACATGTATAACTATATAGGTATATGTGTACATATATAGGATATATATCATTATACAGTCATGGTCTGGCTATATATATATATATATATATATATATATATACGTTATTATACAACCATGGTGATGCTATATATATATGTATATATATATATATACGTTATTTACCATTATCCAGCCCAGATCTCACTATATATGTAAGTAATATATACATATATATATACTGCACATATTGTACCGTGAGCGCTTTGTAAACCGATCCAGTGGCCGAGCGTTCGATCTCGGTATCGGGTGGCCCTTGTCAGCCTGTGTGCTGTGTCCCCAACACCGTGCCGTGGTGAGGCTGAGGGGGCTCAGCTGGGCGGGAGGGGCAGGGGGCTTGCGTCGGCGGCCCTGAGGGAGGCCATGCGTCCTCTCTGCCTCAGGCGTCATTCCCTAGCTCCGGTGCTGGGTGAGGCATGGTGGTCACCTTTGTGCAGAATAACCCGTATGGTCTTGGTCCAGAGTCCGGTTTGTTTTGAGCCGACCACGTGTTTCGTTACGGACCCCAGGGAGTGGTATGTGGCTAGGCGCGCTGGGAGGTATTTATCATTGTTCCGTTGCCTTGGCGTGTAATAATGTTGGCATGTCCTTCCTATATAACTGCTGATGTCATGGCCATTAGGGTTCTGGAAAGGGGGTGTGGGTGTTGGGGGGGGCGGGGGGGGGGGGGGAGGGTCCAGTGTCGATTTCTCAAAATTCTCAGTGTCGAATGTCGATTTTTTTTTCACGAGTAGCTTTTTTGCTAAGTTCAGTGTTGTTTCTGTGTCGATGTGGAATTTTCAGATCCTCAGTGTCGGAATCTGGGGGTCAATGTCGAGTGTCGATTTTTCAAATATGCCTGCGTCGCGTGTCGCCATTTACCCCTTCCAGACCCCTGCCAAAGGTTGGAACCTGATCGGGATATCACGTGGAACAAACGCCACAACCCTTGCTTCAGTACTTACGGTTTCACTCATTCCGGGAAATATAATGTATAAGACTACGAAAGGGTCACGAATACGATGGCCTTGAAGCGCCAGGGTTAAAATAAACCAATAGAGCACGCGCTGCACGACGGCCGGAGGCTAGTTGAGACTTGGGGTAGCCAGAAACAAATCCTGGTTCTCTTGGCCTTGGATGGCGGGCAGCGGACATTGAATCAATATGGCGGAGAAAAAATGTGTCAAATTGAGCGAAAACACAGGGATCTCCATCGTCGTGGGGTGGGAAGAATGGAGCTGCGTATAACGTAATTTAGTATGAGGGAGGACGTTTTAACCTGCATTATCCTATCACATCAAAGGGTGTTAGTATGAGTCGGCGGCCGTGTTAACCAGTGGCGTTAAGATTAGATCGTTACTCCGCTAAAAGCTCGTGTCGTGACGTTCCCATTGCGTTAATGGATTATAACGGCTCGACGCTTCCTCGCCTTGGCAAAGGGCCGCCCCGATAGCCCAGTGGGATGAAGCGCTCGCATTGATCGCTCTGGCCACCTGAGAGCCCTATAACGGCACGTGGATCGGTGGTTTGCGACCCGCTGTGGCCATGTCTGTGGGATCGCAGGATAAATATTCCATGTCCTTCTTCGCAAAGAGTAGGGGGTTACCCCAGGGGACATGGCTCCATTCTCCCCTTGCTTCTCCCATTGACGCAATATGACAAAATGGGTTAAAGCGTCATGAATATACAACCAACCAACCAACGAACCAACTACGTTGGCAACTCAGGAGAAGTTTCCGGTGATTGCAGATCTTGTTAACTCCTAATTATAGTTATAACTCCAGTTAGTAGGGCATTAGAGTCGTTATAATAGCCCCTGATCAAACTGAAGCATCCCGAATTCTTTTGGCTGATAATGAAGCTTCTATCACGACGGCATGCAGTCTGACTCGGATTGATGCCGGGCTAACACGATTGCCTAACGCCTACGCCTTTCACAGAATGATATCACATCAATATTACTCTGATGAACGTGAAATTGCATGCGCCTCGGTTGGTACAAGTGGGCGGCATTAATTGCATACCTCGTATTTGGCGCAGTCACTAAAACAGTGTACAGTCGTATGTACGGACCGCCCCTTGATGTACACTTTGGTAAAATTATATGTTGACATAATATTGAATTTTTGCGTATTTTTTGTTACCACGTATAAATATCTCAAGCTAGATCATTAAGTCGGTTCATGCTGACCCCGGAACCAGCCTACTCTCTCGCCCAATTAAAGATGAATGATGGAATATGTGAACAGGTCATCATCAGTCAAATGCAAAATGATCCGCTGATGTTTCTATACAAATTAGCTTGGCGTCTTAAAGACGAAAACGAAGAACAAGAAGTTAGTGAACAGGTGGTGAATCCATTGGACGAAACACTCGAGACATTGCGAATCTCTCCACCAGATGGCGTCAGGTGGTATTTCGTTTCATCCAGGCCTGCCATCGTATTTAACATCACGCCTCAACCGAAAGGGACGCTGCCTTGTAACAACCCCATCCATCTTCCTCTCGACGTAGTTTCCGATATTAACCTGGTTCCCTGCTTCTTATGACCTCTTCTCACTCCTTACCCTCTCGCTCGCAGTGCATGGCCATCGCTGCTCTTTGCTTCCTCCAGCGGCAATGGTCTGCACGAATGGTATTGACCTCATTAGCCGTGGTCCTAAGGGACCCGGATGTCGGTCTCCGTCTAGTCCTGCATCCGTTATCACGGAATACCGTGAGTGCTGACTACCAGCCACCCACCCAAGACAAGGGCTCGGGGCTGCTAGCTACAGCGTCAGCGAATTAGTGCTGAGACTGACTCGGGGTCAGAACGTATGACGCATCTAGACATATGAAGGATTTTGCTTTGAAGGAGGGGGATACCGGGAGATTGAAGCCCCCCTCCCCCCCCCCCACACACACACCTCTCTCACTCTGCCCCTCTTCAACGTTCTGATTGCTTTAGCGTGTTGCATGCGATATGTCAATTGACTAGGTCGTTTTTAAATCAGTAATCTGCGTTGGCAACTTTCATTATAATGTTGTTGACATGTTTCTTAGGTTTTATTAACGTCTAATCGCAGTGGAATTAGCTGAACGATGTAACACTTAGCACCACATAAAAAAAAGATAAAGAAAATGAGCAAACACAATTCTCTACAAGAAACAATTACTGGGACGAAGGCATAACGATATGCCCTGAAATCAGACACACTTAGACGATCATTTAATTTGTATATACAAATGTATCCAATGCATTTCATACGTGCCTTTACAGGTACATGATAGCAAAGGCCACTTATACCGGGAATATAAGTAACATTTAAGCTGATCAGAGAAAATCCAGTGGACAGGCAACTAGTTTGAATATATATGCTTTCTCTGCCTGGAGAACTATAGACGTGGAAACTTGATTACGAAAAAATCAAGGGGAAAACGGCGATATTTACTCTAGTTTGCTCTTCTTGTGTTGACCCGGTTTAAGCACCAGTGACAATCTTTTCCGCATTATGGTAGATTTTGTGCGTTATGGACGTCTTGTTTCTCGAAAGAGGTGAAATGTCTTTCTTGGGGTTAGTGTCTATATATATCACCCATCGCTAATGTTCATCATGAACGTTGTGCCATGAGCAGTCCGCCCGCGTCAGTAACCTACTCGTTGACTACGAGCTTTACATTATGTTCTATCCTATGGCAAGAGCGTCATTGTCTATAATGCTATGCCTTCGCCCCCTACCGCCACCGCCACTGCCACCATCTCCACCGCCACCGCCACCATATCCACCGCCACCGCCACCATCTCCACAGCCACCATCATCACCGCCACCATCTCCACAGCCACCATCACCACCGCCACCATATCCACCGCCACCATCACCACCACCACCACCGCCACCATCTCCACCGCCACCGCCACCATATCCACCGCCACCGCCACCATCTCCGCCATCTCCACCGCCACCGCCACCATCTCCACAGCCACCATCACCACCGCCACCATATCTACCGCCACCATCACCACCACCACCACCGCCACCAGCACCACCACCGCCGTCACCACCACCACCACCACCACCACCTCCAAGCCACCAGTAGCTCCCCCAATCCCCCCCCCCGCGCAGCCACACCCCTTCACCCCCCCCCCCCCCGAGTAGCCCATCGATGAGGTGGAGAGGCGAGGTGGGGGGGGGGGTATTTGGCAGTTCGCCTAATTAGAACGGGGTTCTCGGAAGATCCTAGCTGCGCCTTACCGCAATGTATCAAAGGCTTCAAAATGGATTCTGTCAAATTTGTGACCAGATTTATTTCCTCACCGACACCCTAGAGAAGACGGCGTGAATGGGAGATTGCTCCAGAGTCCCGGGGGATTCCATCTTGGCATGAGGTCAACGCAGTGCTTTCTTTAAGGTTTCTCGCCACGGAACACGCCAGGCTGAGGCAGAGTTTTACCCTCCGCTGTGTTAAAATGGGGATTTCGGTTAATAATAATAATATATGGGGATTTCGGTTAATAATAATAATAATATATAGGGATTTCGGTTAATAATAATAATATATGGGGATTTCGGTTAATAATAATAATAATAATATATGGGGATTTCGGTTGAAGAAGAAGTAGAAGAAGGTGTGGTTATAACGTGATTATAACCACATGGTTATATAACAAGCTGGTTATAACGAACGAATTTGAAATTGAGCAGATACACGTGCTTATAATAAGAATAACGTGTGGTCTGATACAAACCGACAGCAATCTATATTAAAGTATTAGACCCATTGAATGGAGCCTGTGTCGACCCTGAGGACAACATATGCACAGTGGAAGATACCAGGGAGCCAGTCACTGAGAACCCCGAGATATGCAGAGTGGCAGATATCAGGGAACCAGTCACTGAGGGCCCCGGGATATGCACAGTGGCAGATATCAGGGAACCAGTCACTGAGAACCCCGAGATATGCAGAGTGGCAGATATCAGGGAACCAGTCACTGAGGGCCCCGGGATATGCACAGTGGCAGATATCAGGGAAAAACCAGTCACTGAGAACCCCGAGATATGCAGAGTGGCAGATATCATGGAACCAGTCACTGAGAACCCTTGGATATGCAGAGTGGCAGATATCATGGAACCAGTCACTGTGAATCCCGGGATATGCAGAGTGGTAGATATCAGGGAACCAGTCACTGTGAATCCGGGGATATATATACAGTGGCAGATCTCAAGGAACCAGTCACCGAGAACCCCGAGATATGCAGAGTGGCAGATATCAGGAAACCAGTCACTGTGAACCCCGAGATATGCAGAGTGGCAGATATCAAGGAACCAGTCACTAATAGCCCCGAGATATACAGAGTGTCAGATATCAGGGAGCCAGTCACTGAGAACCCTGGGATAAGCAGAGTAGTAGATATCAGGGAACCAGTCACTGAGAACCTGGGATAAGCAGAGTGGCAGATATCAGGGAACCAGTCACTGAGAACCCTGAGATAAGCAGAGTGGCAGATATCAGGGAACCAGTCACTGAGAACCTGGGATAAGCAGAGTGGCAGATATCAGGGAACCAGTCACTGAGAACCCCGGGATAAGCAGAGTGGAAGATATCAGGGAACCAGTCGCTGAGAGCCCTGGGATAAGCAGAATGGCAGATATCAGGGAACCAGTCACTGAGAACCCTGGGATAAGCAGAGTAGTAGATATCAGGGAACCAGTCACTGAGAACCTGGGATAGGCAGAGTGGCAGATATCAGGGAACCAGTCACTGAGAACCCTGGGATATGCATAGTGGCAGATAACAAGGAACCAGTCACTGAGAACCCTGGGATAAGCAGAGTGGCAGATATCAGGGAACCAGTCACTTAGAACTCCGAGATATGCAGAGGGGCAGATATCTGGGAACCAGTCACTGAGAACCCTGGGATATGCAGAGTGGCAGATATCAGGGAACCAGTCACTTAGAACTCCGAGATATGCAGAGGGGCAGATATCTGGGAACCAGTCATTGAGAACCCCGGGATATATACAGTGGCAGATATCAGGGAACCAGTCACTGAGCACCCTGGGATAAGCAGAGTGGCAGATATCAGGGAACCAGTCACTGAGAACCCTGAGATATATACACTGGCAGATATCAGGGACACCAAGATATACACAGTGGTACATAGCAGGGAACCAGTCACACGGGACCGTGATACATGTATGGCGTGTCAGTGAGCAGGGAACCAGTGACAGAGAACGAAGCTATCGACGCTCATTAAGCTGATGTAATATCAGGAAGAAAGAAGTGAGTTAATGACATCTAATGGTAACGGGGTCACTGTAATGACGGGCTTCCGCCTCATACGGCAGCTTCTTTGGAAACATCACTTCGGGGGCCGTCGTGTCTATAAATGGGGTTTAGTGGTGATAGGTAGATGGGGGATGGGGGATGGGAATGGGGATTGGGAAGAGGATGGGGATGGGGATAGCAAATAGCGATAGGGATGGGGAGACTGGGTGGAGATGGAATGGGAGTCAGTGGCCGGGAGGGGGGGGGGGGGGGAGGGAGGGAGGGAGCACGCAGAGGGAGGGAGGACATCTCACATCTCGCCGCCACCCATAATGCAGCTAAGTGAGTCCATTGGGCAAGGGAAGAATCTCGCGGGAATTGGTTTCCAGCGGTTGGTCACCGGCTTGACGAGCTAAATTATGCTCTTGATTGAATCGAGACACCGCAGTCTCCGAGTCCCCTACATATATATGAACGTGGCTCAGGTCATCCTTACCACGGTGTGGTGGAAATTCGGAAAATTGCGACACTGAATGTTGTGCAGAAATCTCGACATAGGTAATGCAGGGTGGGGGACGGGGGGGGGGGTTGAGATAGGATGGTGGGACGGTGGGATGTGCGCCTAAACCTGTCACTCAATCAAATAAAGAGCCTGGCTGGGCCTGAGGAGATAAGACACATCCCCTCAAAGTGGGACAGTCGCCGTGACGTGATAGGAGGCCGTAATAGGGGAATTATAGGCCCTCTGTCGTTTGCTTGTATGAGACCTTTACATGTCATCCAGAAATAGCGCTTGTGGCGTGATTTGTTGTAGTTTGCTGGAACGATGTCAAACCAGTATCTCCAGATAGTGACTCGTCAGGTTGTGAGCACGTGTCGGTAGAGTAAAAATAGCTTTTTGAGACAATAAATCCAAGCTTAGAGGATACTATTTTTTGGGTATAAACTTTATTTATTTTGCGAGGTTTTCAACAGCGAATACACATGTCTACGAACAAGATATATTCACTCCCGAGCGCGACAAAGTAACAAATGACGATTATTGATCATCAATGTCAAATAAAGAACCATATTTTAGAAGAGCATTCGAAGTATATGACAGGTCCTTAAAAATTTCTAATAATATGTCCATATGACCTAAACACACGAGATGCAGAAGCGCCACTGCATGTGCAATGCATTCTGGGTATTATTTTGGTCTTTGCGAGATGTCAAGATGGCGTCATCGCATGACAACATATTCTGCCCAGACAATTAAACATACGATATTGTCATCTATGTAAAGGAAAAGTGATGTCTTCTTGATATAATTACTTAGACAAGTTCATTAATTTGATAGATGCGTTGCCAATAACCAGGAAATATGATATTTATCTCCGAAGAAGAATTTAAGATAACACCAAAATATTTTCAGAATTCTTTGAATTGCGAAGTCGTGGCCAACCATATGTCCTTCCATGTCCTTGTCACACGCTGCAGTGTAATGCCCTAGAAGGCGCACACTCTCTGCCTTCGACTCACTCCGCTAGGGCTCCATTATATATCTGTTGTCGCTTACTTCCTCAATGCATTTTCACCCGCGCTCGCCAGGGCGGCGCTGCGCACATTGATAGGAAAAATGCGCCGCGCATTTCTACAAATTAGTGCCGGGGACCCAGCCTTAGCCTAACAACACACGGTATCAGGTGATGGAAAGAAAGAGTTCGGTTCCAATTATAGTTGTATTCGAATGGGTACAAGATGTGTTTTGCTGTATTAAATACACATAGCCCCCGGCCGACAGCAGCGGTAAAAGCGGAGCTTGCGTAGCGCCACCGTGCGGTCAGCTTGGAAGACTCATCCTGTTTACCAATTGACCAGTTTTTACCCCGTGGGAATTTTTTGTATGCGTCAGGCTTTTTCTTCTGTACTTCCAATCTCGTTAGTAGGTTCATTTTTTGAATATATGCTTAACTTCCACAACAATACAAAAACATTCGCAATATTACTAACCTTCATCAAGACAAATCGGCGGGGTACATCATAATTAGTTTATTGGATATATACATATCTTGCATCTTCGCTCGCCCTGTAGCCTACCCCCTCCCCCCATCTCATTATCCGCCTTCCGTAGTTTATACCAGAACGGGATTACCGGAAGAACATTAAAACCACCTGGTGGCCATTACGAAGTGCGAGAGCAGGGCGAGTTAGTACGCGCTTCTTCATTCATCGTCATGAGTACTAAAGTTTCTCCCAAGAACAGGGTCGGGAGCCGAGTGCCTCTTACGAGACTCCGTAGATAGGGCCACGTGCCTTGAATAAGCTGAGCAGCGCGATGCGATGGAAGATGTCTATGGGGGCGATGCCTATGGGGGGAGTGGGGGTGGAGGGGTGTGTGTTTTAGTGTTCAAAAACGCTGTCGGTTTCATTTCTTTGCACTGAGAATGTCCGGGGGAGTATTCAGACGAGGAGGCACCATGGCACACTATATACAAGTTTCCTCTGGGTCATAACTTTATCATGCGTTATATTGGTAAGGATATGATAGGCCTGTGGCATTGGCTTGAGTGCGAGATGGGGTTGCGTCTGCAGGAAACCGAGGGGAGCATGGGAGCATTTGAGCTGAATCCACCCAGAATATTATATGCATTGTCCTGCATGAACTTGAGTAAATGCCCCGCCCACGCCACACTCCGACACTAAGCCCCGCCCACGCCACACCCCGACACTAAGCCCCGCCCACGCCACACTCCGACACTAAGCCCCGCCCACGCCACACTCCGACACTAAGCCCCTACCACGTCACACTCCGACACTAAGCCCCGCCCACGCCACACTCCGACACTAAGCCCCGCCCACGCCACACTCCGACACTAAGCCCCGCCCACGCCATACTCCGACACTAAGCCCCGCCCACGCCGCACTCCGACACTAAGCCCCGCCCACGCCACACTCCGACACTAAGCCCCGCCCACGCCACACTCCGACACTAAGCCCCGCCCACGCCACACTCCGACACTAAGCCCCGCCCACGCCACACTTCGACACTAAGCCCCGCCCACGCCGCACTCCGACACTAAGCCCCGCCCACGCCACACTCCGACACTAAGCCCCGCCCACGTCACATTCCGACACTAAGCCCCGCCCACGCTACACTTCGACACTAAGCCCCGCCCACGCCACACTCCGACACTAAGCCCCGCCCACGCCACACTCCGACACTAAGCCCCGCCCACGCCACACTCCGACACTAAGCCCCGCTCACGCCACACTGATGATTTGATAAATGCAACAGTGACGTCAGTAAATGATTGACAGCCTGGATCGGTCTTTTGTCATGGGATCCAGCACCATTATAATATTATGCTCCATCCTCACTGGGGATGTATCGGCTAGTGACATCAGGTCAGGTAGGCATCGGTGCTAACGATAGTTAACCCCCAGCACGTGGCGCGGGTTTAAATAGATCAAGTGGATATCCCAACACAAAGTCTCCTAGATAAAGACGCCCTCGGGCGAACATAGAGCCTCTATTTTATTGATATCTAATGACCATAATAACCCTGCGCACGATGGGCTTGGACGAGTGATATTAGCATAGAGTCTGAGGCCATAATGGTACAGTGAATAAGCCTAATAGCTGGCTCAAGGTGCCCATTGAGCCACTGCACATCGCTCCACGCTGCATCTCAGGTGACCAGCCTGCCTAATGTTGGAACAACGGTCCTCTGTCGGCCATGCTGATGTGAACAACAGTATTCAGGGAAATACAACTTGGTATGCTAGCCATTCGTATGGCAATCATATCTTGGAAATCTGTTAATCTTTACCTAATACAAAATATGTTGTCTGATATGCCTTTAAAAAAAACACTATATTTCAACATGAACAGAAGTCCATTCTTTAATGGTTCAATTTGGTGTAAACCATGCAGAGATAAGCGATAATTGTTTTAGCGTTACGTAGGTATTCTTTTAAACAAATATCGACATTTTAATCATAATTTTTCTTCAAACGGTCCAGCGATCGTGTCACCGTCTGACTTATGACCCGATAAGAGAGGTCTTCGTATGAAATTAAGAGTCATATTTCGTCTAAAATGAATAAGTCACGGCGACTGGTTTACCAGCCGGCTATCTAATGAAGTTGTCTGGTTCTGGTCGTGGCGGTAAGGCGAGCAGTCTTGGCGTCGCTTCCAGTGTGGCCTACTTGATGGATGATGTGGATATGACCTTCGAGACGACAAAGCCATCCATCATCGTTCGGTCACGTGACGTCCCCGGTGAGGAGCGGTCGCTTGGTGTTGGCGGTGACCCGAGCAGACGAACATGTTGCCGGAAACGGCGGGAAACCGGGAGCGAGCAAGAGAGCGAGGAGTTGTGGGGTGGGGGTAGCTGGGCTGGGAGGGGGGTGGATCGGAGCGATCAGTTGTGGGGTGGGGGTAGCTGGATGGTGGGGAGGGAGGGGAGGGAGGGAGGGGGGCAGTTGGGAAGTGGGGATTGAAATTAATGTTTCGGTGTTTAGGATGAAGTTATATGACGAAAACAATATAATTAATGATAAGATTAACATTATACTTAATGGTAACTGTTCTGCACAAAACACTTCATCATGACGGCTTCGTCATTGCTATTGCCATCACGCTTCTCAAAGAGGTTTCCATACCCTGTTATTGCCACATTAGTGCTGTCTTTAGTTAGGCACACGGGCTAATTTCCACGTACTTGGCTGTTGCAACTAACGTAATGTCTAAGCTGTGAGAGAGAAACAAAGTAAGAACGAGACGGACAGAGAGAGACACAGAGAGAGAGACAAAGAGACAGGGAGACGCTGGAGGTGGCTTCCGGTCGTGACGTCATTGAATCAGCCAATCCGCGGGCACCTTTCCCTCCCTCCCTCCCTCCCCTGACTCCGGTCCTCCCCTCCCTCCTTCCCTCCCTCCATCCCTTCACTCCGTCCGCCTCCCTCCCTCCCTCCCCTCTCTCCGTTCTTCCCCTTCCCCCTTTCCTCCCCTCCCCTCCCCTCCCTTCCCCTCCCCTCCACTCCCTCCAACCGCGACAGTGCCGCTGTAAGCACCACTGTGTAGCGTCCAATTACTTCCATCTCCGCGCTCCATGGTAACGCCGTGTCATGGCAACCGTTTATATGTCTTTTTGTGTTTTGGGGGAAAACAACAGAAGGAAGTGAGGTTGATTGCCATATAGGAACCTAATATATATATATATATGAAGCCGTAATCATAATCTTGCCGTAGTTTGCTCATAAGCAGTATCTTCTCATCATTTGCCTCTCAAGTTCGTGGCGGAAATAATCATAATCACAACGCAATGTTTTTTCTAAAATTGTTTTTGCCTAATTGGCATTTCCGGTTGTTCGCCGAGGACAATTATTTCCAAGTTTTCTATTGGGTATAAGAGGGTTTACGTAGATAGGGAGTACAGGCGCAGAAGCTGCGGCATCTGTTTGGTTTCCTTCAGGGTTTAAGAAAACGAAACGTCCTTAGTTGCTTAAATATTTTTCTCGGTTATGGGCTAGTGTTTGGCGATTTATTATATGTAATTATAGCGTTTTATTTCTCCTCTACCCTTAAATCAGCCCATATTTCCACTCTCGCGTTGGGTTTGAATTACAATTGACACACATGCAAGAATATCTTGCATCTAGCGAAGGATTGCGAAAGGGTAAATAGGGGTCTGGAAGGGGGTGGGGTGGGGGGGGGTCCAACGACCAGTGTTAATTTTTCGAAATTCTCATTGTCGAATGTCGATTTTTCACGACCTTCCGTGTCGCTTTTTGGCTAAGTTCAGTGGGGTTTTTTTTCTTAAAAATCTATGTCGATGTTGCTTTTTCAGATCCTCAGTGTCGGAATTTGATGATCAATGTCGAATGTCGATTTTTCAAATATGCCTAAGTTGCGTCTCGCCATTTACCCCTTCCAGACCCCTGTAAATTCGTGAGGTCGTAGGTCAAGACATTCGCATTGCATGATGGCAGTTCCGGACTGTGTTGTGGGTTTGGCGAGGGAGGGGGGGGGGGGGAGGGTGTGGGACGGGGGGCAGGGGATATTCGAATCGCGGTCGAGGTTGACAAGTGGCCGGAGCATCTTCTGTCGGTTAGTTGCCTGCGAGGTCCACCATCGAGTTAACTGGGTGGCTTGACCGGGCAGAGGAAGGGTGAATGGGGTTGGTAGTAGGGGGTGGGGAGCAGCCCTCCTGACAGCACCCCCCCCTCCCCCCCCACCTGTTCTCTTCCCTGCGCCGATGCCTCGGCCCCTGTTCCTGTCTCTGCCCCTTCTAATCTATGTTATACATGTCGGGTGGCTCTATATGACCCCTTCACACGGTGAGGGGCGTGTCCACACCCCTGAGGTGGTGGTGCTAGTGGCGTGTCCATACCCCTGAGGTGGTGCTGCTAGTGGCGTGTCCATACCCCTGAGGTGGTGGCGCTAGTGGCGTGTCCATACCCCTGAGGTGGTGGGGCTAGTGGCGTGTCCATACCCCTGAGGTGGTGGTGCTAGTGGCATGTCCATACCCCTGAGGTGGTGGCGCTAGTGGCGTGTCCATACCGCTGAGGTGGTGGCGCTAGTGGCGTGTCCATACTCCTGAGGTGGTGGCGCTAGTGACGTGTCCATACCCCTGAGGTGGTGGTGATAGTGGCGTGTCCATACCCCTGAGGTGGTGGTGTTCATACCCCTGAGGTGGTGGTGCTAGTGGCGTGTCCATACCCCTGAGGTGGTGGTGCTAGTGACGTGTCCATACCCCTGAGGTGGTGGTGATAGTGGCGTGTCCATACCCCTGAGGTGGTGGTGATAGTGACGTGTCCATACCCCTGAGGTGGTGGTGCTAGTGACGTGTCCATACCCCTGAGGTGGTGGTGCTAGTGGCGTGTCCATACCTTTGAGGTGGTGGTGCTAGTGGCGTGTCCATACCCCTGAGGTGGTGGTGCTAGTGGCGTGTCCATACCCCTGAGGTGGTGGCGCTAGTGACGTGTCCATACCCCTGAGGTGGTGGTGCTAGTGACGTGTCCATACCCCTGAGGTGGTGGTGCTAGTGGCGTGTCCATACCCCTGAGGTGGTGGTGCTAGTGACGTGTCTATATCCCTGAGGTGGTGGTGCTAGTGACGTGTCCATACCCCTGAGGTGGTGGTGATAGTGGCGTGTCCATACCCCTGAGGTGGTGGCGCTAGTGGCGTGTCCATACCCCTGAGGTGGTGGCGCTAGTGACGTGTCCATACCCCTGAGGTGGTGGCGCTAGTGGCGTGTCCATACCCCTGAGGTGGTGGCGCTAGTGGCGTGTCCATACCCCTGAGGTGGTGGTGTCCATACCCCTGAGGTGGTGGTGCTAGTGACGTGTCCATACCCCTGAGGTGGTGGTGTTCATACCCCTGAGGTGGTGGTGCTAGTGGCGTGTCCATACCCCTGAGGTGGTGGTGCTAGTGACGTGTCCATACCCCTGAGGTGGTGGTGTCCATACCCCTGAGGTGGTGGTGCTAGTGACGTGTCCATACCCCTGAGGTGGTGGCGTTCATACCCCTGAGGTGGTGGTGCTAGTGGCGTGTCCATACCCCTGAGGTGGTGGCGCTAGTGACGTGTCCATACCCCTGAGGGGGTGGTGCTTGTGGTTTTCGTTGCTACCAGGCAGAGAACTGACCACTCATCATGGACCATCTACTGACCCGGAACAAGTCTCCCTCCCTCCTCTACCCCCGGTCTCCAGTACCACTGTCATATCCACCACCGCCCCCGTCTCACCCCTTCCACCGCCTCTAACACCCTCCACTGACCCGGAAGACCCAGCCCCCGCGAGACATACCCCCCCCCCCATCAGTCTCACCACCACCACCCAGCCCCGTCAGTCTCACCGCCACCACCCACCTCCACCAGACTCACCCCCGCCACCAACCCCCATCCGTCTCATCACTAGCAGCGTCACCACTACCACTGTCTCGCCCCTCCCACCCGCGACCGCTATCACCGCCCGAAGCTCCACCACCACCAACACCGCTGCCACCACCAACGTCCCCACCGACACCACCGCTGTGTCCGCCACCATCATCACCACCACCGTCATCACCACCACCGCTGCCTCCACCACCACCGCCCCCCCCCAACCCACCCCACGACCGCTGCCACCCCCACCACCGCTGCCACCACCAACGTCCCCACCGACACCACCGCTGTGTCCGCCACCATCATCACCACCACCGTCATCACCACCACCGCTGCCTCCACCACCACCGACCCCCTCCCCCCCCCCCAACCCACCCCACGACCGCTGCCACCCCCACCACCGCTGCCACCACCACCACCACCCCCGCCCCACCCCACGACCGCTGGCACCACCACCATCACCCTCACCACCGCTGCTACAACCACCACCCCCACCCCCACCGATGCCACCACCACCACCACCGCCACCGTGAAAAGCACCACCGCCACAATCACCCGACCGGCAATCACTACGACCCACGCTGATTATCGTATCGATTGCACTTTTTCGCTTGTCCCTTGCCTCTCGCTGCGTTTAAATCAATGTGTCCACTCACCGCGCCCTCAACTGTCGGGCAACTTCAGGCGAAGGACGTGTAACAGCACGAGGGAAGGGGAAGGGACGGGGGGGGGGGGCGATGAAAAGGAGGTTGATGAAGGAAGATGAAGATAGTGGCGTGTCCATACCCCTGAGGTGGTGGTGCTAGTGGCGTGTCCATACCCCTGAGGTGGTGGTGCTAGTGACGTGTCCATACCCCTGAGGTGGTGGTGTCCATACCCCTGAGGTTGTGGCGCTAGTGGCGTGTCCATACCCCTGGGGTGGTGGTGTCCATACCCCTGAGGTGGTGGTGATAGTGGCGTGTCCATACCCCTGGGGTGGTGGTGCTAGTGGCGTGTCCATACTCCTGAGGTGGTGGCGCTAGTGGCGTGTCCATACCCCTGAGGTGGTGGCGCTAGTGGCGTGTCCATACCCCTGAGGTGGTGGTGCTAGTGGCGTGTCCATACCCCTGGGGTGGTGGCGCTAGTGGCGTGTCCATACCCCTGAGGTGGTGGCGCTAGTGGCGTGTCCATACCCCTGAGGTGGTGGTGCTAGTGGCGTGTCCATACCCCTGAGGTGGTGGTGATAGTGGCGTGTCCATACCTCTGAGGTGGTGGCGCTAGTGACGTGTCCATACCCCTGAGGTGGTGGTGCTAGTGACGTGTCCATACCCCTGAAGTGGTGGTGCTAGTGGCGTGTCCATACCCCTGAGGTGGTGGTGCTAGTGGCGTGTCCATACCCCTGAGGTGGTGGTGCTAGTGGCGTGTCCATACCCCTGAGGTGGTGGTGATAGTGGCGTGTCCATACCCCTGAGGTGGTGGTGCTAGTGGCGTGTCCATACCCCTGAGGTGGTGGTGCTAGTGGCGTGTCCATACCCCTGAGGTGGTGGTACTAGTGACGTGTCCATACCCCTGAGGTGGTGGTGCTAGTGGCGTGTCCATACCCCTGAGGTGGTGGTGCTAGTGGCGTGTCCATACCCCTGAGGTGGTGGTTCTAGTGACGTGTCCATACCCCTGAGCTGGTGGTGCTAGTGACGTGTCCATACCCTGAGGTGGTGGCGCTAGTGGCGTGTCCATACCCCTGAGGTGGTGGCGCTAGAGGCGTGTCCATACCCCTGAGGTGGTGGTACTAGTGACGTGTCCATACCCCTGAGGTGGTGGTGCTAGTGGCGTGTCCATACCCCTGAGGTGGTGGTGCTAGTGGCGTGTCCATACCCCTGAGGTGGTGGTACTAGTGACGTGTCCATACCCCTGAGTTGGTGGTACCTGTGACGTGTCCATACCCCTGAGGTGGTGGTGCTAGTGACGTGTCCATACCCCTGAGGTGGTGGTGCTAGTGACGTGTCCATACCCCTGAGGTGGTGGTGCTAGTTACGTGTCCATACCCCTGAGGTGGTGGTTCTAGTGACGTGTCCATACCCTTGAGGTGGTGATGCTAGTGGCGTGTCCATACCCCTGAGGTGGTGGTGCTAGTGACGTGTCCATACCCCTGAGGTGGTGGTGCTAGTGACGTGTCTATACCCCTGAGGTGGTGGTTCTAGTGACGTGTCCATACCCCTGAGGTGGTGGTGCTAGTGACGTGTCCATACCCTGAGGTGGTGGCGCTAGTGGCGTGTCCATACCCCTGAGGTGGTGGCGCCAGTGACGTGTCCATACCCCTGAGGTGGTGGTGCTAGTGACGTGTCCATACCCCTGAGGTGGTGGTTCTAGTGACGTGTCCATACCCTTGAGGTGGTGGTGCTAGTGGCGTGTCCATACCCCTGAGGTGGTGGTGCTAGTGGCGTGTCCATACCCCTGAGGTGGTGGTGCTAGTGACGTGTCCATACCCCTGAGGTGGTGGTGCTAGTGACGTGTCCATACCCCTGAGGTGGTGGTTCTAGTGACGTGTCCATACCCCTGAGGTGGTGGTGCTAGTGACGTGTCTATATCCCTGAGGTGGTGGTGCTAGTGGCGTGTCCATACCCTGAGGTGGTGGTGTTCATACCCCTGAGGTGGTGGTGCTAGTGGCGTATCCATACCCCTGAGGTGGTGGTGCTAGTGGCGTGTCCATACCCTGAGGTGGTGGCGCTAGTGGCGTGTCCATACCCCTGAGGTGGTGGTACTAGTGACGTGTCCATACCCCTGAGGCGGTGGTGCTAGTGGCGTGTCCATACCCCTGAGGTGGTGGCGCTAGTGGCGTGTCCATACCCCTGAGGTGGTCCTAGTGACGTGTCTATACCCCTGAGGTGGTGGTGCTAGTGACGTGTCCATACCCCTGAGGTGGTGGTGATAGTGACGTGTCTATATCCCTGAGGTGGTGGTGCTAGTGGCGTGTTCATACCCCTGAGGTGGTGGTGCTAGTGACGTGTCCATACCCCTGAGGTGGTGGTACTAGTGACGTGTCCATACCCCTGAGGTGGTGGTGCTAGTGACGTGTCCATACCCCTGAGGTGGTGGCGCTAGTGGCGTGTCCATACCCCTGAGGTGGTGGCGCTAGTGGCGTGTCCATACCCCTGAGGTGGTGGTACTAGTGACGTGTCCATACCCCTGAGGTGGTGGTGCTAGTGGCGTGTCCATACCCCTGAGGTGGTGGTGCTAGTGGCGTGTCCATACCCCTGAGGTGGTGGTACTAGTGACGTGTCCATACCCCTGAGTTGGTGGTACCTGTGACGTGTCCATACCCCTGAGGTGGTGGTGCTAGTGACGTGTCCATACCTTTGAGGTGGTGGTGCTAGTGACGTGTCCATACCCCTGAGGTGGTGGTGCTAGTTACGTGTCCATACCCCTGAGGTGGTGGTTCTAGTGACGTGTCCATACCCTTGAGGTGGTGGTGCTAGTGGCGTGTCCATACCCCTGCGGTGGTGGTGCTAGTGACGTGTCCATACCCCTGAGGTGGTGGTGCTAGTGACGTGTCTATACCCCTGAGATGGTGGTTCTAGTGACGTGTCCATACCCCTGAGGTGGTGGTGCTAGTGGCGTGTCCATACCCCTGAGGTGGTGGTGCTAGTGGCGTGTCCATACCCCTGAGGTGGTGGTGCTAGTGGCGTGTCCATACCCCTGAGGTGGTGGTGCTAGTGGCGTATCCATACCCCTGAGGTGGTGGTGCTAGTGGCGTGTCCATACCCTGAGGTGGTGGCGCTAGTGGCGTGTCCATACCCCTGAGGTGGTGGTACTAGTGACGTGTCCATACCCCTGAGGCGGTGGTGCTAGTGGCGTGTCCATACCCCTGAGGTGGTGGCGCTAGTGGCGTGTCCATACCCCTGAGGTGGTCCTAGTGACGTGTCTATACCCCTGAGGTGGTGGTGCTAGTGACGTGTCCATACCCCTGAGGTGGTGGTGATAGTGACGTGTCTATATCCCTGAGGTGGTGGTGCTAGTGGCGTGTTCATACCCCTGAGGTGGTGGTGCTAGTGACGTGTCCATACCCCTGAGGTGGTGGTACTAGTGACGTGTCCATACCCCTGAGGTGGTGGTGCTAGTGACGTGTCCATACCCCTGAGGTGGTGGCGCTAGTGGCGTGTCCATACCCCTGAGGTGGTGGCGCTAGTGGCGTGTCCATACCCCTGAGGTGGTGGTACTAGTGACGTGTCCATACCCCTGAGGTGGTGGTGCTAGTGGCGTGTCCATACCCCTGAGGTGGTGGTGCTAGTGGCGTGTCCATACCCCTGAGGTGGTGGTACTAGTGACGTGTCCATACCCCTGAGTTGGTGGTACCTGTGACGTGTCCATACCCCTGAGGTGGTGGTGCTAGTGACGTGTCCATACCCCTGAGGTGGTGGTGCTAGTGACGTGTCCATACCCCTGAGGTGGTGGTGCTAGTTACGTGTCCATACCCCTGAGGTGGTGGTTCTAGTGACGTGTCCATACCCTTGAGGTGGTGGTGCTAGTGGCGTGTCCATACCCCTGCGGTGGTGGTGCTAGTGACGTGTCCATACCCCTGAGGTGGTGGTGCTAGTGACGTGTCTATACCCCTGAGATGGTGGTTCTAGTGACGTGTCCATACCCCTGAGGTGGTGGTGCTAGTGGCGTGTCCATACCCCTGAGGTGGTGGTGCTAGTGGCGTGTCCATACCCCTGAGGTGGTGGTGCTAGTGGCGTGTCCATACCCCTGAGGTGGTGGTGTCCATACCCCTGAGGTGGTGGTGCTAGTGGCGTGTCCATACCCCTGAGGTGGTGGCGCTAGTGGCGTGTTCATACCCCTGAGGTGGTGGTGCTAGTGGCGTGTCCATACCCCTGAGGTGGTGGCGCTAGTGGCGTGTTCATACCCCTGAGGTGGTGGTGCTAGTGACGTGTCCATACCCCTGAGGTGGTGGTACTAGTGACGTGTCCATACCCCTGAGGTGGTGGTGCTAGTGACGTGTCCATACCCCTGAGGTGGTGGGGCTAGTGGCGTGTCCATACCCCTGAGGTGGTGGTGCTAGTGGCGTGTCCATACCCCTGAGGTGGTGGCGCTAGTGGCGTGTCCATACCCCTGAGGTGGTGGCGCTAGTGGCGTGTCCATACCCCTGAGGTGGTGGCGCTAGTGACGTGTCCATACCCCTGAGGTGGTGGCGCTAGTGGCGTGTCCATACCCCTGAGGTGGTGGTACTAGTGACGTGTCCATACCCCTGAGGTGGTGGTGCTAGTGACGTGTCCATACCCCTGAGGTGGTGGGGCTAGTGGCGTGTCCATACCCCTGAGGTGGTGGTGCTAGTGGCGTGTCCATACCCCTGAGGTTGTGGCGCTAGTGGCGTGTCCATACCCCTGAGGTGGTGGCGCTAGTGGCGTGTCCATACCCCTGAGGTGGTGGTGCTAGTGACGTGTCCATACCCCTGAGGTGGTGGTTCTAGTGACGTGTCCATACCCCTGAGGTGGTGGTGCTAGTGGCGTGTCCATACCCCTGAGGTGGTGGGGCTAGTGACGTGTCCATACCCCTGAGGTGGTGGTGCTAGTGACGTGTCCATACCCCTGAGGTGGTGGTGCTAGTGGCGTGTCCATACCCCTGAGGTGGTGGTGCTAGTGACGTGTCCATACCCCTGAGGTGGTGGTGCTAGTGACGTGTCCATACCCCTGAGGTGGTGGTGCTAGTGGCGTGTCCATACCCCTGAGGTGGTGGTGCTAGTGGCGTGTCCATACCCCTGAGGTGGTGGTGCTAGTGACGTGTCCATACCCCTGAGGTGGTGGTTATAGTGACGTGTCCATACCCCTGAGGTAGTGGTGCTAGTGACGTGTCCATAACCCTGAGGTGGTGGTGCTAGTGGCGTGTCCATACCCTGAGGTGGTGTTACTAGTGGCGTGTCCATACCCTGAGGTGGTGGCGCTAGTGGCGTGTCCATACCCCTGAGGTGGTGGTGCTAGTGGCGTGTCCATACCCCTGAGGTGGTCCTAGTGACGTGTCCATACCCCTGAGGTGGTGGTGTCCATAACCCTGAGGTGGTGGTGCTAGTGACGTGTCCACACCCCTGAGGTGGTGGTGATAGTGACGTGTCCATACCCCTGAGGTGGTGGCGCTAGTGACGTGTCCACACCCCTGAGGTGGTGGTGATAGTGACGTGTTCATACCCCTGAGGTGGTGGCGCTAGTGACGTGTCCATACCCCTGAGGGGGTGGTGCTTGTGGTCTTCGTTGCTACCAGGCAGAGAACTGACCACTCATCATGGACCATCTACTGACCCGGAACAAGTCTCCCTCCCTCCTCTACCCCCGGTCTCCAGTACCACTGTCATATCCACCACCGCCCCCGTCTCACCCCTTCCACCGCCTCTAACACCCTCCACTGACCCGGAAGAGCCAGCCCCCGCGAGACATACCCCCCACCCCCCCCATCAGTCTCGCCAACACCACCCAGCCCCATCAGTCTCACCGCCACCACCCACCTCCACCAGACTCACCCCCGCCACCAACCCCCATCAGTCTCATCACTAGCAGCGTCACCACTACCACTGTCTCGCCCCTCCCACCCGCGACCGCTATCACCGCCCGAAGCTCCACCACCACCAACACCGCTGCCACCACCAACGTCCCCACCGACACCACCGCTGTGTCCGCCACCATCATCACCACCACCGCTGCCTCCACCACCACCGACCCCCTCCCCCCCCCCCCCAACCCACCCCACGACCGCTGCCACCACCACCACCACCCCCGCCCCACCCCACGACCGCTGGCACCACCACCATCACCCTCACCACCGCTGCTACAACCACCACCCCCACCCCCACCGATGCCACCACCACCACCACCGCCACCGTGAAAAGCACCACCGCCACAATCACCCGACCGGCAATCACTACGACCCACGCTGATTATCGTATCGATTGCATTTTTTCGCTTGTCCCTTGCCTCTCGCTGCGTTTAAATCAATGTGTTCACTCACCGCGCCCTTAACTGTCGGGCAACTTCAAGCGAAGGACGTGTAACAGCACGAGGGAAGGGGGAGGGACGGGGGGGGGGGGGGCGATGAAAAGGAGGTTGATGAAGGAAGATGAAGAGGAGGAGTAGGATGATGAAGAGGATGAGGAGGAAGATGACGAGAATGAGGAGGAAGATGAAGAGGATGAGGAGGAAGATGAGGAGAATGAGGAGGAAGATGAAGAGGATGAGGAGGAAGATGAAGAGAATGAGGAGGAAGATGAAGAGAATGAGGGGGAAGATGAAGAGGATGAGGAGGAAGATGAAGAGGATGAGGAGGAAGTTGAAGAGAATGAGGAGGAAGATGAAGCGGATGAGGAGGAAGATGAAGAGAATGAGGAGGAAGATGAAGAGGATGAGGAGGAAGTTGAAGAGAATGAGGAGGAAGATGAAGCGGATGAGGAGGAAGTTGAAGAGAATGAGGAGGAAGGTGAAGCGGATGAGGAGGAAGATGAAGCGGATGAGGAGGAAGTTGAAGAGAATGAGGAGGAAGGTGAAGCGGATGAGGAGGAAGATGAAGCGGATGAGGAGGAAGTTGAAGAGAATGAGGAGGAAGGTGAAGCGGATGAGGATGAAGATGAAGCGGATGAGGAGGAAGATGAAGAGAATGAGGAGGAAGATGAAGAGGATGAGGAGGAAGATGAAGAGGATGAGGAGGAAGTTGAAGAGAATGAGGAGGAAGATGAAGCGGATGAGGAGGAAGATGAAGAGAATGAAGAGGAAGATGAAGAGGATGAGGAGGAAGTTGAAGAGAATGAGGAGGAAGATGAAGAGGATGAGGAGGAAGATGAAGAGGATGAGGAGGAAGTTGAAGAGAATGAGGAGGAAGATGAAGAGGATGAGGAGGAAGATGAAGCGGATGAGGAGGAAGTTGAAGAGAATGATGAGGAAGATGAAGAGGATGAGGAGGAAGATGAAGAGGATGAGGAGGAAGTTGAAGAGAATGAGGAGGAAGATGAAGCGGATGAGCAGGAAGATGAAGAGAATGAGGAGGAAGATGAAGAGGATGAGGAGGAAGTTAAAGAGAATGAGGAGGAAGATGAAGCGGATGAGGAGGAAGTTGAAGAGAATGAGGCGGAAGGTGAAGCGGATGAGGAGGAAGATGAAGAGAATGAGGAGGAAGATGAAGCGGATGAGGAGGAAGTTGAAGAGAATGAGGAGGAAGATGAAGCGGATGAGGAGGAAGTTGAAGAGAATGAGGAGGAAGGTGAAGCGGATGAGGAGGAAGATGAAGCGGATGAGGAGGAAGTTGAAGAGAATGAGGAGGAAGGTGAAGCGGATGAGGAGGAAGATGAAGAGAATGAGGAGGAAGATGAAGCGGATGAGGAGGAAGTTGAAGCGGATGAGGAGGAAGATGAAGAGGATGAGGAGGAAGTTGAAGAGAATGAGGAGGAAGGTGAAGCGGATGAGGAGGAAGATGAAGCGGATGAGGAGGAAGTTGAAGAGAATGAGGAGGAAGATGAAGCAGATGAGGAGGAAGTTGAAGAGAATGAGGAGGAAGATGAAGCGGATGAGGAGGAAGATGAAGCGGATGAGGAGGAAGATGAAGAGAATGAGGAGGAAGGTGAAGCGGATGAGGAGGAAGTTGAAGAGAATGAGGAGGAAGATGAAGCGGATGAGGAGGAAGATGAAGAGAATGAGGAGGAAGATGAAGCGGATGAGGAGGAAGTTGAAGCGGATGAGGAGGAAGATGAAGAGGATGAGGAGGAAGTTGAAGAGAATGAGGAGGAAGGTGAAGCGGATGAGGAGGAAGATGAAGCGGATGAGGAGGAAGTTGAAGAGAATGAGGAGGAAGATGAAGCAGATGAGGAGGAAGTTGAAGAGAATGAGGAGGAAGATGAAGCGGATGAGGAGGAAGATGAAGCGGATGAGGAGGAAGTTGAAGAGAATGAGGAGGAAGATGAAGCGGATGAGGAGGAAGATGAAGAGAATGAGGAGGAAGGTGAAGCGGATGAGGAGTAGGCGGAGGAGGAAGAAGCGAACGAGAAGGAGTAGCAGGAGTATGAGAAGAGCAGGAGGAGAACAGATAAAGAGAACGAGGAGGAAGATGAAGAGAAGGAGGAAGACGATGCAGATGAAAAAGAAGATGAAAAGAATGAGAAGGAAGATGAAAAGAATGAGAAGGAAGATTAAGAGCAGAAGGAAGATAAAGAGCAGGAGGATGAGGAAGAGGAGAGGGAGGAGGAGGAGGAGGAGGGAAACATGGATGGCGACTCCTACTACGGAATGAACTTAGACTTCTCAAAAGCCTTCGACACGGTTAATCACGAAATTCTTTTATTGAAACTCGAACGGTATGGGATTCGGGGAGTAACTCTAAAATGGCTTGACAGTTATTTAGATTCAAGGTACCAGTATGTGGAATATAACCACACTAAGTCATCAAGGTCAAAAATCAACTGTGGGGTGCCTCAAGGATCTACTCTTGGTCCCCTGTTATTTTTAATTTATATTAATGATATTGCCCAGGTCAGTGCGAAACTATTCAGTATTTTATTTGCTGATGACTCTAACTTTTTTATATCGGGTAAAGATATTGCCGATGTGACTTCTACCCTGAATTCTGAACTGGAAAAAATTAGATACTGGCTGCAATTAAACAAACTCACGCTCAACCTTGGGAAGACAAAGTTCATGATATTTCAATCTCCTCGTAAAAAAATTACCATGCAGAGCGAAATCGTGATGGCAGGAGAAATCATTACACAAGTAAATACTATAAAATTCCTTGGGGTTCAACTGGACTCTGGTTTACTTTGGAAAGACCATGTACACTATATAAAGGGCAAAATAGCTAGGGGGTTAGGAATCCTTACAAAGGCCAGAAAGGTGTTTAAAAGTGAAACCTTACGTATGTTATACTATAGTTTTATATTTCCATATCTTTCGTATGTTATCGAATTATGGGGAGCTGCATTTGAATCCTATGTTAAGCCATTGAATACTCTGCAGAAAAGAGCTATGAGAATCTTATATGGTGCTCCTAAACTTGCTCATACTAAACCACTTTTTGTCTCCAATAATCTTCTACCCTTAGCCTCCCTGTATGAATATAAGATGTTAATTTTTATGTACAGGCAATACCATGAGATACATCCAGAAATTATAAAGAAAATGTTTGTCCGAAACCAAGATGTTCAAGTATGCAACAAGAGCGTCCAATAACCTACGAGCGCCACAATATAGAAATAATTGTATGAAGATGTCAGTTAGAAATATGGGAACGCGTGTATTTAATAAGTGGTTTACCAGGCTTAACTTTCTATGCTCTATACATGTTTTTAAGAGAACGGGAAAAAGTATGTTGTTAAAAGAAATTACCTAACAATATCTGAGTGATTAAACAGTTATTTTGTGTACGGCATTATTATGAAAAAATCTGTTTAATTTTACATATATATATATATTTTTTGTTTTTTTTTGTTGGGGGGGGGGGTATTCATTTTGTTCTTTTTGTTCCTTTTGCACGAGCATATAAGCACCGCTTCAGCTCTGTTTGCACATGAAGATGTAATGTACATGTTTTTTAGATGCAATAAACCTATTATTATTATTAACAACACTACAATGGTGGAACTACCTTGTGGAAATGGGCCTGATAGAAATTGGTCGTGCCAGAATGGGCCTTGTGGAAATGGGCCTGATAGAAATTGGTCGTGTCAGAATGGGCCTTGTGGAAATAGGCCTCTGCTAGAATATTGGCAGGGCTAGAGTCTAAACTGCTAACTTGCCATACTAGGCCGAAGACTACAATCTAGAATGAGGCCTTTTATAAAACAGGCCGTGGTAGAATGTAGAATTTACTAGACTATACCACTCTAGAGCGGGTAGAAAGGCCGTTGTAATTCCGCCGAGCGAACGAGGACTCAAACTGCTCACTGGGGGGACGACCGCGAAGACCTGCAGGCACTTGTTTCTGTGAGTCACCGCTACTTGTCTTCAGGGGTTAATTGTTCTCATGCCCGATAACAAACACGCCACGAGTGAATTCCCTACTAGACGTCCTGCTCGTTGTCACGGTTTCCTGCCACTATCGTTACTGCATGTCACAGTTTGAGCGATCGTTGACACTGTTCTGGTACACCCAGTGTCACTCTCACTGTCACTCTCACTGTCACTCTCATTGTCACTCCAACTGTCACTCTCACTGTCACTGTCACTTTCACTCCCACTGCCACTGTCACTCTTACTGTCACTCTCAGTCAATCTCACTGTCACTCATTCTCACTGTCACTCTCACTGTCACTCTCACTGGCACTCATTCTCACTGTCACTCTCACTGTCACTCTCACTGTCATTACTGTCACTGTCATTTCAATTAACTGTCTGCCGCTGTCATTACTGTCACTGTCATTTCAATTAACTGTCTCTGCCGCTGTCATTACTGTCACTGTCATTTCAATTACTCTCTGTAGCTGTCATGACTGCTACTGTCATGATCGCTATTCTTACTGGCGCTGTCTTGCTGTCGCTCTTATTACTGTCACAGTTGTTGCCTTTATTGTCGCTGCCGCTGTCGCTGTCAGGACTGTCGCTGTCACCGTCGCTACTGTCAATATCGCTATATCTTTACTGTCGCTACTGTCAATATCGCTATCCAGACTGTCGCTTTTTTCAATATCGCTATCCTTACTGTCGCTACTGTCAATATCGCTATCCTTACTGTCGCTTCTTTCAATATCGCTATCCTTACTGTCGCTTCTTTCAATATCGCTATCCTTACTGTCGCTACTCTCAATATCGCTATATCCTTGCTGTCGCTACTGTCAATATCGCTATATTCTTGCTGTCGCTACTGTCAATATCCCTATCCTTACTGGCGAGTTTTTTTCCCTAATATTTTTGTCACTTCAAATTTGACCCAAGGACTTCGTTCCGTCTCCAATTCTGACCTATGTCGAACCTTTGTCGCAGTGGGATCTCACGCACCTCCTAGGCCTGGTCCAAAACAACTCTCTCTGTGTCAACAACATGTCTCCCCGCCAGCGCCCCCCCCCCCCGCCCTTACTCCGTATCTGCCGTGTAGGTGCCTCAGCGTCTCCTATGCCGGTAAAAGATGCCCTGTCGTCCCAACCAGCCTCATAATAGGTGAACGAACTTCATGGTAATATAAACACTGCAACCTCTGTTTTCTCTTCGCGTGTCCTCCTGTGAGTTTACCAATCAAATCGCCGCTTTTCGCGTCGTCGGTAGCAACCATTGTTGTTGGGGAAAACATGGCGGAAACCTCGCGGTCTCGTTTCAGACTCGACGGATAGGTGGCGCTGTTGTCACGTGGCGGGTGTTGTTGTTGGAGTGGCGCTAGTGGAGTTGTTAGATACTGCCGGGTTAAGGGCATTGTAGGGAAGAGAGGCGGGGGGGGGGGGCAAGCGGGGGGTGGGGGGGGGGGTCGTGTTCCCAGATCACGAAGAATACATTTCTTTATTCCCAGGTCACGATGAATTAAAAGCAGAACTTTGCGTCTCATATTATCTTGCAATAACGGTAAATGATGGCAAATCAGATTGAACATAGAGTAGGTATTGCGTCGCGATACCAAGGTATATATATATGTAATATGTACATATTTGATACATAAATATACATATATATATGTCTATATCTGACACGTAAAGTTATAGATATATATATATATATATACTTAATATATATATATATAATAGATATATGACATGACTAGGTGTCACTTGTATAATTGTCTAATTT